>CM053790.1:737872254-738332254 GCA_028749045.1 Cupressus sempervirens | reverse complement strand
TTGATGAGTTTATTATTTATTAATGTTTGTTGGGTCTAACAAACTAGTAATAAATAATGGTTTAATAGTTATCAATAAATCCGATTAGAGTTAATCTAGTCAAGATTATCTTATGATTAAAGTTTTCTAAAAGATATTAATTTTTGGATTTGAAGTATATTTGATTTTTAATCAATTGATATTCATTGAGTTGTCAATAAAATTATATTATGCAATAGCATTTTAACTTGAAATGATTATCATTAATACGAGTATGTTAAGAAATATTAGTATGACGAATGTGGTCATTATGGATAAGTTTTCCAAAATAACTTCTTATTATTATTATTGAAATATGAACATTTGTGTATTGGATTAAGGCTGAGTTTTTAGTTATTAGCCAATTGATATTCATTGGGTGATGGTATGGTTGTGTAATTATTAATTAAATCAATTAACTAGAGTTAATTGGATTTAATTAATAATTATGTTATGTAATAGAGATTTTATTGATATAATTCTTTTAAAAAGATTGTAAAATATTTATATCAAAGTTGATAAGTCTTATTCTGATGACTTGAATAATGACCTTAGATATTTTCATGGTGAGACTTAGTAATATTTAATTGAGTTTTAATCAAGTATTATTAGAATGATAAGTCATGGATTGTGCACCTATGAGAATTGATTCATTTAATTGATCATTTCAATAAAGTTATAATCTTCTTATTCAAAGATTGATAATTGGCCCTCTTATAATATAACAAATACTGATCCTCTGATTAAGTTGAAGTAAAATTGAAGAAGAGTTAATTAATTTGAATATGGATCATAGATAAATAAAGAGAACAATTTAATTAAGGGTCAATAATGATCAGTTTAATGAGTAAATATTTATCCTCAAGTTATTCTTAGAATATTATTTTGATGGAAAGAATAATGCTATCGGGGAACAAACGGGTTGACTTGTAGGTCAAATGATTAAACTTACACACTTGAAGTATACTTGAAATGAAAACTGAAGCTCTACACTTAATTCAACTATGTGATTTTAGTAAACCAAAACACGTGTTTGCATCGTTTATTCTTTATGCTTCTTGTTTTGGGTTTTTGGTTGACTAGATTGTTGACCAATCTTAGGTTGTTACTAGAGGCTCAGGGGTTATGAGATGTGATGGCATGTTGATCTTATTTGATCTCTATCTTTATAAACCCAACCATGGTTATGTGATGGAATGCTCTATGAGATGTTTGTAATTACTGATTGTTATAATTTAGATTCTTATGTATGAGATACTTGACTTAACCATTTTTGAGTCATCAATCAGTTATCCTTGGATTATTTTCTAGTTGCCATGATGGGACTGAAATGTTGATTTATTTCTTGATGATGTCATGTTGTGACATGTTTTGACTCAACCATTTTGGAGTCTTCGATCAGCATGATTTTGAGATATTCTTGGTTGCTTGTTGAGAACCAATGGATATTGTGATTTATTTTGAGATATATTTTGGTTACTGAAAACCAATGGATACTTATGATTATTAGTGATGCCTTTAGTTGCCAATAGAGAACTGTTGTGGTCATGATTTTCTATGGATGCTTTTCAGATGCTCATGGAGATTTGATGATTCTTATTATGGATATGTGATGCTTATATTGTGGATATTTGATGATTCTTATTGTGGATTATCTTTTGGATTTTCTTTCCAGTCGCTTGTATAGGATTGGGGTGATTTTATGATTCCATGAGTTTAGGGTAGGTTATCTACTTGTAGTGTCAGGAAGTGGCTTGCAATGGGGGCTGGGGCCCTAAGTGGCTGCCAGGGTAACTCATTGTAAGTTTGGTTAATAAGTGATAAAATTTACATAGTAAATGGGGATTAAATGAACCTAAAAAGATAATTATTTTAGTTCTTGCCCATGTCTCGAGTGCTTCTATAGACTAGGATGGGAGTAAAGAGAATGCATGGTTATGACCTTGCATTCCATAGTATGCCTCGTCGGTATGAGAGGATACTAGTGGCCGCATGAGATCAGTATGGACCCATGGAGTTTAGCTAACTGCTAGGGTAACTTGTATGTGATAAATGCAATGACACTTTCCTGCTTGCAGAGTAGGTTTCCTATATGTCATTGTGTGCCTTTGGGAACTAGATGTCAGTTTTGTGATTGGAACCTTTGAGTTAGTATACTGTTAGGATTCTTGGACTTATAGAGATTTATGCTTTGTGATTTGATATCCTATTTGGGACATGATATTATCTCCTCAGCACAGTGGGAGTGGACCACTTAGGTTCCATGCGATCGGGTGGTAGTGTTCTTTTCACTCTTATCATTTGACATCCATCAGAGACACCGTGGCTGGAGCATTCTTGGTTTGTATTTATCTTCATTATGTTCTTGGAGCATTATGATAGATTATATACCTTATGATGGATGTATTTACTAGTATGTTTCTTAGATTTATGATTTTCATATGTTAAATGATGTTATCTTATGCTTTACTTTGTATGTTAGTAGGATGTTTTAGGAGTGACATTCCTACTATGATAATACTGATGATCTCTTCGGTGCTTTGGAATTTTATGCATGGAGGGATGGCTAGGATCTACAATGGTCTAATGATGCTATTTATGGTTGGGAGGAACTGTGCACTTAGTTAGTTATGTTTGTGATATATGGTTAATGTTTATATCTTCTATGATGATGTATCTTGTATGACATGTGGTTTCATTTACTTTAATTGCATCATGGATTAATATTGGATGATGATATACTTTATTTCACATATGTTTATTCTTTTAAGCCCTTCATACCTTGTAACATGTACAGTGGATGATTGAGCTAAACTAAAATGTAATTACAAAAAGGACACTTGTATATTGTTTAAGAACATTGGATGTATCATTGCTAAGGATGTGATGTTAGATGAATAGTTAATTTAGATGTAATACAATGTTAAGGGATTCATGAAGAATGTAATATGTTAAGTATGTTATGTTTACTTTTAGATGGACATTACTATTGCTTCCGCAAATGTTTTTAAATGGTTTATCTTTCATGTTTAAAAAAAAAAAATTGTTGGGCAAACTTAGTGAAATTCTTTGGATCCCTTGGTGGGGCATTACAAAATCAATTGCATAGGTCTATAGAGATCATACCAATTTTGTAAATCGGGCTTATGGGTTCTAGTTTGCTAAAAAAATTGGCTCATATTTGACTATGGCCTAGGGTAGGAAAATCTATAGTAAAAATTTGCCAAATCGACGCTCTGGATGCAATGGTGAGGTTTCCTTTGGCTCTAGGCACTCCCAATAATTGCAGATACTCTAGATCTGAATTGTAGTCCTCTAAGAGGTGAAGCAAAAATGGTCTCCAATGGCTATGAAATGAAGCTCCCTTAGCTCTAATACCATGTAAGAATTTTCCTTAGGGAAAAGTAACACCAAGATCAAGAAGCACAAGACTTAGCACAATATGGACCAAATAATGTATGATCATAATAACAATATGGGAATGAATATATGATATATAATACACACTAGAAGTGCCTATATATAAAGGCATCTAGAATGACTAGGAGTCAGAAAAGTGATAAGTATGACAACTAAGCACACGTCCAGCAGAAGTGGATTATTCTCCATTGAGCACAAAATTTTGTGCGATGCTGAGAGGATGAGCATAACAAGGTGTATCTTGTGAAGAAATGTTGTAGAAACCATGTGCTTAAATAAGTTGCTAACTCTTGTGTTGTCAAAAAAACAACTCATATGACAACGCATACTCCTAGGTGTCTAGATAATGCATTAACCTAAGTAAAGTATAAATAGTAATTAATTATTTACACTAACCTTGGTTAACACTGTTAGCTGTACAATAAGCTCAATAGATAATTACAATCTAAATAAGTGTGTGTCACTAATAAAAAACATGACTTTAATGTTAACAATCTCCCCCTTTGGCATTAGTGACAAAAAAACTTATCAGTCAAAATTGAATTCAAAGAGTTTAAGAAAATCTTTTATTCATCATCTTATGTCTCCAACTCGGTAGACTATTCTATTTTTGAGATTTTTTAAAATTACTTTTGTAAGAGATGTTTCTCTAAGTATCTATACATATATAATACGATAATGTTCCACCATACATATATATACAATACACTTTACATCTTTTCACATCTAATATACACATTTTCTCCCCTTTTATGTATACTACATCTTATATTATATCTTCTCCTTTTTACAATATACATCTTCTCCCACTTTTTGACATTAATGCCAGAGATGTATGCTATATATTTATATAATAATGCCAAAATGTGACAAGAAATATGAATACATACCTTTAGGATTAGTGCCATTGTCTTGTCTCATTTTTCTTGTAGCACCTTCCATGTGTGCAATGCAACTTGAACTTTTGTTGAAAGTTCTATCATATGATTTGCAATTGAGAAGTTATTGTCATGGATGAGCATTTTAGCATGTGCAATATTTTTCTACAATACATCCATGTGTGGGAGAATCATACCTTATATGTTTAGCATTGTGTTCTTATTCTAACTTCTTCTTAGAAATTTTTTCTGCATATTAGTTAAGAATATGATCGTTGTGTAGTGGGGAGAGTTGTAACTCGGGTCAAGTTTCAACTATTGTGCACTTGCCTTTAGATCTTCATCAATTTTAAATAGTTTTTCCTTAATTTCTTTGGTGAAAATTGAAATATCATAGAATTTACCAAATAACAAAGACACATTATTGCAAGAGGTCTCCAATGAGCCTAGAATAGTAGATAGATCTACTTGATGAATAGAAATCTACTGAGCTACTAGTTCCAAAAAATTTATTCTCAAAATTATTCTCAGTTCTTTGTAGTAGTTTTTCCTATCCATTCAAATCTTTGCTAAATTTCTAGACTACCTCTGCTAACAAAATCAAAATTGGTTGAGAAGTGTCAACCTCTATGTTTAGTGCCTCTGCTAGGATATTCTTTGCATCTTCAATTACTTGAAATTCTTTATTTATTTCTTCTCTAATCATTTTCTACTTAGCTTTCTTCTGAAGTAGCTCTCCAAATATATGCATTTGATCAAGATTTAGATTAGAGATGTCCCATTTTGGAATAACAATCTCTTCATCAAGACCAATTTTTTCTTCTTTCTCTTTTCCTTTACTCAAAAATTTTGTGCTCAGTTGAGGCTTGGTCTCAACTATCCTTGCACTTATTATTTGCATGCTAGGAATGGAAAAAATGGTAGAAATAGTAGGACTATCTGAAAAAGTAGATACTGCACTTATTGGTGGAATACCTAGTGTAACCAAAACTAATGTAGGAGGAAGTGATGTTTACTCGTTAGATGAAGTCCTTGTCACTTTTGTCAATGAAGTACTGAACTAAAAAGGTGCAAAAATTGATTGAGTGCATGTACTTAAAATGTTTGTCAGAATCAAATCTGTAGTAGCTTTCTCTAGGCTTGATGTGTTGAATTTTGCTCTCGGAGAATGAGGAAGTGAGGCTATGACCACTGAAGCAATTTTCTCTAGGTTGGTCTCCTTAGTATTTTGAACATCAAGTAGATCTTCCTTGGTAGCTTCCTATCCCTACTCCTATTCCTCATCATCTATGTTATCATAATGTGTAACTTCTTCATTATTAATTTCCTCACCTTTTTCATGCTCATCATTATCTTAATCCTTGTCATTGATATTAACAAAAAAATCACTTTGGATGTGAAGAACATAAATGTTCTTTCATGTGTTGGTAGCATATTTCACTATATGGTCAATGCCATTCATCAATATAAGACAAGTGTTGAATCTCAAGGTAAGTTTTTCTTCATTCTTGTCTAGAGATTCTTTTACCACCTTATCACTTAAGCTTAGCATGAGTTTCCTTTGGGTCTGGTTATATATTTCTTTAGTATTTTTCATAGCATTCTGCCATCTTGGCCCGATCTTCTCTATTAGATCACTCAGAATCTACTGAACAAGCTGGTCTGGAGAATATTTCCACTAACCCATTTTAGACATTATCATGTCTTCTATTTTCTTTCTCTCCTTTGTAGTCCTAGTCTCATACTTTAGTTATTCTAGCTCGTGAATCTATTTCCTTCGATATTTCTTTAAAGGTGGCTAGAGGCCTTTTAAAGATCACATCTCCTCCTTTATCAAGTTTCTTCCTAGATGGCCTCCTTATGAACACAATAGTAGATGGTTTGGTAGGCTTGGTTATTATCACCTTACCTTTCATCTTTACTAGCTCTTCTTCCTCTAATTTCTCTTCACCTTCTACTTCATCATCCTCAATGTCCTCTCCTTTTCCTTCAGTCAATAGAAGAGTGGAGCTAGTTTTTAATTTTTCAATTCTATTTTCCCTTTGTTGACTACCTGAGGGAGTTTTATTTCAAGTTCTATTCTAGCCTTTGCTTCAGCATAGGTGCCAAAGTATATAGCTTGAGGGTCAACATGCTCATTAATCAGTGCTTTAATAATGTCCTTGGTTTCACCAATCTTAATCTCATAACCTAGAGGCTTAACCCATACAATTATTGATCTTACTTCCTAAATATATACTTTATCACTATCAATGATGAAACAAATATAATCTTTGTAATAATCAACAATTTTCTTTGGGATCCTTAATGTGTTATTCATCTTATCCTTAAATGCATCAAAGTAATTATCCATAATGCTCGCATAGTTTTCTCCCATTTCAGCTACATATTCATTATTTTGATAAAGAATAGGCACATCCTTCCTCCATACAACTACACCTATAAATGGGAAGAATTTCTACACATAGAAAATTAAACAAGTTAAGAGTGAATTGAACTTACAAGAATTTTCTTTGAAGTTCTTATAATCTCCATATTCTTGTTGAACCGATTCAGCATCAACTCGATAATGTCAAGTGATATGTTATTTTTTTCACACCTTGTATGTGAGATCTACTTCTTCACATGACACACTATTGAGTCTACTCAAGCTGTATATCTTTTGTATGATGACATGTATCCCAAACTTCAGTTCCATATCTATAACATAGGTAATTTTCATTCCCTTTCAATCCGACTTGGCAAGGGTTTTCTTTTCAAGATTGACTCAACTTAGGGTTTTCATAATTTTTTCTTTTACCAGCATAGGAGGACCATTGATCCTATGGATCATCTCTTTGGTTATCAAAATAGGTTTTTCCAACCACAGCTAACCATTATGCACACAGTTGAGGATATATCTTAGCCATTTGATTTGATAATCCCATGGCATATGTAGAATGTGAGTCAAACCCTTCGCTTCAAGGTGTTGATGCTCTAGTTTTAACACATCATTCATACACAATTATTTCAAGGATTCATCCATTTCCAATGTTCCAATATCTTGAATAGCACGCTAAAAATGTGAACGAAGATCATTGATTAATAGTACCCTTGACAGAATTTATGATTGAGCTTCGCTCAGATCTAGGGTTTTTGTGACGGCTGGACTCAACTTAAAGTTTGGTACCTTCCATTTGATGCCTCGAACTAACATATTAGATCCTTTCTTTAATATACTACTAGTGGATTCCATTTTTCTTGGTAGGGTTTACAAAGACACAAAAATCTCCAATAGTGATTCACTCAGATTGTTCGGATGCTCAAAAATTGCTTTGTACAAATAGCTCTAAAACATTTGTAGTGACAAATGACTTCAATTTCACCCTTTTTATCAAGTTTCTCCTTTTGATCGCCATAAATGCTTGGTGTGATTGTTTTCTTAAATGATAGACTATTATCCATTTTTCTTGTATTCAATGTTTGACTGAGTCATTCATGACTCAGTAACCACACAACAAATATAGTAGCTCCTGAGCTTGTGTGGCAAGGTCTTACAACCTGACCTCACTTAGTAAGGTGTGACATTTTGAATACTTGGTGATCCCTTTGCATCTTGAATGCTAATATGGATCTTCCATTCTACAGAATGGAACTCATGTAAGATGTCTTCTTTAGAATCCTATTTCTAGTTCTCCTTGCAAGAGATCAGGTGGAGATACTTGAGTCACACAATTCTTGAGTGACATGTTCATCATTGCTTGAACTTACATTCTCAAAAGATTTTGGAATCCATTGTTGTCTCATCTACTTTCTGATGTTACTAGCTTTTGACTTCTTTTCATCTTCAATTCTTCTAGTATTCATACAGTTCTTGGGAAGATGACCAAGTTTTGTATAGAAAAAATATCTTCTAGTGGTGTCTCTTGTCCTCATGTGATGTTTTACACAATTCATTCTAATGTGCCCATATTCTCCACAATAATGACATCTTCACTAAGTGTTATAGTCTCAACTAAATATAGCTTTTACGATCTATTTTACTGGGTTTAATATCTTAGTTTTTCATTCTAAAGATTTGTGCCCATACTTCTTGCATTTGTGACATTTGCCTTCAAACTTAGGTTTCTCTTTGCATTCATTAGCTCTATGACCATGTTGATTGCCATTGTAGCATTTTCCATTGAAATTAGCTTTCCCATTGCTCAACATTTGTTTGAAGTATGACCTATCTTACCAAAGTGATTGCAAGTAGTTCTTTGATTCTTTTGAGCTCCTTACTTCAACAATTCACCTTCTTCTATACATCCCATTCCTGCTTTTCCATTTGTCTATTTTGGATTTTCTCAATCGATTGATTTATGTCTACTTTATATTTCATCATCCTCTCATTCATTTTCCTTTTAGTGTTTAGATCATTCTATAATATTTCATTCTTTGATCTTAGATTAATAATTTCCTTATTTGCATTGGTAAGATGATTAATGAAGTCTTCTTGCTAAAGGGATAGATGTTGAATTTCACTATTCTTTGCTTCCATCTCTTCTTTTATCTTGTTTTTGTCTTCCATGACTTCACATAATCTTGCTAACTAAATTTATTTCTCTCTTCTCAACTTTCTTACTTATTCTTGAAGTGTATTATTCTCTTCTAATAGTTCTTTGATTTGTTCATTAGCCTCACCTGAATTGCTTTTTGAATAAATGTCTTCAATTCTTTCTTCAATGTAGAGTTGGTCATTCATCTATGTTGCAAGATCTTTTCTTCTTCTCAAGGATTGAGCAAGTTGCTCCTTTGCTTTTTTGAGTTGCCTAATAGCCAACTCCAAATCCTATTTCTCGTTGTCAATAGCCTTGTCAAGTATCAATACCTCCATAGCCTCTAATCTTTGATCAAGCTATTAAACTTCTTTCCTGAGAACCACAATGCTCTAATACCAATTGTTGGAAATATATGTGATAGGCTATGTTACTAAGACAAGAGGGGTGAATCAGAAACCAATAAAATGTTGATCCTTTATTGGCAATCAATTGTTCATGGATGTAAAACTAAAATCATTAAAACATTCATAACACTTTTGACACACAATACGGTGACCCAAAAACCTTCAAAAATAGAAAGTAAGACTAGGGTGTGGATGATACCCACAAACTTTAGTATAGTAGCATAAAGTTGGCCTATTAAGGCTTACAATGATTACTTCTAATTATCTTCCTTGTTAGGAGCAATAAGGACTGCTAGGTTTGCCTTGCAAAAGGATTTGCAAACATCCAATGAAGTATGCACTTGGTAAAAGATTTAGAAAAGATTGTTAAGTCTACCTTGTGAAAGGATTTAACTTATCCACCTATTAGGATAAAATAGTAGCTAATCTCTCATCTGCAACTTGGTTTGTTGAGCAAGATTCCTTTGAGTGTAATTATTAGCTTCATGTGATAGATAAATCTTTACTACTCCTTATACGATTGTAGCCTTTTTAATTTGTCATTCTACTCTTGTCTGCTAGCTATATTATACTTGTGCTTCCTATTGGATGTGATACACTACATTACATATATACTAATCCAATTTGCAAATTAACAAAGTTGGCTACAATACAAGTTTACATAGAATACACAAGGTCGGCCCAACTGCAAGAACTCAAGTTCTAAAGAATAGGTCGGTGAGGTTCTGATACTTGGCATTCGCAGTCAATGCTTGGCATCATCATGCATTCAGAAGACATAGAATCTAGGTCCATACTAATCACTTCCAAGTAGTCTAGAATCGGTTTACATTGGTGACTCGATGAATATTGTGAAACTTAAAATATAAACTAAATCACTTGATTCATACAACATAACTCGATCAATGCTATCACTACGAGCTTGATATAAACTGAATCACTTGGTTAACATTGCATGACTCCATTAATACTTAATTCACATCACTATAACTGCAAACTTGGTAAGCACTGCACAACTCAATTTGCACTAAGGAACTTGGTAAAACTTATGAAGCTCAATTTACACTGCTGATTACCGTCATGGTAGAAACTACTCAGTGCAAATTGAATACTATCCCTTGAACTGGGTAGCAACTACAGAACTCGGTAGAGACTGAAATGCTTGGTTAACAATGTTAACTATACAATAAACTTAGTGGATACTTACAGTCTGAATAAGTGTGTGTCACTAATAGAAAACATAATGATAATGTCAACATAACCAAGTTCTTTTTCGAAATTCTTGTTCTTCCTTTGTGTTTGAAGTATTTCCTTCTTCTGCTAGACCACGCCATGTTGTTTACATGGGAGTTTAATAATTTTTACAATTGCTTTAAATTAATGAATAAAAAATTGAACTCTACCTTGTACTCTATTTTAAAAAATGAAAGCAAGTTTGGCATCTGGAAATTTTACTTCCAAAAATTATTAATGGAGTAAGAATCATTGGTTCAAATTTCCAAATATAGAGAAAAACCTTCACCGTAGTAAAATTGAAAATATCCTAGGTCTCAATGTGGTAATAGGATTTATAGGTTTTCAACTAACTAATTTTTTATTTATAAAAACTAGATTTTAGCATGTTGTGGTGAATTATCTAGATGTTTGAGATTAAAATCAAACCAAATTTTGATAGAGTCTAGTCAATTATTCTTGAATGATAATGTCTCTTTTCCATTTGCAAGATTTACTGACAATCACCAAGCACGTTATAGTGAAATATGAATCTCTAGTAGCCAAAATATGTTGTGTGCTTTCCTGAGCCATCTAGTAATGTCATGGCCAAGGAAGGAGAAAAATGTATTGGTTTAAAAAAATCTTGAAAGGGGCATGAAATGAAACTAATAAGACTAAGTTTGGCTTTTATAGAAGCTCACATGATTGGTGGTTGCCGTAAAACTTTCGTGTGACGTCTTGACCACTTTTTGCGAAGTGAAAGAGCTAGTTCTCCTTTTGGTTATGTGATGGAATGGTCCATTTCATTTGTGGTAAGACATCACCTTCTCATTTAACTTATGGTTTTAAAGAACTTAATCTTAGATTCCTCCATCCAAGTAATATTAATGTTGTAGTAGTTTCATCCTACGTGTTAATTGCTTGGATCTGAATACTCTGGACATTTAGCTAAATAACTATGGCAAGGATCTAAATTCAAAATAAGGTTATTTCTATCCAAAACAATCTTTTCCTTCATTAAATGATAGTAGCTTGACTCTTTTGATAACTAGAATCATGATGTTACAAATGGGATAAGCAATTTGAATGCCGATGCTGATGGAAATTGACTAGGTATTCTTGTATCCATTAGTGGAATTGATAACTGTAAAGGGAGTTGACTAATTTCTTTAGATACTGAAAACCTATTTTAAATTTGAAACGATAACTTGTCATGTATTGTGGTCACTAAATTTATAGGTAGTTTATAAGGACTATGTGGTTTGGTAAAAGTTTGTAAACTGTTCGATAAACATTACACTAGTACTGCTTTATTTGTAAATTATGAACTTAGTTCATGCTCAAACCATTGTTCCATCACAAAGGATGGAACCTAAGAGCTCCTATGGAATCTGCAATGAATAAATGAACCACTATTTTGAGTGATTTCTAAATTCAGACATTTTTCATTTGAGTTAAATTATGTTTTAGTTATTTTTCTTGTTGATTATGTTGTTTATGAATACGTAGATTTAGAATTAGAAGAGATAGAGACTTATCTTGCAGTTGATAGCCTCTTAACTAGATTATTATAAGGAAACTTGTTTAAGTTTGTTCATTATATACAATCAATTGTTCATGTTGAAACCTCTGTATTTGCCACAAGTAATGTAACTTATAGACTAAATGCAACTATTATAGGAAAAACCACTGAACTTAGGTGATTTGGATTCTTTTTCTTCTTGTCATGTGTATGATGTTCACTACCTTATGGAAGGGTATAATGTGGCATAAGAGAGGGTGAGACAGATGCATTATGTTTTTGTTTCTCTCAACTAGTCATGCTCTAAAAAGTAGGATTCATTACGATTTGTCTATCTTTTCAGTATCATTGATGAATCTAATGCTTGACCAAACCATTTATTCAACGCATTTAAGTATGTTTTTTACTGACATGTAGCATATGTGTGTGAGTTCATTTTTGCATATGTGTAGATATGCATTAGTTAAAATAAATGTACATATCGGTAGATATGTTACAGTTTTTCTTTCACTACAAATGGGTAGATGTGTAGTGTTCTTTTCTTTTTCCCTACCACATTCTGTGATTAGGTTGCTAGGCATATGGTTGCATATAGTATGTTTTATGGCTGCACTAGATCCATCTAATCCATCTTATTCTAGGAAGCTAAGATTTCCGTGCCAGGGTCGGGGCATTCTTCATGTCAGGAAGAATTGTAGGGGATTAAACACTCCATGGTTGGTGAGATAAAAGTGCCTTGGCACTCCTGTCTTAGATAACAGTTGAATGACGTCCAATGGCTTTGGAGACTGGATACACTCCAAGGTACCTGTCAAGTTCAGAACATGTCATATGGTCTTGTATCTTCATTTAGCGATAATGTACAGTATCATTCTATTGATGTAATCATGATTATCAAATATTGTGAACTTAAAAGTTATTAATGTACTATTCTTCAAGTTTGTGATGGACATGTGATGTATATTCCTTGTATTTAAGCACTTTAATGTTATGCTGAATTTGTTGATAAACTATTTGTGATTTTTTTGATGAATAGTGTCCTTTTCTATTAATACTATTTGTGATATTTAGTTAGTTAATGGTTAATGAACGAGACTTGAATTTTCCACTATAGTTGTGATTAATTTCTTTTCAGCATTTTTTTCCTTCTCTCATGATGTGGCATATTTGTTTAGGACTTGGTTCATGATTTAGCACACTTCAACCCAACCACGCTATGTTTCTTCCAGCAAATTCTAACCTCAATTACAGATATACTCAGTGCGTACTATTTACAAATAAGCTCCATTACAAGCTAAGCACTTTCGTGCTTAGCCAAAAACATAGCTAAAGAATATTGGAAAATAAACAAGTATGCGGAATCATATCACACCTTGTTCTTCGCCAATAGAATGGTTGATGGTGTAAGCTTTACAGAATTAATAATAATAATAAACATCCTATACTTCGGTATCACATCGGAGTAGATATACTGTCTCCCAATAAGGTAAAATGGGAATAGATATTGCTCCAATCGTTTAGTTTTGGAGTATAACATAGTATCAATATACAGAATATAGAAAATCAGTATACATAATTAAAAGAAAATATATTCCATTTAATTAGCATCTTGTCAATGGATAAAACACTGAAAAACAAAAGAAATTGGAATGCGCACAGCATAAAACATCATTCCTATTTCAGTACGGCGATCGAGCATGAGGGCAAAAGATTTAACTTCAAATTTCAGCCATCCCGACGTAATGCAGTTTTGAAAACACCTTTTTTTCCCTAAGTAAGGTCCATGGGTAACAGAAAATTTCCCCATAATTCTATTGAAATTTGTTTATCTTACGTTTTCTGTTAGTTTACGCTTTGTGAAATGTTTAAGCTTTCATCTTTGAACAGTACAATTCTTGCACATCAAATAACATAAATGATTTCATAAATCACGAAGGCCTTTGTTCATTTTCCAATGCCGGAATATCTATGAATAGATATGATATCGATATTTTCCCTTTTTCCTTTCAATTCCTATAAGTCACAATTTATTGGATTTTTCTCTATGGTAGAAAATTTTAAATTTTCATTACTTAGATCTCAATCATAATTTTTTTCATCATTAAATCATGTATTCTTTGACAATTTTTTTAATCTTTAGTGTATAAGAATTATATTAATAATTTTGAATTCCTTAGATTTAAAAGGAATATTCATTTTTTAAATGATTTATAGACTCTAATCTTCTAAATCTTTTGAAATTAATGATTAAATCTTATTTTATACTACATTTATTATATTTAAAATTTTAAAACTATAAATAATTTTAAAGAAATTCAAGTAAACATGTTAAAAGATTAAGTTAAAAAGATGGGCTTCAAGTTCTATAGTTTTAAATACACAATTAAATTTATTAAAACATATAAAATATTTCTATCCAACATAATTAAGATATATGATTAAATTTAGAATATTAAATATTAAAGATACAAATTTAATTTTTATATTAATTTTTAAACATTAACTTTATTTTATTTTTCCTATCATGTCTAAATTTTCTTTTTGAGGATGTGTGCATGCTCATGTACATGTGTGTATGTATGTTTACATAGACATGTACACACTCACATAGATATGTGTATGAATATAGTCATACATAGAATAAAAATATATGCCCAAATATATTATTTATTAAAAAAAAAACTTATTTAAAATCAAATATTTGATTGAAACATATTTTGTTATCTTATTAAGACATAAAGTTTAGTTTTAGTAAATGGTTGACCCTTTAGTGAAAAGGTGGGAGTACTTGTAATTTGTAAAACTAAGGCTCATAACTTGTGTGCCTACTCTTTATCCGACGAAGAATTGAGAGATCACCAAGATCTTGTGTCCTTATTTTCATGCAAGTTGTGGAATGGGGCATTTGTATTCTTTGTATAGAGTGTATCTCTAGCTAAAAAAATTACGACTTAATGAAGGAAACAAGTTGAGTTACAAAAGGGATATATCTTCAAGAAATGATGACTAATGAATGAAAAAATTTGGGCCAAGTTAACTTCCTAAGATTCAAAAGAATTATTTTAATAATTTTGAATTCCTAAGATTCAAAAGGAATTTTTTAAAAAAGAATTATTTATAAGGACTCTAATCTTCTGAATCTTTGTTTTTGATGAATAAACATCTTCCATTAATTTAAAACTTTAAAGATACATATTCACAAAAAAAATGGGGCTAGGGGATATAGGACAGCCCCACGAGTTCAAATGACCCAAGGGTAGAGATCAACTATTCATCAAAAAAACATATATAAACATAAAAAAGAAAAAATTCAGGCTGCAAGAGCAGTGCCAGCTGAAAGAGGGTCTTTGTTATCAAAATCCTAGAAGTCCTTAAGTTCACTGGTTTGCTTAGGGGGAGCCCAAATGTTAGTACCTGCAACATCTTTGTCTTTATCTTTATCCTCCTTAGCCCTGGGAGGAGAAATGGCTAAATCTAGTAGGGGTTATGCCCTCTTAGGTTCACATTGAGCAGTTCGTCAACCTACATCTGCGATAGCAGGGGAGCCACCAAGGGTCAACCCAAGCCTACCCTCCAAGGATATGTATTTAATGTTTGTTGTGCGCCAACTTGTGGTTTAATATGTGTTTAATATAAGGGTTTATTTAGTTTGTAATTTGTAATAGGCCAACTTGTGGCCATCAAAGTATTTAAGGGGGTCTTCAATAGAGTCTTAGGTATCATTATTTGATCATGGAGTGATGAGGAATTTATTCAATTAAGGAGTCTTAGCATGGAGTAGCTTTGAGTTAGAAGTTCACATTTGGATATGGAGATGTATTCTTCTTTAAAATATGTAGTCATCTTTGTAATGGTTGTAACATGGAAGGCCATACAGCCAGGAAAGTTGGATGTAATCTTCTTGATTTGAATATATGGAATATTATCCCTTTAGATCTAAATCTTGTCCCTCTTGTTCATTTTCCATTGTGTGTTTGTTTGCTAGAAGTTGGATCATTTCCATTTTGGGTACATCCAAATTTGTACTGCATCATATGGTCTCAGACCTTAGTTTTTCTTGAGCTTGCAAATAGATTATTGAGTGTGAGGTAGTCTGTACTAGGACCTTAGGCTAGGAGAAGTTTACCTAAGAAGATCTTGATCTAGTGGTTATTTTGTATTGGAAATCCTAGCTAGTTGGTGAATTTGGTGTAGGGTGGTAGATCTACGGATTTGACTTGCACTTGTAGAGGACTCACCGCTTGTGTTCCCCTTTATATGAAAAGATGGTTTGTGGAAGGAGAGAAGTGGATCCAGAGTTATTTTAATTTTTGAGGAAAATTGGAGAAGAAGTGGAAGATATCGAGTTAGTACAAGACCATAGAAGACATTCTAATGATGTTGAGAGTAAATTGAAGGATGAGCGTGATTCCTTTTGGGATGAATTTTATCAAAGGATTGATGATTTGGAACAACCTAATTTATGTTGGCATGTGAGAATTTAAAAGAAGGTTGTTTGGCCTATTAAAAATATTATGTAAGGAAGAAGACAGATCATGGAAATGCATGATGATTTTGCTGAAGTTGATGAGGTATCCTTTGGTTTACATAAGCAGATGGATCAATCTAACATGGAAATTGCAGGGCATCTTGTTGTGCAAAAAAATATTTTTGAAGAGGAGAGATTCACTTATTTTGATGAGGAAATTTAGATGTTGCTATTATTCTAGATGATGTTAATGTTCTTGAGGATATATGTGTTGCTATTTTTTAGGTCTAGAGTTAAGTGATTCTCCTAAGATGGATGATATCAATCTAGATGTTTCTTGTGGTAGGAAGATGAATTTACTTAGTGGTGATTTGGTTGAGAGTTTCAATGATGTTACTGATCTACATATTGCTCAAGAAATGAATATACATATTGTTGCTATTATGGGTATGGATTTTGCTGATATAGAGTTGGATTTACATGTTCCTAGTATGGATTTACTTAGTATTAGTATGGTGAAGGATCTAGATGCTTTGGTTGTTGCTACTATTATGAATTTGAGATCGCATGTTTCTTCTAATCGGGTTTATGGTTTGGATATTATTGTTGATCTAGTTTTTATCTATGAGGATGTTGTTATGGATGATTGTAATGATGAGTTATAGAGATTACTTGTGGAGCATTATAAATTTTTATTTTATTTTGGTGAGTGATTATGATGATAAATTTTTATTTATCCTAGTAGTTTGATGCAAGGGCATCCTTGGTTTCTTCACTCTCCTACTCTTTTTAGATAATAGTTGTGGAGTAGTAGTGCTTACTGAGCTACATTACTTACAGAGTGGCTATGTTGGCTAAGTGAAAGACTTGACCGAGTTCATGTATCAATCCAATTGCTGATGATGTTTAGTTCCTTTATCAATTGAGTTGGAATTCCTATATCAATTGAGTTGTTGATGATGTTGAGTTCCTCTGTTGATTGAGTTAGAATTCTTGTATTGATCAAATTGTAGTTTTGATTGTTCTATTTTAACTAAGTTTCTTTGTTGACCAATCTCTTTCATATGCTAAGTAGGCTAGTGATTATTCTAATGGTTGGTCATGTCTTGGTTCCTTCTTTGATCAAGTTTTCTATGCTCAGCTTCTAGTTTGAGCTGACATTTACATTTAATTTTTTGATATGTATTTAATTTTTTTTGTGATCTAACTTGTGGCTAAATATGAATCTAATGCGAGCATTTATTTAGTTTCAAATTTGTAATAGGATGACTTATTTCAATGCAAGTACTTAAAGAGGTCTTGGGTAGAGTCTTAGGTATCATTATTCAATCATGGAGTCATGAAGAAGTCATTCACTTGAGGAGCCTTGCCATGGAGGAGCTTGGAGGTAGATATATGTTCTACTTTAAAGGGCATATTCTTCTTTGTAGTGTCTATAACTTAGAAGGTCGTACAGTCGAGCAAGTTGGATGTAAACTTCTTGATTTGAATAAATAGAATATTGTTCCTCTGGATCTGAATCTCATTCCTCTTGTTCATTTTCAACTGTGTGTTTTTTTATTGAAAATTAGATCACCTCCATTAGGGGTACATCAATATTCGTACTACATCAAGTTTTGAAAACATAGATAGTACTAGATAACTAAGAGGGGCATCTAATCATTTATAACCAATTATGCTATTGTCCTTCAAATTATTTTCTCTAACTCAAACACTTTAATTTTTTAGATTATTAACATGATAACCTAACCTAACATCAAAATGTAAATTGATATATAAACTTTCAAATAAACTTTCAACTTAATATATAAGAAGTATCAGAGTTACCTTCCTTATTATACCAAGTTGCAAAAATAAATAATAAATATGAAATAAAATTGCATCATCATAAACATTCACAAAACTTGACACAAGTATTTAACAAGAAAACCATGTAAATGGAAAAATCACCTAGAAAATGGAAACCCAAAAAAAAATTCTCTTCTAAAGTCATCTTTTTTAGGAGCCAACCTTGTTAAATGTTATATACATATTATTTACATGACCTTGTCAGAGAATTTTCACTGAAGATCATTTGTACCTTATTCATTCTTTGACATATCCAAAGAATCATCTTCTCTAAAGGACTTATGAAATAATCAAAATATTGTTACCAATAGAATTTTAAAAAACTTTTATGTCCACTTTGTTAATATTTTTTCTACTAAAAATGAAGGGTGCTCCCCTTAATACCATAAACTCATAATAGAAAGAAATAACAAAAAATGCAAGAACAAAATATGGACTTCTTATTTACACCGCAAATGCGATATTACAAAATTCACAAGTACAATAATTTTCAAGACAAGCTATGGACTATCACCTAGAGCTAACCTAGACAATGTTCAAGCCTTTCTTAAATAGGTAGTTTTATGCCACTTGGGAAGGTCCTAGATGCTCAAACTTAATACATCAGGCCAACATACCCTAAAAATACATATAGAGTTGGCTAAATAAATCTTTGACAAATTATTATAGAAATATTGGCAGCCCAACTTTAGAGGGCCATAACTCACAAATCATTTCTTTGATCGACTATTATAACCAATTTTCGAAAATGCCAGCTCTTGATCAATAGGAAAAATAATGCTAGCACCCTTCCATCAAGTTTTAGACCTCATCCAGGCACCCTAAGGCCTCCAATGGTGAGCCTAAATATTTTTTTGCAAATTTTTCCACCAAAAATCTGCAATAGCTTCTTTGATACTAATGTTGGAACAATGAGATTTTTATGGTAGGCTTACAACTCTAAAATGAACCTTCCATGGAAAATGAGAGCATTCCAAGCTCGTATGAAAAATTTACTAAAAATAGCAAGCTCTTAGAAATAGCAACAACCCTATCTACTAGTCCTTATTAAAATAGAAAAGACTGAAAAGAAAATAGTTTTGGGTGATGCTAGATTTCCCTTACACCTAGGATGCTCCTACATCAGACACATTGAGTAATTTGAGAAGTGACCCCATCATGTCTCAAGTTTTCGGAGGAAAACAGAGACAATTAACCTCCTCCTTTGCTCACCATTTTGAATTCTCAACTTGTCTTCCTTTCCATTTGACCAGATGTTCCTTATAAGTTATATTTGTAGTACTTTTCCAACACAATTGTCTAGTATCTCCTTAATCTCCTTTGTAGCCAAACTAGCTACTAGAATGTTTCACTACACTTCTACAACTTCATCTCCATCACCTCCTTCATAATATTCTGTCGAATATAAAATATAAAATATTAGTGAAATATTCATTTCAATAGGCAACTCCACTTCATACACATTTCCAGAATCATGCCTCTTTACTATCTTGCATGGTCCAAACTTCTTCATCTTCAGCTTATTATATGTACCTAGTGAAAAATGGTCCTTTCTCAAATGAACCATGACTTCATCTCCAACCTAAAATTTCTTATATCTCCTTTTCACATCTTCCTTATCCTTATACTATGTATTCATATTTATGATGTGCTTCCTCACCTCCTCATGGATCTTCTTCAAATGTCTAGCAAAATCTTCTACTTTAGCATTACTTATCTCTCCTTTATCTAACTACCTCAATTCGAAAGTCTTTCTGGGACTATGCCCATATACAATCTAGAATGGTGATTTACTAGTACTCCTATTGACAAAATTATTATATGCAAATTTTTCCTATGGTAAAATCATATCCCATCCTTTTGGTTTATCTCTAACCAATCATCTTAGCAAGTTTCCCAAACTCTAATTCATAGCTTATATCTCTCCATCAATCTATGGATCATGTGATGAATTAAGCTTCAAATATATCTTCAAATTCTTCCACAATATATGCCAGAAATACCCAACAAATTTGGTATCCCGATCTGAAACTATACTCTTTGGCAGATTATGTAGTCTCACCACTTCTCTGAAAAATAACTCTGCTACATGAACAACATCACTAATCTTCTTGAAAGGAATAAAATGTGCCATCTTTGAAAACTTTTCAACCACCACAAAAATAGAATCATGCCTGTGCTATATCCTTAGTAATCCAAGAACAAAATCCATGCTAACATCCTCCCATGGCTTCTTTGGTATACGTAATGGTTGATACAACCCTGTATTCTTCTTCACTCCTTTCACCATCTAACAAATTATGAAAATTTGTATAAACTTCATCACATCTTGTTGTAACTATAGCCAGTAATAATTTTTAACAACCAAAGCTATAGTTTTATCTTTGCCAAAATTTCTAGCCAATCCTCTACTATGCTTCTCCTTGATGAGATTTGCTCTTATTGAACTTCTATGAGTGCACAACAGGCTTCCTTTGAAAAACATATTATCCTGGATCATGAAATCCAACCACTTTGTCCTGTCAAGTGTAATAGGTTATGTAAAAACCTTCCATGCTTCACCAAAATTAGGATCATCTAGATACAAAGTACAGAGTTCCTTAAATCCAACCACCTCTATCTACATCTCTATTAGTAAAAGTTGTCTTCTAGTGATAGCATCTACAACTTTGTGAGACTTCCCACTCCTATGTTTCAAAAGAAATGTATAACTCTATAATAACTCAACCCACTTTAAATGCCTTTGATTCAATTTTCCTTGACTATTCAAATATTGCAAAGCTTGATGATCAGTATATAAGAAAAACTCCTTAGGAAGAAGATAGTGTCTCCACTTCTTCAATTGTTGAACTATACAATAAAATTCATGATCATAAATAGAATATTTTCTTTTTGCATCATTCAAATTCTTAGTGAAATAATGAACAAATCTACCTTCTTGGTTCAAAATAGCTCCTATTGCAGTACCACTAGCATCATAGTCTACTTGAAACACCTTGTCAAAATTAGGAAGTGCTAAAACATGCTACTCAATAACTTTCTATTTCAATATATTGAAACTCTTATCTGCTCCTACAGTCCACTTAAACTCTTTCCTATCCCCTCTCATTGTTTCAATCAAGGGTCCACAAATACTGTTAAAACTTCTTATGAACTTTCTATAAAATGTAGCTAGTCCATGAAAAGATCTTACCTCTGCCACACTACTTGGAGTAGGCCATTCAAGGATAGCCTTCACTTTCTTTGTGTCCATTTTTAGACCTTCTCCTAAGACTAAAAATCCCATGTACACCAACTCTTTCTTTACAAAACTGTACTTCTTTAGGTTTATCAACAACTTTTCTTCCCTTAATTTATCAAACATCTTATGGATATGAATCAAATTCTCCTCCAATATCTTACTAAAGATCAAAATATCATCTAGGTAAACAACAAAAAACTTACCTAGAAATTCCTTTGGTACCTCATTCATGAGCCTCACAAAAGTTCTCGATGCATTGGTTAGCCCAAAAGGCATGACTAACCACTCATATAGTCCTTCCCTTGTCTTGAAAGTAGTCTTCCACTCATCACCTTCTCTGATACGAATCTGATGGTACCCACTCTTTAGATCTATCTTTGTGAAATATTTAGCTAAACTAAAATAGTCCATAATATCATCCATCCTCAACAAAGGAAACCTATACTTGATGGTGATCTTGTTGATAGCATGACAATCTATTCACATCCTCTATTCTCCATTCTTGTTTGGTGCTAACACTATTGGTACAACACATGGACTTAAAATCTCTCAAATCAACCACTTCTACAATAACTCATGAACTTTCCTGTTCAACTCTTCACTTTCTACTAGTGTCATTTTGTGTGCTACCTTTTTTTGAAAATTGGCTCCTAGAACCAAATCCATCTTGTGATTCATCTTCCTCACTAGGGACAATCCATTAGCAACATTATCTAATACAATATAAGAAAGCTCTCTCAACATATCTACAACTTGTGTAGGTACCTCCTCTACTTCTTCTTTACTATATTTAGGAATCATAGAAAAACACATATGCTCATGCTTAATACTTTTAAGAAACTCTTCTCCATCAACAAAACATATTCTGGAAGCACTATATACCTTTTTTTCTTTATCGTTCAATGACTTTAACTTATCTTTTATTCCATCCTTAGCTAGGGTGTAGGTATTTGCTCACCCATCGTGTTCAGCATGCATGTCAAATTGCCATGGCCTACCCAAGAAAATATGACATATGTCCATAGGTATGATATCACATAGTACCTTACCCTGGTAGCTTCCAATTTTGAACTTCACTGAGCACTTCTCATTTATAATGACCTTTTGGTCATCTTGCACCCAAGCAATATAGTATGGAGGTGAGTGTTTCTACTTCCTCAAATTCAACTTGATGACCATCATTTATGGCTCTTAATTTTTAGTACTTCAACCATAAATGATCACATCACAACACTTATCTTCATATCTACCAAGTTCTACAAGTACAATGATTTGCAAGACAAGCTATGAACTATGACCCAGAGCCGTCCTAGATAATGTTCTAGCCTTTCTTAAATAGGCAATTTTATGTTGCCTAAGATAGTTCTAGATGTTCAAACTTAATACCTAGTGCCGACAGACCCTAACAATACATATAGAGTCAGCCAAATACATCTTTGACAAATAATTTTGGAAATTTTGGTAGCCCAACTTTTAAAGGCCATAACTCATAAACCATTGTTTTGATTGGCTATTATAACAACTTTTTAGAAATGTCAACCCTTGATCTATAGGCTTAAAAATGTGCTAGCAACCTTTCGTCAAGTTTGTGGACCTCATCTTGGCACTCTCAGGCCTCCAATGGTGAGCTTGGAGATTTTGCTATAAATTTTTCTACCAAAAACCCATAATAACTTCTCTAATACTAATGCTTGACCAATGAGATTTTAATAGTAGGGTTAAAACTCTAAATGAACCTTCCATTAGAAAATGATAATATTCTAAGCTCGTATAACAAACTTACTAAAAATAGAAAGATCCTAGAAATAGTAACCACCCTGTCTACAAGTCCTTATTAAAATAAAAATTATTGAATAGAAAGTATTTTTGGGTGATGCAAGATTTCCCTTACAACTAGGATTCTCTTGCATCAATTACATTGATTAGAAAGGAATAAAAAAATAATTTCTTAGGTTTAGCACTATCTTACTTTCTTAGAACTTTGTACTGCTCAATCTCTATATTTTCATCTCTTGTACTGTCTGATTCACATGCTTCACACATCAACTTAGGACATCCTTTTCTTGATATTTATAATGTAATTCTTCTTGATTCTCCTTACAGCTACTTCATTTATCAACTTGCCAAGTTCAATCAATAACAATAAATATTACATTCATCCTTTAAATAGAAAAACATTATTTCTCCTTTGGAATCTTCGTAGCTTTGTCCTATAATCAAAATTGTTAAATCTTCATCTTTTTCATGTTTATCCAATCTGGAAATCGGTGAAATATATATCAATCTTGAACTTTGTGCTCCATTTCAAATAATTAAATATAAATCATCAAATCTTCTTTAAATTTGTCCAACCATTGATCTTAGTAGAAACTTCATTATTGTATTTGGAAATTTCTTCATCATTCTTTATTTTTATCGAATGTGAACCTCAAATTAAATATTTTGTTAATATATATTTTCCTTTAATGCTTAGTTAACATTATATCTTACTTAGTTAAGAATAGCCTCTATTAACATTGAAATTTCTTGGTTGACACCACACTTTCTTCATTTCATCTTGAGGTGCTTGGTGAAAACTTTAGTATTTCAAATAATACTATGAAACGAGTTCTTCATTCACCAACCAAATAATCTTTCTTATACATAATTCCAAAAATAAATAGGTCATGTAAAACAATCACACCAACATTATAATGTCAAATTCTAACTCATTCAAGTTCCCATTTAATAATATTCACTAATCAACACTCACATAATCATACTTTCTTTAGCTCCTCTTTGTCAATCAAATTATATGGAACTCTACTTAATTTGTAGAATGTCCAAAAAACTAATGCTTAACGTTAATGACAAGATAACAAGTGTATGACTCTTTCACATAAATTGACAATAATATTTTTTGGGACTAACAATCTCCCCCTTTGGCATTCATGAAATTACACAAATACATAAGATATTGCAATATGAAATAGTAAATATAAAATGTCAACACATCTTTATCTCCCTAGCTTCATTTAGGTTCTCTACAATAGGCTCTTTGCACCAACTTCTTTAGCTCCACATTTTCTCCTTCTTTGGGCATACTCTTCTAGTTTAGTAAAATCTTCAATATATTTTCTATTTCTTGCTTATCTTCCTCTCTTTCTCATCTCTCCCTTCCTTATTTATGCCCTTATTTCTTATTCATGTTCCCCTTTGACAACAATTCCAAATGTAGCTATAAGTTTGAATGAGAAACCTATAAAACCTTGTAGTAATACTCTTTTACCTTGCATGTATTGATTTTATCTACTTCATTATAATCACGTACACATTTTTGAGAAATATTTTTGAATTCTTTAGAATAACTGGGGGGTGAATTAGTTATCCAAGGTCCAAATGTACAAATAAAACTTTTCACAACTTAGCAAACCCATATCCATAAAACACATTCATCATACATTAATTAGGTCATACAATCACTTAAACCTATAGGTTACTGTCAAATCAACTTTGCAAAAATGTAAGCATGAAACATATCAAATTAAATAACACATTTGACACAATGATTTTACATGGAAACCCAATTTGGGAGAAAAACACCAGTAACATGCTACTCATTCTCACTCTTCTGAAGTGATGCCCCATGAAAGACCAACCATGTTGAATGTTAAAATGCACACTATTAAATGTGACCTGGTTAGAGGATTTCAATCACCCTATTAGGAGTGAGCCTTGTTAGAGGACTTTAGATCATTTACTTGGAACGTCACCCAGTTAAAGGATTTACAAATGAATTTTAGGTCAACCTTAATGTAAATGATTTACCCTAGACTAGTACAATGATTAGAAAGTAACAATAAGGCTTGATCTGATAACAACTTACAACTCACTTTGTAGATTATAGAGCTCTATTTCAGTCATCCATTCTGCTTCACTTTCACACACTTCAACTTTGATAGCTTGTTCACCCTTCAAGAATCCATACCCTTAAGCCTTCTTTCTTTTCTTTCCAATAACAATCTGTTCTATTTGATCACTGAATGAACCAATACTAAGACTCCTTGTCTTCCTTAGGTTCTCATACATGACAATCTTTGCTTCTCATAAGCCATCTCTATAAATCGAAAATTAAGATCTTTTGTCATTCAACCTCTATCATCCCTTTTAGGGTTAGGTGGGATTAGAAAGTATTTAATGAATCTTCCTATCTTTTCATTTTATTCCTTTCTAGAAACTTCTCCTTCAATTCTCCTTGAATTTGTCTCAAAATGGTTCATCTTGAATTCTATGCCACCAACTCATCAAGCTTATCTTCCACATGGTTCACACAATTCAAGAAATAAAACTTGTCAACTAAGATTCATCAAATTTGCAAAACTTCTCATAATGTTGTCACTCAACATTAGCCTACTTCTAATCCTTGGTACATATTTCATTTCTTGAAATCCACTATCAAATCACTTAGCACGAACTAAAGTTTACTAGTTGTTGGCATTAGCTAAACTTCACTCATCTTACACTATATCACTTAGTATACAGTGAAATTTGACTTTTTGTAGCTCCAACTAATTTTTGCTCAGCTTGCACTAGCTTTGCTTGTCACCTATTGCACAGATTGTTAATCTTGGTGGACTCAATTCATTTTACTTGTTCTTTTGAACTTAATTAGTGTATCCATCCCTTGCAAGCTTAAGTAGATAATCAATGCATTATAACATCATTGTATTAACTAATCTTTGCACTCCTTTTTCATACCATAACTCAACCTTTGCTCCAAGTTCTATTGTTATCTCATTTAATCAAAACCTCCTTATCAATCCGACAAGTGATAATAGTCAAATCATCTAAGCACTTTTCTTACTAGCAAGTACCAGGTTTGACATTAATGGGAAAACGATGATTGAAATACATACTCATACTTGTATCAATCTATTTTCAACAATCTCCCTCTTTGACATTGATGGAAAAATAGTTTTACTAGTACAACCAAAAATAATACCAAAAAGAAAATAATTCCTTGTATTAAAATCTCTCCATCTATCAATAGACATTGAACTCATCGTTGTAAAACCCTATTCATCACTTCTTATATCTCCCTCTAAGTAGATATTCCATATTCCTTCTATCTGTATAATATTTCCACCAATATCTCCTCTAATATCTCCCTCTTTGACAAAAATGCCAAAGATTTGTCATCTTAATATGCAAATATGAATAGTTTCAGTTGCCCCTTCTACCACCTAGCTTGTGAATAATTTGTAGCTCCAGCTCTTTGATTACATTAGGAAACTCCTAAGATAAGATCCACTGCATTAGTGTGTAACATATGTGGTGCAGGAGCACCTAGGAAATATGCCAAGTTTCCTAAATTGTTTTTGGCTTGTAGTGGTCTTGGCTAGACCACATGAATAAGGGCTATGGGATAAAGCCCCAAGTGTGTGAGTTGTGTTTGTAAATAGGTTTTTGTTGTGTTTGAGTTTCCAAGTTGCTTCTATGTTGGCAAAATTGCTTAAATTGCTTGTTAGAGCCTAGAATGGTCAAACACTGACCAAGACCCTAGGAGGATGGGAAACATGGAAAATATGTTAAAATTTGTAATTACATGGAAATAGGTTCATTTAACCATGTTTGAGGTCATGGAGCCATTAAATGCACAATAGTGCAAAAGTTGCACTTGGCAACTTTGCAACTTTGCAAAGTTGCTTGACAACATTGACAAAAAGTGCTAAAACTTTATAAGGGCTTCAAGAATTAGTTGGAAACCTATGGGATCTATTGATTCACGTGGGTAAGAGGTATTTAAGAACAATACAAGTTAGTTTGAGGGTGGGCATATGCTTTTGTACGAATTTTGGCATTGGAATGAAGAGCAAACTGAGCATTTTGATGACAGTTTTCTGATTTCACCCTTCATCCAAACTTTTAATGGATTGATAGGGTTGTTGTTTTCATGTGATTTTATAGTGTATGGAATGTAGATGCTTTGGTAAATATTAGGAGTTTTTTTGATCAGTTTCATTACTAGTTTCAAATATCTTTTTAAAGTTGCCAGTTCGCTAGTCTGTACACAGCAATCAGCAAAGAAATCTCTATAACTTGAATTCCAATGGTGGAACCATGATGGCCTTTTGGAATCAAGTACTAGACTGTATAAACAATGTAAATATGTATTTTTGTCTTGTTTTGCAGAGGTTTGTTGTTTTTTCCAAGAGGCCCTAGGTGAGTTTGCATACCCGGCTAGGCAATGAAATCAGCAAATAAGTGTTTGAAAGGGGCATAGAATGGGGTGTTGGGTGCAATAAAAATTCATGGAAGGAAAGAGTGGTGAGTGAAGGAATTTAATTACAGGAGTTCAGTCATTTAGAGTCCATTTGATTGGTGGAAGGAAGAACTCTCTATATTCCTATTCATACAAACAAGAAACCCTTGTAAATAGACATATTTTTGGAAATACCTTGTACGGATGACCTGGGTGTTGCAGACCTGAAAAATATTCAAGGGGAGCCAAAAGGGTATCCAAATCATAAATTTGTTTGAGTACTTCTTAAGGGTTTGAGGAGATATAAGCCAAAAATCAGTTTTGGAGGCCTAATTTTGTTATTCGTCTTGGTAGCCCTCTTAACTATGCAATCTTCAAATCGATTGGAAACCAAATACTCCAATTCACTTAGTGATCCTAAAAACTATTGAATGAGACCTAATACAACCCTTGGAATTCAATATAGCCAAGAATGCACTCCTGGAAGCCAATTGTCAAGAACGGTGCAATGAGAACACTAGGGAGACCCCATGGTGAAATAGAGTTTTGAGTTGATTGGTGAGGATTAGTGTAATAAGGGAATAGAGAGAATATTCCCTTGGAGTAGGGTATAGGATAAATACCCTAAGAGGCTAGGAGAAAGCCTAAAGTGAGTTCTAGTAGTTGAGGCTAGAACCTTGTTCAAGATCCTCCCCATCAAATTGGTATCAGAGCCTCGAAAGGTTTGGGACAAGACATTGTGTATGTCTTATTTTGGAAGTGAGTCAGTGGGAGAAACCACCATGGTAACAAATTCTGAGTTGGAAAAGGAAGTGACAGAACAAAGGGAGAAAAATAGGCTCCTTGAGGAAGCCTTAGAAGCTATGAAAGATAAGCTTGATGAAGTGGTAGAGACAGCTGGAAAAATGAAAGAGAAGTTGGAAATTAATGAAGAAAAGGGAAAGGAAGAGAATGAAGAGGACTATGTACCTGAACCTAATCCTCCATTACAAGAGGAACCTTTCCTTAAAGCCATCAAGGCATTGGGTGGCAAATCTCTTGAGGGGATACCCCTATTTACTGGTAAGATGAATTCAGAGTTGGTCATGGAATGGATTGAAGGGATGGAGAACTATTTTGAATGTGAAGGCGCATCAGAGGCACAAAAGGTGAAGGGTGCCAAAGCAAGATTAACGGGACCAACCCTAACATGGTGGAAGTTCATTCAAGAAGAGAGGGAAAGAGAAGGCAAGAAACCTATCTCTAATTGGAAAGCTATGGTGGCAAAAATCAGAGATAACTATTTGCCTAAAGACTATGAAATCTAGCTACATAAGAAGAGACAAAGCTTGAAGCAAAAAGATTTGGATGTGGCCTCCTATACTGAAGAGTTTCAAAAACTTTGCTTGAGATCCAAGGTCCAAGAGGAGGAGAGCATCAAGGTGGCTAGATATTTAGGTGGTTTGAAATGGAGTATTCAAGAGGAGATTAGCCTTTGGACTCCTACTACTGTTCATAAGTGTTTTCAATTGGCACTCAAAGTGGAAGATAAGAATAGAAGGAAACAAGACTCTAACTCTAAGGGTAGAGGAAGAGGGAGAGACTCTAGAGGCCATAGAGGTGGTTATGGGGGAAGAAGCAATGAACCCAAGGCCACAGGAGACTCCAAGTTGATTGAGCAAAGTGGAGAAACAAGTGGAAGAGGTAATTTCACTAGAGGAAGAGGATTTGGTGGTGGAGCTAGAGGCAGATCAAACAATTTCAGCAGGGGTTAACATTTTGCAAACATGAAATGTTACCATTGTGGACAACTTGGTCATCCAGCCTATAGATGTCTTGAGAAGGCATCATCTTCCCAAGGGGATAAGAAGATAACATATGTTCAAGAAGAATGCAGCAACAATATAACTTCAGAAGTGAATCTTGATTCTGAGAAGGGAGAAAATCTGATGTTTAGAAGAGTTTTGATCAAGGAGCCTAGCAAAGAAGAGCCTAAACAAAGAAGGGCACTTTTTAGAATAAAATGCAAGATACTTGGTAAGGTTTGCAAAGTTATTGTTGACTCAGGATCAACTGATAATATCATCTCTGAAGAGGCTGTCCAAAAGCTCAAGCGAACAAAGATTCCTCATGATCATCCATATAGAGTCACATGGCTGAATAAAGGGCAGAATGTGTTGGTAAATGAACAAGTTTGGGTGGATTTTTCAATTGGAGGATATCAAGACAAAATTCTTTGTGATGTGTTGCCCATGGATGCTTGTCATCTACTCTTGGGTAGACCATGGAAATATGATAGGGATGCTGTCTATCATGGGAAGAAGAACTTGTATACATTCAAGAAAGGAGGAGTGACATACAAAATCCAATCACTTGTTGAGGAAGGCATAGATGCAGCAACAGATCAGCATGTTCTACTCATGAGTGGAAAAGAATTCTTACATGATTTCAAGGAGAACAATGAAGTTGGGTTTGCCATAGTTGTGAAACCAAAGGAGAAAGATGCTGTCAAACAAACACCATTGCCAAGAGAGGTAAAAGAACTATTGGATCAGTTCAAAGACATCATAAGTGATGGAGAACTTGCCACACTCCCTCCACAAAGATCTATTAGTCATCAAATAGACTTTGTTCCTGGATCCTCATTGCCCAACAAGGCTGCTTACAAGATGACTCCAGATCAGAATAAAGAAATTGCAAGACAAGTACAAGAGCTACTTGACCAAGGTCTCATTCGGAAGAGTATTAGCCCATGTGCTGTACCGGTTGTTTTGGCACCAAAGAAAGGAGGTAAGTGGAGAATGTGCACTGATTCTAGAGCCATAAATAGGATAACAATTAGATATAGGTTTCCTATTCCTAGAATAGAAGATCTAATGGATTGTTTGGGGGGTGCTAAGTATTTCTCCAAGATTGATCTGAAGAGTGGCTACCATCAAATCAGAATGAAGGAGGGTGATGAATGGAAAAAAGCCTTCAAAACTACAGAAGGACTTTATGAATGGCTAGTAATGCCATTTGGCCTCTCTAATGCACCTAGTACATTCATCAGGCTAATGAATGAAGTGTTGAAGGACTACATAGCCATTTTTGTAGTGGTTTATCTTGATGATATTCTCATTTTCAGCAAGACTAAAGAAGAACACATGAAGCATTTGGCAATTGTTTTAAAGAAGTTACAAGAAGAAAAATTGACCATTAATCTTGAGAAAAGTGAGTTCTTGAAACAAGAGTTGGTTTACCTTGGTTTTGTAGTTTCACAAGGTAACTTGAAGATGGATGAAAGTAAAATAGAAGACAAACTAAACTGGCCTACACCTAAAACAGGGGCTGCAGTAAGAAGTTTCCATGGTTTGGCACAATTCTATAGGAAGTTTATAAGGGGTTTTAGTGAGATATGTGCACCAGTATTAGACACCATCAAGGGAGGACTAAAAACTAAGTTCTTGTGGACCAAAGAAGCCAATGAAGGGTTTGAAAGGTTGAAGAAAGAGGTAGCTACTAAACCCATTTTGGTTTTACCTAGTTTTGACAAGTTGTTTATTGTAGAATGTGATGCAAGTAATATTACTGTTGGGGCTGTATTAAGCCAAGAAGGAAGGCCAGTAGCATTCTTTAGTGAAAGGCTAAATGAATCCAAATCTAGGTACTCATCGTATGACTTATAATTGTATGCATTGGTGCAAGCACTTAGGAAGTGGAGGCACTATCTTTTACCTAAAGAGTTTGTTGTATACACTGATAACCAAGCATTGAGTTACATCAACACTCAAGAGAAGTTGAGCCTAAGACACATCAAATGGATGGAGTTCCTACAATCCTACACATTCACCATCAAGCACAAGAAAGGGCAGATAAATAAAGTAGCTGATTCATTAAGTAGAAGGCTGCTTACTATCCAAGAAATACAGTTAGAGAGTATTGGAGTTGAAGGTTTCAAAGACCTATATGCTGATGATGAAGACTTCTCAGAGGCCTACAAGGTATGTGTAGAGTTTAACAATCATTTTCATAGCAAGTTTGCTGATTACACTTTGCAAAATGGGTTGTTGTTTAGGGGAAATCAATTATGTGTGCCTAGAGGATCAATGAGAGAAAATCTGATCCAAGAGAAGCATAATGGAAGCCTTAGTGGACACTTTGGTTTGAACAAAACATTGGAGTTGGTGGAAAGATTCTACTATTGGCCTAGGATGCAAAGAGATATCCGGAAGTATGTTGAACAATGCATGATTTGTCAAAAGGCCAAGGGAACTTCTACAAATGCAGGATTGTACCAGCCCTTACCCATTCCAAATAGGCCATGGGAATGCATCAGCATGGACTTCATAGTGGGCTTACCAAGAACAACATCAGGTTTGGATAGTGTGTTTGTAGTTGTGGACAGATTTAGCAAAATGAGTCATTTTATTCCTTGTAAGACTACTCATGATACTAGCTATATTGCTCACTTATTTTTCAAAGAAGTTGTAAGGATTCATGGCTTACCAATCAGTATAGTTTCAGATAGAGATGTTAAATTCATGGGGCACTTTTGGAAGACCTTGTGGAGAAGGCTAGGTACTAACTTGGCACATAGTTCAGCTTACCATCCCCAAACTGATGGTCAAACTGAGGTAATTAATAGGGTGCTTGGAAACCTTCTAAGGTGTTTAACAAAGGAGTATGGCCAAGTGTGGGATCAAGTCCTACCACAAGCTGAGTTTTCCTACAATGATAGCACAAATAGAACTACCGGTAAGAGCCCTTTTCAAGTTGTTTATGGTTATCACCCAAGAGGAGTTTGTGAGCTACGAGAATTAAAGAATCAAGAAGAGATTAGTGGACATGCAGATGATTTTTCCTAGTCCATGAGAGAGGTACATGAGCAGGTCAAGAAGTCCTTGATAGAGGCTACTCAAAGGTTAAAGACTAAAGTAGATGAAAGGAGGAGAGATTTACAATTTGAAGTAGGAGATTTGGTGATGGTACACTTGAACAAGGCTAGACTTCAAAAAGGTGTTCCAAGCAAGCTTGAAATGAGGAGGATAGGGCCTTGTAAGGTTCTAGCTAAGTATGGCCCAAATGCCTACAAGATTGAGTTGCCAAACAATCTAGCCATCTCTCCCATCTTCAACATTCAAGATTTGGTTAAATACAAGGGTCCTAATGTCATGGAAGAGGAACACATCATAGAGGTAGATAATAATATTCCAGAAATCAGTATTCCTCTCCAAACCAAGCCTCAAGCTGAAAAAGTTCTAGATTCAAGAGTAAAGAAGAAGACTAGGCATGGAATTTATATGGAGCATTTAGTAAAATGGAAGAACCAGCCTGAATCTGAAGCGACATGGGTAGCTGAACATGAATTCAAAAAGAGAGGTATCAGTCAAGATCTCTTGAATACTGACCCACCTTAAGTTTTTTTTTGTCATAGGGGGAGAATGGTGCAGGAGCACCTAGGAAATATGCCAAGTTTCCTAAATTTTTTTTGGCTTGTAGTGGTCTTGGCTAGACCACATGAATAAGGGCTATGGGATAAAGCCCCAAGTGTGTGAGTTTTGTTTGTAAATAGGTTTTTGTTGTGTTTGAGTTTCCAAGTTGCTTCTATGTTGGGAAAATTGCTTAAATTGCTTGTTAGAGCCTAGAATGGTCAAACACTGACCAAGACCCCAGGAGGATGGGAAACATGGAAAATATGTTAAAAGTTGTAATTACATGGAAATAGGTTCATTTAACCATGTTTGAGGTCATGGAGCCATTAAATGCACAATAGTGCAAAAGTTGCACTTGGCAACTTTGCAACTTTGCAAAGTTGCTTGACAACATTGACAAAATGTGCTAAAACTTTATAAGGGCTTCAAGAATCAGTTGGAAACCTATGGGATCTGTTGATTCACGTGGGTAAGAGGTATTTAAGACCAATCCAAGTTAGTTTGAGGGTGGGCATATGCTTTTGTACGAATTTTGGCATTGGAATGAAGAGCAAACTGAGCATTTTGATGACAGTTTTCTGATTTCACCCTTCATCCACACCTTTAATGGATTGATAGGGTTTCTTTTTTCATGTGATTTTATAGTGTATGGAATTTAGATGCTTTGGTAAATATTAGGAGTTTTTTTGATCAGTTTCATTACTAGTTTGAAAAATCTTTTTAAAGTTGCCAGTTCGCTGGTCTGTACACAGCAATCAGCAAAGAAATCTCTATAACTTGAATTCCAATGGTGGAACCATGATGGCCTTTTGGAATCAAGTACTAGACTATATAAAAAATGTAAATATGTATTTTTGTCTTGTTTTGCAGAGGTTTGTTATTTTTTCCAAGAGGCCCTAGGTGAGTTTGCATACCCAGCTAGGCAATGAAATCAGCAAATAAGTGTTTGAAAGGGGCATAGAATGGGGTGTTGGGTGCAATAAAAATTCATGGAAGGAAAGAGTGGTGAGTGAAGTAAGTTAATTCCAGGAGTTCAGTCATTTAGAGTCCATTTGAGTGGTGGAAGGAAGAACTCTCTATATTCCTGTTCATACAAACAAGAAACCCTTGTAAATAGACATATTTTTGAAAATCCCTTGTACGGATGACCTGGGTGTTGCAGACCTGAAAAATCTTCAAGGGGAGCCAAAAGGGTATCCAAATCATAAAATTTTTTGAGTACTTCTTAAGGGTTTGAGGAGATATAAGCTAAAAATCAGTTTTGGAGGCCTAATTTTGTTATTAGTCTTGGTAGCCCTCTTAACTATGCAATCTTCAAATCGATTGGAAACCCAATACTCCAATTCACTTAGTGATCCTAAAAACTATTGAATGAGACCTAATACAACCCTTGAAATTCAATATAGCCAAGAATGCACTCCTGGAAGCCAGTTGTCAAGAACGGTGCAATGAGAGCACTAGGGAGACCCCATGGTGAAATAGAGCTTTGAGTTGATTGGTGAGGATTATTGTAATAAGGGAGTAGAGAGAAGATTCCCTTGGAGTAGGGTATAGGATAAATACCCTAAGAGGCTAGGAGAAAGCCTAAAGTGAGTTCTAGTAGTTGAGGCTAGAACCTTGTTCAAGATCCTCCCCATCAATATGTCAATCATTTGATTTGATGCAGGGCACTTCTCATGCTTCTTGAGTTGTCTTGGATAGGGCTAGGACCCCTAGTTTACCTCTTAGATACTCATGAGCATCCTTAGGTAATGCTTTTGTGAAGATATCAATTATTTTCTCTTTTGTATTAACGTATTCCATTTTCACCTCTTTATCTTGAACTAATTCTCTCAAGTAATGATACTTGATGCAATCTACTTGGTCTTTGTATACACTGCAAGATTCTTTGATATATTTATAGCACTTGTATTATCACAATATCATGTCATAGGTTCAACGATTTCCTCCTTCATACCTTTGAGTAGTTGTTTGATCCATACAATGTTTGTACAATTTATTGCAGCAACAACGTATTCAGCTTCAACAGTAAATTGAGATATGTAGTTTTTTTTCTTTCAGTCCATGTAACCAACCTGTTTCCTAAGAAAAACGCTCCTCCACTAGTGCTCTTTCTATAATCAATATTTCTATTTCAATTATCATAACTATAAGCTCCCAATTCAAATTTCTCATTTTTCTTATAGTGTAGAATATAGTCTTTGTATGCAATATAGGATTCTTTGATATATTTATCGCACTTGTGTTATCACAATAAAGTATCAAAGGTTTAGCGATTTTCTCCTTCATACCTTTAAGTAGTTTTTTGATCCATACAATGTTTGTACAATTTACTATTGCAAAAACATATTCAACTTCAATAGTAGATTGAAATATGCAGTTTTATTTCCAGTCCAACCAACATCAGTTTAGGCTATCCACTCAAAATTTTCATTTTTCTTATAGGATAGACAATAGTTTTTTATTCGTTTCAAATATCTCAATATTTTCTTAATAGCCATTAAATGATTCTCCTTGTGATTAGTAGAGAATATTGCAACTATCCCATCTTCTTGTGCATACCCCTTGCAAACTAATCTTGCTTTATTCCTTGTAACTTCACCATTTTTATCTAACTTGTTTCTATACACCCACTTGGTGCCAATCACATTTTTATCTTTTGATCTAGGAACTAAAGTCCATGTCTTATTTTTCTCAATCTATTCAATCTCTTCTTTCATGGCTTTACTCTAGTCCACATCTTCTAAGGTATATTTCACTATTTTAGTTTCATGAATACTAAGAAAAAAAGTACATCATTTCTTAACTTGTTAATTGTCTTTGGGCTTGCATCTTTAGCTCCAATGATTTGTTTAGTAGGGTGATGTCCCTTGACATACTTTGACAATCTAGGTTCTGCTCTATTTTCTTCATTTGGTCTCTAAACTTCTGATTACTATGTACTTCTCTATTTGGTAGTCCAACATCTCTTTCATGTACACTAATTTTAGAATTAGAATGTGCCTCAACTTCATTATGTAACTTGACACTTGTTCTAGCTTAGTTCCTGAATGCAACTCCCATTCATAGTATGTGACTTGGCAATCACTAAAACTTGTTGATGTGCAACTATATTTACAACATCTTCATCAACAAGCATACCTGCATAAAAGCATACAAATGATTTGTATTCTTTTGGTTCCTTCATAGGTTCAGCCTCATGTACTTCTATACATTCATCAAATTTCACATTTTCAATTTCTACAACTTTGTTTGTGTTAGTATTTAAAGACTTATAAGATTTACTTCTTGTCGAATAGACAATGAATATACCTTCTTCACTTTTTACATCTAGTTTACCATTCCTAAAATTTTGAGAATATAACAGTTTCTTCCAAATTCATTAAAATATTTTACATTGGGTGAGTATCCATACCATAGTTCAAATGGTGTTGAACAAGTACCTTTTATGACTTGCACATGGTTCAAGGTATAGACAGTTGTACTTACAACATTTCTCTAGTATTTTAAAAGAACACTCTTCTCCATCATGATTGTCCTAGCACAATCCATTATAGATTTGTTCCTCCTTTTAGAAATTCTATTTTGTAGAGGGGTCCTGGGGCCAGATGTACGTCTTTAGATTCCTCTATCATTACAAAACATCTCAAACTCATTTGATGTATATTCTCCTCCTTTGTCAAATCTCAAACATTTCAAACTTTTACCTATTTCCTTCTTAACTCTTGCTAAGTACCACTTAAACTTTTGAAAAGTATTAGATTTTTGTTTCAAAGACATAATTGCTGTCATCCTAGAATAGTCATCAACAAACAACATAATGTACTTATCACCTTTGTAGCTTTGCACATCAATTGGTTCACACAAGTCAGTATGAACAATATCCTAAATTCTTTTATAGGTATGAGTCTTACTCATAAAACTTGACTTAGTCCTCTTTCCAAACTAACATTGTTGCAAATTATATTGTTAGGTTTCTTCAACTTAGGAAAACCTCTTACTCTTATAATGTTACTAATAGTAACCAATTTATCAAAATTAACATGAAATAACCTCTTGTTCCATAGCCACACATCATCAAATTCTACAACTAGACAAGTAGCATCATCCATATCAAGATAGAATAAAATTACATGTAGTTTGATCAAATTTTCCCATTATTTTTCCATGAGTATCATAGATCTTAACAATCTTGTTCTCAAACTCAACCTTACAAACTAAACTATTCATTTCTCACACACTCAACAAAATTTAGTTAAGTCCTTCAACATAATAAGTATTGTCACATAAAATCTTTTATGTGATTTTGATAGAATCTTTTCCTTTTATTAGATAGGTACATCATTAACAAACCGTACACTCTTTCCATCATAATAATTAAAGGTAATGAGCTTACTTTTATCTCCAATCATGTGCTATGAACACCCACTATCAATGATTCATCTGTCATTCTTGTTCACATAAGAGACTACTGTAGTTGCCTCATCCTCAATAGATTCATCATTCATTGCAACATACACCACTTCATCATCATGATTGTCATATCCGTCTTTAGTTTCCTCTTCAACAATGTAGCAAGACTTCTTTTCTTTGTCTTTATAATCTTTGCCCAATGTCTAGATGAAAAAAAAAAAAAATTACATAGCTTAGTGAACCCATATCCATAAAACATATTCATCATGCATGCATTAGGTCATACAATCACTTAAACTTGTAGGTTACTGTGAAATCAACTTTGCAAAAATGTAAGCATTAAATGTATCAAATTCAATAACAAATTTGACACAATAATTTTATGTGGAAACCCAATTTCAAAAAAACTATCGGTAACATGCTAGTCATTCTCACTCTTTTGAAGTGATGCCTTGTGAAAGGTCAACATCATTAAAGGTTGCAATGAAAATTTTTAAATGTGACCTAGTTAGAGGATTTCAATCACCTTGTTAGGAGTAAGCCTTATTAGAGGACTTTAAGTCATTCACTTGGAATGTCACCCGATTAAAGTTTTCACAAATAATTGTTAATTCAATCTTAATCCAAAGGATTTACCCTAGACTGGTAAAATAATTAGAAAGTAACAGTAATGCTTGATCTAATAATAACTTAAAACTCACTTTGAAGATTAAATATCTTTGTTTCAGTCCTCCATTTTGCTTGGCTTTCACACACTTCAACTCTGATAGCTTGTTCACCCTTCAAGAATCCATACCCTTAAGCCTTATTTCTTTTCTTTCCAATAGAATTCTCTTCTGTTTGGTCACTGAATGAAGCAATACTTTAGAATACTTGTCTGCCTTAGGTTCTTTCACATGACAATATTTGTTTCTGACTAGCCATCTCTATAAATAGAAAATTAAGATCTTTTGTTATTCAATTTTTATTGTCCATTTTAGGGTTAGGAAGAATTAGGTAGGATTCAATGAATCTACCCATCTTTTCAATTTATTCCCTTCTAGAAACTTCTCCTTCAATTCTCTTTAAATTCACTTTAAAATGGTTCATCTTGAATTATGTGCCACTGGCTCATCAAGATTGTCTTCCACATGACTCACACAATTCAAGAAATCAAACTTTTTGGCCTGGATTCATTGAATTCATGATCTTTCTCATAATATTGTTACTTGGCATGAACTGAAGTTTACTAGTGCTCAACATTAGCTAAACTTTACTTAGCTTACATAGTATCACTTAGCATACACTAAAATTGGACTTTTCTTAGCTCCAACTAATTTTTTACTTGGCTTGAACTAACTTTTCTCAGTACCTACTGTGTATATTGTTAATTTTGGTAGACTCAATTCATTTTACTTCTTCTTCAAAACTTAATTAGTGTATTCATCCTTTGCAACCTTAAGTAGATAATCAATGCAATGTAACATCACTATCTTAACTAATCTTTGTACTCCTTTTTCATACCATAAGTCAACCTTCCCACTAGGTGTTGTTGTTATCTCATTTAGTCAAAAGATCATTATCAATCAAACAAATGATAATACTCGAATCATCCAAGAAATTGTCTTACCAACAAGTAGCAGGTTTGACATCAGTGACAAAACAATTATGAAACACGTTATCACACTTGTATCAATCTATTTTTAAGAAAATAGTGCCTAGAGAGTGACACCCTAGAGGGTGATATTAGTCCCCCTAGAGATTAACACCCTAGTGACCTCCTAGGAAGTCCTAGTGCTTCACCCTTGCGAGCATCACCTAGATCCAATGAGTTCTAAGTGTTCCATTTTTTCTCATGAGAGATGGATTCATGTTGAATCACTATTCATGATACATGGGTCAATGAGTTTGACTCAAAAATCATACAGTTAAATCTTAATAGCAATATCACAATTTGACTTGCTATGGAAATTATTTCCTACTTATCAATTGATGAGCTTAAGGGGATTTCTAATGAATTGTTTATAAGAAACAACACTTGGTGAAGGTTTTTCAAATGGGGTTGCAAGCTTTGGGTTTAACCGTGGAGGAAACTCCAAAGTTAAGCATAGGTCGAAGTAGTACTGGGATGGGTGACCTCTCAGGAAGTCCTGGTGCTTCACCCTTGTGAGCATTGCCTAGATCCAATGAGTGCTAAGTGTTCCATTTGTTCTCATGAGAGATGGATTCATGTTGAATCACTATTCATGAAACATCGTTCAATGAGTTTGACTCAAAAATCACACAGTTAAATCCTGATAGCAATATCACAATTTGAATTCTTGTGGAAATTATTTCATACTTATCTATTGTATAAGGTGTTAGGGATTTTTTTTGGTTGAATTACATATTCTATCTCTAATTTTGTAATTAACATAAGTTATGTGTAAAATGGAATTATGGTTAGAAATTTTTTGAGGTATAATGATTTAGTTACTTCTAATAGTTGTACTAAGTTATAGGGGATTGTAGATCATAACCAAGTTGAAATCATTGGATAATAACATTGGAATCACTATATTGTGGATGTAGCCTAGGGATTCGATGAGTAATGTTAAATATTTGTATCTTCTATTCACTAATGTGAGTTTTATACCTTTCTGATATTGGTTATATTTGCATATAATTTTTATTTTTATCTCTCTAATCCTTACAACGAGATGAATGCAATAGACCATGTCAAAGACAAGGAGCCAATATTTTCTATACCCACTAGACCACTTTGAGCATAGTGCCCACAACCTTATACTTAGATAGAACCTCCATGATTAATGTAGCGAGTGCATAGAGAGTAAATTAATTCCATCCCTCAACCATCAAAATCATAGAGAGATGTGGATTCTTAGGAGGATGATGCATGTATATAGTTTTTATCGAATCAATCTTTAGGTTTGAAATTCTATAAGAAAGGTAAACTTATAAAGAAGATATCTTTTATTATCATTAGGATTAGAGAGTGGAGGATCCTAATGGGATACTATCTACCTACCAAGACATGGTTAGAGGAAAAAGTGATAGTGGCAGACATGGAACCATCTTTTCATTGTAAATCAAGAAATAAGATTAAGGATAGAGAATATGGAGATACTATAGTGACACGTATTGGAGCAGGTCATGTTTCTCATAGAGAAGGATATAAAGCTTCAATTGTAGTAAGGGAACCCATATGAAAGGTGGAAGACCTAGTACTATCTCCCCTATTTCTTTTCTTCACTGAAAAAATGTTAATAAATATCTTAAGGTATGTACCTAAATAGGTAATAATTAAAAGACTATTGATAAAAACATTAAAGACATTAATTGGCATATACATAAAGGAAAATTATATAATATTATTTGTGTAAAGTTAATATTGAAAACACAAGATGTAGATAAGTAAGATGAAGAATATAATTTGGAAATTACTATAGATAATTTGGGAAAAAATAGTTGATGTGTTACAAAATTTAACAAGATTTTAAAAAATGATAAATTTAGTTTGTTATAGAGAGAAAAGGTTAGATTAATACATAGATTTTCACTTTTCTAAAGCTTACTAATATCAAAACAATAGATTATGTAGAAGGAATTAAAATATATTAGAGGAATCAAAAAATTCTTATAAGGTGTTAAGGTCAATAGATCTATAAGAAGTGAAGATAAAACTATTCTATTTGTAATTAAATTAAAGTTACAAAGAACTTTAAATAATAATGAGATGCATATTGTACAGCCCTAAAAGGAATATTTTACAGTTGTGTTAAGTTTTGTGTAGACTATTTTTCGTTGGACAATTTTTCTATGTACACACTACATTTTTGGATTCTCTCCTTTTCCATTGATGTCAAAGAAATATTAGTATAGGAAGTGAAAAATGAAGGATCATATAGAATTATTTTAAGTAAGGAGGAATAGGATGATATAAGGGAATATTGTACATATAATGTTTTTCAGATATATAAGGTTTGTTTTAGCATTGACACTTAGTCATTTGTTACTTGGTTTTTTCATCAATGCTAAACGAGGAGATTGTCGGTAAATGATCAAGTATGAAAACTCAGATGTTGTCATTCATTGAAGATATGCTATTAGAAATGATCACATGACTCTATCAATTTTGGATGTACTCAAGATATTGATTTTTTCTAAGTAGTACATGGGAAATAGTGAACATTCAAAAGGATTTCATCAACAAGCTTAGAAGGATAATCATTGATAGCTCCAATTTTTTTATATTTATAATATAAAGTTTATCTATTCTAAAAATATGTTTTCTTATGTTTAAATAGTGGTTATAACATTTTTTTAAGTGAAATTATGTTTATTGATTAAGATCACATTATTTAATACAAGTTTGGTAATTGTGCAATTTGGCCAAAATAATTGAATTATTTTACCAATTTAATTACATGTCAATATATGGACACCATTATTTTTGTTGGGGGCCTCTTTATTAACTTTACCATTGGTTATTTCCTAATAAATATCCAATTCAAGTACAGTTTTGGAATTGATCACAGTCTAAAGATATTAGAAGAACTAATACTTGATTAACAAACAAACCAGTTTCATATGATCTGATAAAACTCATTAGCTGCAAGATTGATTTTATTTAGGCATTTAAATCAACTTGATATGATGTGATGAACTCAATTACCTAATATTCTTAGCTTGACCAAGGATAACCATAATCTCCATAGGCTTGATGTACTTAATTTAATTGATGATTGATTAATTTAGCTATGATCATGCCCCCTCAAGAGCAAAATCCAAAGCATACTTGATAAAATCTCAATTTTAAGAATTGTTTGATGACATAAGATTGGTAGAAACATAATTAGATTGGTTGGGAGATGATAAGAATTACGTAAAATCTCATTTAATCCTTAAGAAGTTGTTTTTAATCTACTATTGATGTTTAGAATTTGTAGAATCTAATTTAAGCAAATAATGTTTTGATAAAGCATAATTTGACCGAGTTTGACCACTTAAAAGTATATTTTTACCAAGTTTGACTAATTTGAATCATTTTTTACTATGGCTGACCAAGATGGTATTGAGTTTCCTGGAGTCATGTCATTAGATATATCCTTCCACAAGTTTTGGTAAGTTTATGTAGTCATTTGATGCATTTTACCTTATTTCACTAACTTTGACCAACTTTGACCATAGTTTGATAATTGTTTGAGAAAATATTATATGTCCTCTTACCTCTAAAATTATTTTCCTGAGATCCTTACTCACTCTAATATGATTTTTGGTGAAAACTACAATTGTAATTGTTTATCAACTATTGATCAACTCCTGTTTGAATTTAGTGGACTTTCTCAATTAGGGTTTGAAAATTTTCAATATTCTTTCATTTATGACATCTTTAAATTTTAATTTCATCCATGATTAGTATTTTTTGGTTGAATTTGACATTTTTTTAATTTTTTGGGTTTCATAAAAGTAGACCTTATATCTAGGTCCTAAGTGAGTAATACTTGTCATTGGAACATGTTGTCTTATGCACTCTAGAGCTTTAGAAGATGGTGTTTCTAGAAAATAGCCATAGATTTTCTATTTCTCACTAATACTAGAGCATTGAGGACTATCCGCCATATATTAGTACCTAATACCTATTGAAGAAGATTATTGAAGTATAGAAATGAGGAGATTGATGAAATCTATCATGGAACAATCATTATTTTGTTACTAATGTCAAACCTGCTACTTTCTAGTGAGATAATTGCTAATTTGGTCTAAATGCTATCATTTAGCTTATTGATGAAGAGGATTTGATAAGAAAGATAACAAGAGTACCTGGAGAAAGGTTGAGTTATATGGTGTATAAAAGGAGCACTAAGACCAAGTAAGACTTTGATGATATATTTTATTGTTTATCTACTTAAGGCTACAATGAAAGGATACTTGAGAAAATACTAGAATAAGCAAAAAAATGTCTCTACCAAGCCTAACTAAGAAAAAAGTTGAAGTCAAGAAAGCTAGTGTAGGCTGAGTAGAAAAGTTAGTTGAACCTGAGCTAAGGAAATTCAGTATGTGCCAAGAAAAGATAAATCTAGTAGGTGTGAAGTGAAGGAAGTTTTGTGTGTGTTGAGCACCAATAAGACCTATTGTATGTCAATAAACCTAGTGTTGACCTAGCATCAAAAGATAGTTACTTTTGAGAAAACAACATGTTATTGTCGTGTGCCAGTAAAATGAGTTTGATCAAAGGTTTGACAAATCTAAGCCGACAAAGTTGATTTCTTGAATTCTTTAAAGAATGTGGAAAGTAAGTATGATGAGTTGGTGGCACAAAATTCAAGATAAACTATTTTGAGATAAATTTGAAGAGGATTGTAAGGTAAGTTTCTAGAAAGGAGGAAATGGAAAATAAGGTAGATTTGATGAATCTAACCTAATCCTAAGATGAAGGATTTTGGTTAAGTGGAAAAAGATCTAAATTCTCTATATAAGAATATATCAAGCTAGAAGCAAAGTGTTATAGTGAAAACTAGAGATAGACAAGGAACCTTGAGATGTTGCTTCATTTGGTGGCCAATGGGATGAATCTACAGCTGAGACAATAAGTAAGAAGGCTTAAGGAGGTGTAAGTTTGAAGGGTGAACAGGTAGTCAAATATGAAGGAGATTGAATGTTAACCAAAATGGAGGACTGGATAAGAGATCTATAATTTGTAAGTGATTTTTTTTGTTATCAAATCAAGTCCTACTATTACTTTCTAACAACTATATCAGTGTAGATAAATCCTTTGGATTACGGTTGACCTAATAGCCATGCATAAATCCTTTAATAGTGTGACATTTGAATGGAATATTCTAATGTCCTCTAACAAGACTCGCTCCTAGAAGGGTGATTGAAATACTTTAATCATGATTCCATTTAATCTTGTGCCTTGTAAGCTTTAGTAGGGTTGGCTCCTTGTAGAGCTCACTTTAGTTGAGTGAAAAATGATAGCATTTTACTGGTGGTTTCTCCCAAATTGGGTCTCCAAGTAAAATCCTTGTGTCAAATTGTTTGAATGATTTTGTGGTATTTCATGTTTACATTTCTGCAAATTTCATTTGACCTAGGACAATAATATACTATGGTTTGAGATATTGGATGATCAATGCATGCACATGTATTTGTTAAGTACTAAAAATTTGTTTCTATCCATTTGGACCTTGGATAACAGATTCATTCCCACCCCCACTCAGTTATTCTAAAGCGTTCCAATAATTGGTGTTAGATAATTTAGTTATGGTTAAGGAAAAAGTTTGAAGTTACTTGAAGCTAAAGATCAAGATGTACAAAAAGGAGGTGTCCAATTTTAACAAGGAAGACCTTCTTGCATGGAAAAGTTTGATGAAGTTTCGTCTAGGAGAACTTGGAGACTATGCATAGAAAACTATCACCACTGAACATGTTGAAGTAGTTGGAGCCCTAACTAATGAAGCATTGAAATAGAAGAAAGGAAACAATCAATAAATGTTTGAGATTGCATGTTCCCTAAGATATTTAGAGTTTGAAGATGTCAAAACACCTACCACTTCTAAAATAATTTGGGATGCCCTATAGAATATCTATGGAGGAGATAAGAATGTACTGAGAGCTAAAGCAACAAGTCTACAAGGAAATTTTGATGACATGAGAATGCAAGAATGTGAGACTATAGTCCAATATTGTGAAAGATGTTATAAATCCAATCAAAGGAGAAAATGGAGTTATTGAAGATGGGACTGTGATCATAAAAATATTGAGAACCCTATTGCCTATCTATGCTATTAGATTTTTTTCTATACAAGAATTGAGGTGTACTCTTGGTAGTGATCTAACTCTTGAAGGACTAGTTGGTAGACTTGCTACTTTTGAACTTTAAAATTTTGATCATTTCAAAGCTAAGAATATTGATTCTACTTTCAATTCTAAGATGACATTGAAAGAACCTAAAGCAGAGAAAAATGTCAAGAATATTTCTAGTGATAGTGACACACATGATGAAGATGGAGAAGTACAAGAAGAACTGTTTCCTAGAAGATTTGATAGAGGAAAATGAAAATACAAAGGTAAGTTACCCATCATATGTTTTAATTATAGTGAAGTTGGTCATATTGAAGCAAGGTGTCCTGAGAAGGAAAACAACATAAATGACGACAAGTTTAGAGGTAGAAAAGATGAGAGTATAAAGGGCTATAAATACAAGGGAAATAAATGTTGTTACATTGCTAAAGAAGAATCTAATGAAGAATCAGATGGTCATGATGATGAAGTTGTGTATGTTTCTATGAGAGATGTTTCAAATGAAGATGAGGCAAATGCATTATCTTATGTAACCAAATGTGAAATATGGATCATTGAGAGTGGATGTTCTCATCACATGATTGATGAAAAAATTAAGTTCATTAACCTTGAGCATAATAATGGAAATAGTGTTAGATTTGGTAATCATGCACCTTGTCTAGTGAAAGGTAAAGGATCAATAAGATTGACAAACAAGATCATGTGTAACAACGTTTACTATGTACAAGGACATAAATATAATCTTTGAGTGTGTCACAATTGAATAGTTTATCATAAAGGGTTGAATTTGAAAAAATAAAAGATATATGATACTGATGGAGAACTCATTGGGAGTGGAGATCAGACAAGAGGTAATCTATTTTATCTTGACATGAATGAAGCTACGTGTCTTGTTGTACAATTTGATGATGTGTGGATATGGCACAAAATATTATTTCATGTAAATTTTTAAAACTTGGTTAGTATCAGTAAAATGAAGAGAATCATAGGTTTTCCAAAACTGAAGAAACCTGATAATGTGATTTCCAAACAATGTTAGTTGGGCAAGATGAAAAAGTCAATTTCAAGTGTAAGAATCATACTGAAAAAAAAATAATTTGGAATTAGTTCATATTGATCTATGTGGACCAATTGATGTGCAAAGCTACAAAGGTGACAAGTATTTTATTCTATTTGTTGATTTCTCAAGAATGATGATAGTTATGTTTTTTAGAGAAAATTTTGAAGCTTTTCAAAAAATTTAGTGGTACTTGGAAAAAGTTGAAAAGGAAATTGGAAAAAGCTTGAAATGTCTAAAATTTGAAAGAAGTGGAGAGTTTACATCAAATGAACTCAATGAATTTTTTAATGGCAGAGGAATCAATAGACAAAATTTTGCACCTAGAACCCCTCAAAAAATGTGATAGCTGAAAGGAGGAATAGATCTATGATGGAGAAGAATATTGGTTTCAAAAAATGAGAGAAGCTGTCAGTATAATTATCTATACCTTGAACCAAGTACAAGTCAAGAAAGGTACACATTTTACACCTTATGAATTATGGTATGGATACTCACCCAACGTCAAATATTTTAAGGTATTTGGAAGAAAATGTTACATTCTTAAGGACAAAAAAAATGGCAAACTTGATACAAATATTGAAGAAGGTTTATTCTGAGGTTATTTGACAATAAGTAAATCTTATAAGTGTTTAAATATTAACAATCGAAATATTGTTCAAAGTAAAAATGTAAAATTTGATAAATATCTAGTAATACATGAAGATGAAGTAAAGAAGGAACCTAAGAATTACAAAACCTTTATGTATTTCTATGAAAGCTTGTTTGTTAATGTTGATGATATTGTAGATTTTAATCAACAAGAATCAATGATTGTTCAATGACATATAATGGATGCCCAATTACATTTAGGAGCCGAGTTACAATCAAAAGATGAGATACATTCAGATGCCAAGATCAATTTACAAGAGGATTTTTCAGCTACCTAATAGAGAAGTACAAAGTAAACTTGAGATTGAACTTCATGAATGACCTATAGTTAAAAGAAGAACAAAGCCAAAATTATCAAAATATTTTAGAAGACATCATCTTGCTAATCAAATCACTGGAGAAAAGGAGGTTGGACCAATGACAAGGAATAGATTAAGGAATGAGACATGGTTGTTAAGAATTCATGAACCTAGATAGGTGAAGGATGCACTAGAGAAAGAATACTAGAGTCAAGCCATGAAAGAAGAAATTTATCAAATTGAGAAGAACAAAACATGGACACTAGTACCAAGGCCAAAGCACAAGAATGTTATTGGAACCAAGTGGGTGTATAGGTGCATGCCTTTGAGTAAGTGTTTTGGGATCATGTCAAGCACCTTGAATGATTTTTTGGATGGATCTAACTATTTTCCCCCTGTTCCTCTTTTCTCTCTTTATTTCCAGCCTATTTTTAACAAATTGCTCTATGAAACTAATGATTTTGGCCTCTAGGTCAATGATGACCTTTTGGGTCTAGGTAAACCTTGACCCTAACCTAGGTCATGAATAAGCTTGACTTGACTGAGGGAACTGTTGACCTCATCCCTGATCCTAAGCCCTATTTTTTTTATTTCTGGGAGTTTTAGGATCTTGGGCATTATAAAGTTTCTTTTCTTGCTTCCAGCTCAGTTGTTTCAGGTTTCAGAATGGTAGATCTTAAATTACATTTGTTCTAAGTCTACTCCTAGGGGTTAAGGTTAAATGGGATTTAATTCTCCTATGTCATCCTTCTCTAGGAGTTAGTGCCCTAGATATCTATATAAGGAAACCTTCTTACCTCATTTTGACATCCATCTATTATCCATAACTTCATGAGCACATCCACTATCTACAATCTATGCATACTCAATCTACTTTTCTATCAAGCATTGAAGTCCAACTCATCAAGGAGGACCATTGTTAGCCTTGCAAGGATTCAATCTCTATGGAGCCCTCTTGTTGAATATTTCTATATCCACATTCATCCAAGCCTTCTTCTATGCAAATATATATACAAGATCGGTGTCGAAGATCTAATGACATTGATTTGAGACATCCTACATACAATTGGAGCATCTATACTTGTGGATTAAAGAATTGGAATCCTCCACAAGGATTTCCAAATAAGTAAGGTGAATAGTTCTATTTATTTTTTTTATGCATATATATTGTTTCGTTTATATTTCAAGGTTAATTCCAAACTAGGGTTTAACTGAAGAAAACCCCCCATCCAACAAAAAACCTATTTTTCTTGTAGATACAGGTGTGAAACAATGAATCAGATAATATATTTGGATACCATTTTCATCAAACTTGCAAGATCCATGAACACAAATTTCACCAGAGTAGTGCAAGTCATGGTTGACTTTTTGGGTTACAATTTTTCCTTGGGGTAAGGTTGTGCCCTGCCAACAAGGTCAAGGTCGACCTCACTTCGAAAAGACAAATTTTTTTAGGATTTCTCAATCTCATAATTTTAAGTCTGAAATAGGTTTTAGATTTTCTAGAAACTACATACAGACACCAAAAAACAACATTTTCTAGATTCAATGTGATTATTTGTCTTTTACCTATTTTAGGTTTTTGGCACATACTCTCCCATAATAGAAAGATCACACATAACCCCACCTCTATCCCCCTATTGTTCATCACTTGATCCATTTATGAATTGAACACCTTCTTGTGTTTAATTAATTTTGATAATTCCTTTTGAAACTTAGGGTTGGAAAGAGGATTCCTATTTTCTTTCTATTCATTTTGGTGAACCCAAGATGCTTCCCCTCTTTTCTTTTGTGGAATTAGATTCCCCATTTTTTTTGCAATCTTATATTTCATTTCATATTTGTTAAATATTTTCTTGCGTCAAGATTAGATTTAGCTTATGCTCTTACATTTTAAATTCAAAAATTAAAAAAAAAATCCGAAATCTCTTTCAAAATACAAAAATATTATAATTTTATAGTTTAGCTCATTTTCTTTGCATTGGTTTATGAGCTTTATTACTTCTAGTCCTACTTATAATCTTAGGGTTAGACGCAATCATAGACTTATGGGTACCTTTGAGCCTAATTCTTCTTCTCCTTTGCTAAGGATTTTAGATGAAACTTTGATTCTTCCTGATTCTAATCCTCTTATGGAGAAAAAGTATTCTCACTCATCTCATGATGAGGATGATGTTTTAAGATTTCCTCCTAAACAAGCCCAAAATATTTATAAAAAACCTGACAAAATGGGTAATTGGCTTCTTCAAGAAAACCATAATCAAGATTCTATTCAAGCTATAGAAGATCTCAAGATATTTCTTAATGATAGTGACCAAGGTGTTAATCTCTTGTGTGGTATTAGTCACCCTATGTATTCCAATGTTAAACCTTTAGCTCAAGAAACTCAAGATTTAGGGTTGTTTCATCCTATCACTAGTGTCAGACTTTCTTATGTTCATCTTCCTAGTTTTCCTACTTACACTCCTTTGGTGATTGTGATGGTTCCCTCTATTCCTTTGAGTGTTCCTCATGTTTCCCCTCCTACATCACAACCTTCTTATCATAATGTTCCTTTTACTTATTTTACTCCTCTACCAACTATAGTTCCTAGTGTCTGTCCAATTATGTCTTGAATTCCTACAGCTTCTTACACTTTCCCTCGTGTATTTAATGTTTCTATTCCTCCTATTTATTCTCATGATTCTACAATTATTAGTTTGGCTCAAGCTATATCATCCTTACAACAATAAATTTTATCCTTGAATAAAAACAAGTTTGGTATCCCTACTTGTGAGATGGGAAGTCCTTTGTCTCGAGGTTTTATTCATACTCGTATTGCTCATCAAGCTGATATGCCTCAACTTGAGAATTATAATGGTAAGAGAGACCCTATTCATCATGTTAAAACCTTTCAAATCCTTTTTAGTGATTATGCTCATGATCATAGAGTTTTAGTGAACTTGTTTGCTCAAAATTTTCATGACAAGGCCTTACAATGGTTTTGATCTTTGAATCATTATGTTCATTCATTTTCTCAACTTACAAATGCTTTTATTCAACAATTTCAAAACAAAATTGGCCCATAAGCGTCTTTTCTTGATTTGATGCATTGTAAACAGAACTCAAAAGAAAAATTGACTAAATTTACTGGTAGATTTAAGCGTTTGGATCCTTAGATTTCCTATCATGTTCTTGATATTTATATTCGACATATGTTTATTTCAAATTTGGAAAAATATATTAGAGATAAGATTCTTCTTACTAAATTTACTTGTTTTCAACAACTTTGTGCAGCACTTCATCATTATGAATTACAAGTGAGTCAATTTGAGAGCACCATTCTAATGGCTCATGTTACTATTGATAAAGGCGCTCCTCCTCTTAATCTATTTTAATGTCAAAAATTTAGCAAGTATGTGAAGATAAATAAATAAGAAAATATAGTTGTTGATCAAGTTGTTGTTGCATCTCACAATGTCACTTCTGCATCTACTAATTTTCTATTGAATCATATATTTACTCCTCTCTCTAAATATTTATATTCTATTATGAATAAGTTGTATTTTACTAATATGATTACTTTGCCTCCTATCCAACCTCTTTCACCTACTGCAATGGAAGCTAAATCTTTTGATTCAAAACCTATTTGTGAATATTATTTCCAGAATGGTCATGATACTAAGAAATGTTATTCTTTAAAACATAAGGTCAAGGACTTAATTGATTCTAATGATTTATCCATTGATAATTTTCATGGTAGTGGGAATAAATATAGTTCTCCTCCTGATCAAAATTTTTAAGTCTATACAAATCCTTCACCTATACATAATACTAATACTACTGCTTAGCCATCTTCTATGGATATTATGTATGATTTGAAGATGGATGATCTTAATCATGTGGTTAATCAAGTGGAGCATGTGCTTCCATTTGTATTTCCACCTCAACCCCAATCTCCACTTCAATCTTAAGTTTCATCTCTACCACAACTAAAGCCTAAGCCTAAATTGAAGCCTCAACCTAAAATTCAACAAAAATCTAATAAAAAATGGCCTTAGGTACTTCTGATTACTTTTGATGATTCTGAGACTGTTAAAGCTCTTGATGGTCCTGTTTATATTTATTCTAAGAGAGATACCTGCTCATGGTTGTCATGTTGATCCTACCTTCTTAGTCAATGTTATTACAAAAGTAAATATTTTTTGAAAAGATTGCAATGTGATTTTTATGATAAATTAGATGTATGGACTCAATATTGTAATGGTTTTCTTTATCCATCATTTGGTTCTATTAATTTACTAGTTGAACTTTGTAGAAATATTGTGAACATCACCTTTGTTGGTGTTCCTACTTTTGATCAATTTAAGGTTAAGCTTGGTTTATCATGGTTAAATGCAATGCATGTGGTTGCTTTACCTATTCATAAATGTCTTAAATTTTTTCTATGATGATGAAGGGAAGATAGTTAACTGTAACTTATACCATACTTCTAGGCCCCGAGATGCTTGTGCAATTTTCTTATTTTGGCCTTCTTTACCTAATTCATGTCCTATTCAACTTGATCATCTTTTCTGTTCATATCAAGTCTATAAGAAAGTGAAAGATTCTTGAACTATGTTAACCTCCTAAGGATCTTAATTGTGATCTTTTTCCTACACCTTATATACCTCCTTTGTCTATGGCTTCTACAACTATTAATCAAGTTTCTCTTATTGCTTGTCAGTATTAGATAGTAATCTTGTTAATCCTCCTATAGAACCTATGGAGGATCTTGTAATTTTTCCTCCTAGTTCTCAACAAATTTCAAGTAAAGAAAAATGTAACTAGTCTGCTAATGAACATCATAAAAATAATTGTGCTCAAACTAAAACTCATAATTTTGTTCTTCAAAAATATTTATCTTCTTTGGATACAACTATGCATGACATGTTAGAATAATTTGTTACTAATAATGATGTTGAGTTACCTAATCCTCTTTCTTATATTTGTATCTTAGAATTTATTTTGATTAATCTTGAAGATACACTTGATGCTACTAATGATGTTAATGATGAATATGAAACTATTGACATTGATATTGATTTAGCTAATATGTTTTCCTCATGATTAAAACTTACACCTAGTATTGAACATTGTGATTCTCAAGAGAATCCTTGTTTTGAATTAGCTATCATTCCTACTGTGTTAGATATAGTTCCTCTTATGAGTTAGCCACCCTCACTAAATGATTAAAAATGATACAGGGAGAGTAGGTGACATGCTTGATTGGGCAGTTCTTCATAGCCTTTGTTGTGTGTTTGTATCTTGTATTGTGCTTCTTCTGCAATATATTTTCTAAATATTGTTAGATTCTCTTATACGATCTTTGTTTATTTGTTGGTGCAAGGTGATAAAAGAATTGAACCTATTTCATTATTCCTCTATATGTATCTCTATTCTTCCATATTTTGTTTCATGTTATGTTGTACCTATTCTATTGTCTGTACATGTTTCCTTGTGTAATCTTCTTGGATCTACAACTTGGTAGCATTGATTATTTTTGGTCTCTAGGTCATGGCTCAAAAAGACTCTTCTTTGTATTTATTATGTGATCTTTCCTCCTTTGTGATTGTAGTTCTACTTTCTTTGGGGAGTGATGTTAATTAATTTGTAGTAATATAATATCTATATTATCTTATGATCATATTAATCCCACAGTAGGTAGCTCCCTTTTGTGTTCTCTGTATGTTTATATACTATTTCCCTTGATTTGTCTTTCTCTAGGGGCATCTCATAGTCAAAACATAATTAGTAGAGTTGTTTATGTTTCCATTCAAGCCATTTTTCCTGTTAAAGTGTTAGTAATGACTTTAATGTGGGGGTATATACTTTTCTCACTTATTGCACACATACACTTTTCAATACATATATATAATTTTTCAATACAACTTTTCTCTTTTTTTGGATTACTGACTAATCCTTAAAGCATGTATTTATATTTTAGGATCTCTTGATCCCTCTAGTTTCAAATATTGTTGATCCCTTAAGTTTGAAGGTGCCTTAAGATTGGATCTCTTTTCAGTTTTACTCTTATAGAATAGAATATTCTTAAGGGTGTATCCTTGATGGTTGACTAGTGAGTAGCCATATTTACTAGGCGGTTGAATTTCATCTTTCTAGTTGTGTAGTTTCCTTGTGTGGTTTATAATGGGACATAAGTTTTCATTGGGTGAGATAATCACATTCTATTTCTTTTGCTCCTTTACTAGAGATGTCTCTATTATTGTGATCTTGGAGTTGATGAAGACTTGAGTCTCTGGAGGCTTGAGGATTTCTTTGTCCCTTTGATTTTAATAAGATTAACTTTTCATTATGATCTACTTTACCAAGAATTTGCATTGAGTCCATACTCTTGCTAAAGTGTGGGCTTAATGTATCATCTTAAAATGGAAGCACTTCCATGTTAAGAGTGTTTAGACCTTTGAATAAGTGGTATAGGGTCATGTCAAGTGCCTTGAATGGGTCCTTGCATGGATCTAACTATTTCCCCCCTATTATTCTTTTCTCTCCTTATTTCTAGCCTATTTGTGACAAATTTCTCTATGAAACTGAGGACTTTGGCCTTTAGGTCAAGGATGAACTTTTGGGTCAACGTTGACCTAAACCCTTAACTAGGACAACCTCAACCCTGACCTAGAGTAGGGTCTACCACATCCCTAACCCAAGGTCCTATTTTTCATTTTTGGGAGTTTTGGATTCTCAGGCTTTCGAAAGTTTCTTTCCCTGCTTCTGGGTTGACTATTTTGGGTTTTAGAAAGGTAGAATCTTAAGTTACATTTAATCTAGGTTTACTCCTAGGGGTTAATGTTAAATGAGATTTAATGCTCATATGTCATCCTACTGTAGGATTTAATGCTCTAGATCTCTCTGTAAGGAATCCTTCTTCCCTCATTTCGACATCCATATATTATCCATAAATTCATGAGTGCATCTACTATCTACAATCTATACATAATAGATCTACTTTTCTATCAAGCACTCAAGCATTCAAGTATTTAGGAATCCAATTCATCAAGGAGGACCATTGTTAGCCATTGAAGGATTCAATCTCTATTGAGCCGCTTGTTGAAGATTTCTATATCCACATTCATCCAAGTCTTCTTCTATACAAAGATACATTTAAGATTTGTGTTGAAGATATAATGACATTGATTTGAGACATCCTACATACATTCTACATATAGTTGGACCATCCATACTTGTGGATTCAAGGATTCAAATCCTCCACAAGGATTTCCACATAAGAAAGGTGAATAATTCCATTTTCTTTGTTTATGCATATATATTGTTTCAACTATATTTCAAGGTTAATTCCAACCTAGGGTTTGACTAAGGCAAATGCCCCATCAAATAAAAAAAAAATTTCTTTCAAATACAAGTGTCAAGCAATGAATTAAGGAGTAGATTTGGATACCCTTTTTGTCAAACTTGCAAGATCCATTAACAAAAATTTCATTGGAGTAGTTTAGATCAAGGTGAAATTTTTGGGGTCAATTATGCCCTGAGGTAAGATTGTGCCCCCCAACAGTGTCAAGGTCATCCTCCCTTAAAAAAGACAAAAGATTTGTTAGTTTTCTTTGTTTTAACATTTCTAGTCCAAAACAATTTGTGGATTTTCCATAAACTACATACAGAAACCAAAAAATAACCTTTTCCAAATTCAAGGTGAGTATTTGTCTTTTATCTATTTTAAGTTTTTGCAACATACTGTCCCATAATAGAAAGATCACACACAACCCCCCTCTTTCCCCCTATTTTGTATCAATTGATCCATTTTTTCATTGAACACCTTCTTGTGTTTAATCAATTTGGATCATTCATTTTGAAAATTAGGGTTGGGAAGAGGGTTCCCATTTTCTTTCTATTCAAAAGGATTCAAATTTTATTAAATGGATGTTAAGTCAACAATTCTAAATGGTATACTAGAAAAGGAGGTTTTCATTGAACAACCTATAGGGTTTTGTTAATCCAAACAATAAGAACATGGTGTATAGACTACAAAAAGCTTTATATGGTTTAAAGAAAAATCCTAGAGCATGGTATGAAAGATTGCATAACTATCTTGTGAATAGTGGTTTTGAGAAGACTAATGAGAATGACAATTTTTACTTGAAGATAGAAGGAGGTAAAAGAATTTTACTAGCTGAAATATTTGTTGATGGTATCATATTTGGAGGTAAAAATGCATTGTTTAAGAAATTTGCAAATGAAATGATCAAAGAATTTGAGATGTCAATGTTTTGATGAATAAAGTTCTTTGGTGAATTACAAGTTTATTAGATGAAATATTGTATTTACATTACTCAATCCAAGTATGTAAAGGAAATCTTGGAAAAAATTGGTATGGAAGATTCAAGACTAGTGAGTACTCCCATTGTGAAAAGACATTAACTATACAAAACTGATGATTCTGCTTAGATAAATGAAATATTGCATAGGTCTATGATTGGCAAATGGCAATATGTAGTTCATAGCAGACCTAACATTGCACTAGTTGTTGAGATTGTTGCAAGATTTTCTACAAATCCTAAATAGAATCACTTAATGCTTGTTAAAAGTTTTATGGGATATTTAAAATGTATAGAATACTATGCTTTATACTACAAGAAAAATGACAAGTTTGAGTTGAGAGCCTATACATATGATGATTGGGCTAGAAACATTGATGTCAGAAAATGTACAAGTTGAGGAGCATTTTTATTAGGAAAAAGATTGATTACTTGGACTAATAGAAAACCTAACTATATTTCATAATCTATTGCTGAAGTTGAATATGTGGTTGCTGTTATAAATTGCACAAATATGGTGTGGATCAAATAGTTGTGCAAAGGAATTAAGGAAGAAATCATTGAATCTATAGTAATCTACTATGACAATACAAGTGCTATAAACATATCTCAGAACCATGTAATTCATACAAAGACAAAGCACATTGTGATCAAGTATCATTACTTGAGAGAGTTGGTTTAAGACAAAGAAGTGAGAATGAAATGTTTGAATACAAAGGAACATATAGCTGATATATACACAAAGGCTTTACCTAAGGATGCATATGAATATCTTAGAGGTAAACTAGGGGTAATACCCCTATCCAAAGTTACTTAAGAAGAAAGAGTAGTGCCCTACATCAACTAAGTTGAATGGCATATTTTACAACTTGATACAGTGGACCTTACTTTAGCAATTGCCTAAAGTAAGGAAGGAGCTAAAATAGAAGATTTATAGTCACATTGTAGTGACAAAGGAAGAACTTGAATTCTTGACATCTACATGACAAGATGTCAAGTCTTTGGAATTATTTTCAAAGAGGGAGAATATATTGAGGGAGAATATACATAGAGTTTATGACAAGCATGAGAGAGAGTTAGTACCAAAAAAGAGAGAGATCAGAAAGAGTTACACTAAATATTTCAAGAAGAAGAGAGATTGTAATTATATAAGAGAAGGACATAGACTGGTCAATGTCAAATATGGAGATTGTTGAAGAAGATTGTTGAAGTATAGAAATGAGGAGATTGATGAAACCTATCATGGAACAATCATTAATTTGTCACTAATGTCAAACTTGCTACTTGTTAGTGAGACAATTTTTAAATTTGGTCTAAATGCTATCATTTGATTTATTGATGAAAAGGATTTGAAAAGAAAGGATAACAAGAGTTCTTAGAGAAAGTTTGAGTTATATGATGTATAAAACAAGCACTATGACCAAGTAAAACTTTGATGATATAATGTATATTTTATCTACTTAAGGCTAGAATGAAAGGATACTTGATAAAAGACTAGAAGAAGGCTAAGTAAAGAAATGTGTCTGCCAAGCCTAACTGAGAAAATAGTGGAAGCTGAGCAACTCAGTCCAAGCCAAGCATAAAAGTTAGTTGAAGTTGAGCAAAGGAAATTTAGTATATGCTAAGAAAAGAGAAATTTAGTAGGTTTTGATCAAATCAATTTAGTGTGTGATGAGCACCAGTAAGACTTAGTGTATGTCAAGGAACCTAGTATTGACTATGCATCAGAAGATAGTTATTTCCAATTGCAAGTAAAATGAGTTTGATCAAATATTTGATGAATCTAAAATTTGAATTATGTGAAGCATGTGGAAGGTAGGTATGATGAGCCGGTCATACAAAATTCAAGATAAACCATTTTAAGATAAATTTGAAGAGCATTGTAAGGGAAGTCTCTATAAAGGAACAAAATGGAAAAGAGAGTAGATTAGATGAATCTAACCTAACCTAAGATTGATGATTGTAGTTAAGCTAAAAAATATCTAAATTCTCTATATAAGGAGAAAATAGGCCAGAAGCAAAGTGTCATAGTGTGAACTAGAGATAGACAAGGAGTCTTGATGTGTTCCTTCATTTGGTGGCCAAAGGCATGAACCTATAGTTGGCATACTAAGAAAGAAGGCTTAAGGAGGTAAAGGTTTGAAGGGTAAACAAGAAATTAGAGATGAAGGAGATTGAATACCAAGGAGAATGGAGGATAGAATAAGAGATTTTTAATCTACAAGTGACTTGTTTTTTTATCAGATCAAATCCAACTATTACCTTCTAACAATTGTATTAGCCTGTATAAATCCTTTAGATTAAGGTTGACCTAATAGTCATGAGTAAAAATTCTTTAATAGGGTGACATTATGATAGAATTTCCTAAGGTCCTCTAACAAAGATGACTCCTAATAAGGTGATTGAAATCCTTTAGTGAAGCTCACATTTAATAGTGTGCATTGTAAACTTTGATAGGGTTGGCTCTTCACAAAGCTCACTTTAGAAGAGTGAGAATTGCTAGCATGTTATCGATGGTTTTTTAAAAATTATGTTTCCATAGAAAAATAATTTTGTCAAATAATGTGAATGATTTTGTGGTATTCCATGCTTGTATTTTTTAAATTTTCATTTGACCTAGGAAAGTAATATACTATGGTTTGAGATATTGGATTATCAATGCATGCACATGTATTTGTCAAGTACTAAAATGTTTTATCTATATCTTTGGACCTTGGATAATTGATTCACTACCCAACCCCCTCTCCCCACCCCTCTCAATTATTCTAAATAATTCAAACAATACCTTCCTTGTTTTTCTTTCTTTTGTTTATTTTTTTGCATTTTTTAATCCATTTTAGCATGTTATAAGTGGTTAGTGGTTAGAAAGTGATTTCTAGGCCTAGGATATCATTTCTAGGGACAATAAGTTTCACCTATTAATCTAGAGTCACCCTTGGTAGCTAAAGGATACTTTTGGGTTCAAAGACCATTTCTAGGGTCTTGAACCTTGATTAAACTTGTTTTTGGTAGGAAAAGTTGCCCCTAGGACCTATGGAAGGTCATTTTTGGGTAAAAGTCACCTCTTAGAAGATTGCATGTCCATCTTGAAAGCTAGAAGCTTTTAGTACCCCATTCAATTAATGTCCTATGGTTTCTTCTATGTATATGTGTTTAAGCACATTAGTAGTAGAGAATGACCCAAATTAACTTCAAATTGTGGTGTGTATAGGAGCATTCTGATGCAGTTTCTTTCAAAGTCTTCTATGTGCTTCATTTCCTTATGCTAGCTTGGGTGGTTTCTAATGATGAGAGAGAGCATATTGGTATATTAGTTTTGGAGTACCTTTTGAACTTTCTAGATATTTGTATACAACTTGGTTTGCTAACTATATTAGCTAAGCATTGGCATTCTGAGCATAACATCTTTCATTTTCCCACTGGAGAGATCACCATCAACTTGAAGTGTTGGTATCTCTAAGTTTTCTTAGCTATTAGTGTCAAACATTGAGTCATATATAAGGTAGAGTTAGTCGGTCATCATTGTGACCAAGTTACTCTATATAGGTTGAGTTGTGTAAAGACATGAAAATAATCATGTATAAGTTGAGTTCTATAGGAGACAAGAAATTTTTTGGTCATTGAGTACTTCCATACAAATCAATTTTAGTTAAGGCCAAGCAATAATAGGTAGAATAGTTAGTACCGAGTATTAGAGAGAATATGCATCGTGTAACTAATGTAGGAGCATCTTGCATCTAAAAATAAAGAGGGACATAATTTATTTATTTTTAAAGATTTTTTTTGTATTTTTTTAAAATTGTAATTTTAAATTGTTTATATAAATTTTAAAAAAAATTGAGGAGAGAGAAGGTGATGAAATTTGAAGAAAGGTAAAAAATAAAAAATAAAAATGTAATTTTTTAAAAAAATTAACTTTTACGTTGAGGGTTTATTTAATGTAACTTGCTAGGAGTTGACTTTTGTTTTAGTTTTGTGTAAGTAGAGGTTCTTGTCTTGTCATTATTTATAATCTAACAGGGAGAAGAAGAGTAGCTAAGGTGAGAAAAGTTTGTTAGTAGAGTTAGTAGCTAGGGCTTGGGAAACAATAATGTTTTTTGGTGGCTTGCAAGGAAAATGTTAGATTCTTCTTGGGGTTTCTACCAAATTGTGGATCTAGGCTACCTAGGGTTTGCAACTTGTGGGATCTTGCAAAATTACTATTATAATTGCTTATGGATTTGACCATAATCTAAAAGGTCTTACAACTCGGCATAATAGATGTATATTTTATTATTTTAAAATGAGAGCTGACATTTATTTGGATCTAAATCTTTGTGCTATTTTTATACCTCCACTATGCGGTCATTTTTTGGGGGCTTGGACATGTCCTCTGGGGATTTTTCTCGCATCAAGTGGTAATAAAGTCTAAGTTTGATATTGTGATGGATTTTTCCTTTGATATTGTAATGGATTGTTCCTTCTAAAGTCCTTGATATATTTGTTCCAAGGTAGAAGATCATGGTTCTAACTTACAATTGTAAAGGACTTGTAGATGGATCGATGGTTGTGAAGATGAAAATTTGATCTTGTTGACCAAAATTTTGATTTGATTGGTGATTGTTAAGAGTGTGGATTTATCGTAGAAATTTAATAAAGATCTAGGAAGATACATCTGAGAATATTAGACCATTGGATGATTGTAGATGTCTATGATGTGGTGGAGAAGAAAATTTGAAGATGTCTACTCTATTAGAAGCTAGCTTGTTTTCTTCTCAGTTTAAAGCTAGATTGACTAATCAACTTAAGGAAGGGATAGTTGAGTTTTGTAGAGATTTATGGAGCTGGAATTTATCAACCCAGAATTGACTTGTCTAGCTTGTTAGAAGATTTGTTTGAGAGAAAAGAGGGCATGGAAAGAGCAAGGTAGAAGTTGGTTTTGTTGATCAATTTGACGAGTGTGATGCAAAACTTGTAGAGCAACTTGCGGTTGTTATTATGGTTTTGGAGTGACATGGTTTTTCTAACATGAATTTCATATTTGAGGATATTATGATTGTTGGTTGTGATAAGGTACATGTATTCTTGGTGAAGCACTATGTTCACTTTGTTCCTAGGAGTGAGCATGTCGACTGGGTTGTTGAGATTCATTTGATTATGATATTTGAGTGGATTAAGCATATATAGTTGATGTACAAATTTTTTCTCTTGTCACTGATTAATTGGAAGCCTTTGGTGAAGATGAATATAGTTATATATATTTATTTAGGAATCAAAGTGTGGGACACACTTTTCTATCTTCCTAAGGAGTCTTATGTAAGAGCAGCTTGCATCAGAAAATAAAGGGGACCATAATTATATTATATTTTTAAAAAGTAATTAAAAATGGAGGAGAGACAAAGTGATGAAAATCAGAAGGAAAATATAAATAAATAATAAAAAATTAAGGTAACTTGAGGGCTTATTTAATGTAACTTGCTAAGGCCTAACTTGTCGCTTCGTTTGGTATAAGTAGAGGTTCCTATCTTACCATTATTTAACATTCAACACAGAGCATGGAATTGAGCATGCGATCTAGCATAGAGAAGAAGAGTAGTTGAGAAGAGAAAAGTTTGTTAGCAGTGCTAGTAGCTTCAACTTGGGAAACAAGAAGGTTTCTTGATGGCTTGCGAACATAACTTTAGATTCTTCTTAGGGTTTCTACTAGATTATGGATCTAGGATAGCTAGGGCTTGGATCTTGCAAGGTCTTGCACAATTACTATTATAATTGCTTATATATTTTTCCATAATAAGCAAGGCCTTACAGTCGAGAATATTGGATGTAGATTTTATGATTCTATTATGAGAGTTGGCATTTATTTGGATCTAAATATTTGTGTTGTTTCTACACTTTCATTGTGTTGTCATTTGTTGGGGCCTCAGATATCTCCTCTAGGGATTCTCCTACCTTGCACTACATCAATTACAAAGAGTGAACAAGAATGTTTGAAATAAATAATATAAAATTTGAGCTAAACTATTTTGAGCCAAAATCTACATAACATTTCATGATCATAGAGTTTTTAATAATGGTTGTTATGTATTTTGATGTGGATCACCAATGCCTATGAGGGATGATCAACCAATCAGATGAATAGGCCAAATGGGAAACATCTAGGTTGTTTATCTTATTGTAGTAGACTCTATAGATGATTTTAAATAGGTAGATCCAAATTATATATCTATATAGTGGATGATAATGTGAAGTGTGCAAACAAAGCAAAGTACAATGTGAAGAAATTAGGTTTTCGAGGTTGAATGCAAAAGTTATAACGAAACAAAGTTAGTGACCTATTGAAGAAGTAAAGGAATGAATGAAAATATATCATATTGGAGATCAAAACAATGATTGTAAGGAGGAGATCAGTAATAAACAATTATAATTGTATACCAAAGGCTCAGGTACTGAATGATTTTTGACAAATTAAATAAAGGAAAATCTCTTAATAAAATGGTTTCAACATACCTTTTTAAATCTCCTAAAAGAGTCCTTACTTCATGGTATGCATTAAATCTTTTAATCAAGGTAGACCTAATAGTATTATATATATTTTATTAGATCAGACCCCTCATGGGGTAGATCATCACAAGTGATCATAATTGTAGTCCTAATTGGCTATCTTTTTTACTATAGTAGTGAAGATTTGTGGGTGTCATCCCCACCTCATTTTTACCTTCACCTTGGTGGGTTTTTAGGTTATGAAATTATTAAATTTTGTTATTTTTTTACATTTCATGGATGTGATACATAGCTAGATTTATTTCAGCATTCAATATTTCAAGTAATGTTATTCATAAGCTAGATATGAGATGGTTAATATGGTGGATATAGTACATATTTTTTGAAGGATGAAAGTTTTATAGATCTTGAGTCACCCCACATTTTAGGATCTCTTTTCTCAATAAGACTCCCAAAAATTGGTATCAGACCAGAGTTCTCTTCAAAGAAGTTCAATAGCTTAAGAGTTCACATCATGGAGATGGAGGCTTAGAAATTGGGAAAGATAATTGACAATCAAATCATTGACATCTAGCACATACTATGACAACTTGATGAAAAAAAAGATGAATTAAGGAAATCTCTAAGAAAGAGAACATATATGACTATTCAACAAAATGACACACTTTTTCAAGAAGTTGATACACAAATACTGCTTGGTGATAGAAATTCTAGTAAAAGTTATGTAGCCATTGTAGAAGAACATTATTCTAAATGAATAAGTTAGATGATTAAAAATAGAACATGAAATGCAATTAGTAAGGCCATGTGAAGTGACCAAACAAAAGTAGAAAATTGAAGCATACAAATTTGTGGTCAAGGAAGAAAAAAGATAAATGGCTATCAAATTTGAAGAAAGGGCATATGATGTACAAAATATTACAAATACTTAGATAGACATGATAAATCAACCGATGATTACAAATTAGAAATTAAATAGAAAAGATGTGGAGATAGAAAACTTCAGATCACTGAATGACCTACTAAGGAATGAGTTAAGATCTACAAAAGAACCTGTGGAAAGGATAAAGAATTTATGAGATCACCTAGGTCATCTGGAAGCACCTATGGACTAGGACATATAAAGCAACACTCATCTCTTGAATAAGGTGAACCATCCAAGATTGTAGAGCTAAGGAATGAAAATTCAAATGGGAAACCTACATGTTATCATTATCATAAAATTAGGCACATTAAAAACATTTGCGAAAGAAAGATGGTATGGAAAACCATAAACCTAAGTTTTTAGGTTATTGAATTTATTTCAAGAAGCAAGGATATTATTACAATTGTCAAAAGTTTAGACATAGAGCATACGAATGTAGATCACAAGAAAAATCTAACTAGATAGGCATAAGGCAAGTCAATTCATCGAGGAAAATTTGATCTACTTGTCACAAATTTGGACATGTGAGAAAGAGGAAAAAACAGGAGCAATAGTACCAAACAATGAACACATCAAAGGTGAAGGAAAGGTAGATGTTAAAAAAACAAAGAAGGTGATGAATCAAACCTAGAAGAAAAAGGTGGAAGCTAGAAGTAGTGAAACAAATGAAGACATGATCACCCAGTCTAATGTAGAAGGTGATCACACCACCTCAAACTGATCAAGAAAGGTATGTAAGGACATATGTACCTAATGAACTATCTTACATTAGTTCCTAACATAAATCTATGAAATTTCATATCTACATAGGATAAGATGCATTAGAAAAAAAGTTATGGAAAGAATAGTGAAATGAAATAATTTATATTTGCGGTGTCAAGCATTAATAAAATTGTCGATATTGACCAAGTATTTCAATATGGACCAAGTACAGCCAATGACCAAACTAATGTACACGTTAAGTTAGATGGAATTGACCCAGTTGTGTAATAAAGACTAAGTCAAAAGGTTAATAGCAACTAAGACAGCTAGATTCCACCTAACAAAGGGCATAGCATTTATGAAGACCCCAATTCGAATGAATTGATGTATATATTCAGAACTTGAAGATATTTTACACATCTTGCATTCAAATTCTTAGAATATAGAGCAATTTGAGCAACTTTCAAAGTTATCCTAAGGCGATTGAAAGCATATTAGAAATGGAAATGCGATCGACTATTGATTTTTAGTAGTTCCAATTTGTTTAGAATGGAAAAGTATCAAAACCCTAATGAGGAAAATGCCATCTTCATCAACATCAATGGTGAAGAATCAAGGAGAGGTAAGTAATGTTCAATTGGTGAAGAGTGACATTTTTCCTCCACCAAAATATTGTGCTACTCCTAAAATTGCTATGAAATGAGATTCAATGGGTGCATTATCATGAATACCACTTAAGGTCATTGTGATTCATGATCCAAAGTTTTTTTATATGTGATAAATCAGTAAAGTGGGAGACTGAGATTGACATGGAATATGAAAAAATTGTGTGATGAAGGAGTTAAAAAGGATAAATTCAAAATTGTTGAGAGAAAATGGTTAACTTGTGCCCTATATTTTAAAAGAAATTTCAAGATTGAATGGATCAAGGTTGTGTTGACAAGAATTTATGAAACAGAGTTATGGCTAGAGATGACCAAATCAAGATTGCAAAGAATATGATACATGTTATTAATGATTACCCAAAATTTGACAAGGAGAAGACCATGTGTTTTCAAAGAAAATAAGTTATCGAGGTAAATACCAAGGCCAAGTAGAATGGACGTGACATGTCTATTTCAATCATCACTGATCTATTGATCGAGTTTGCATTGAGAGTGATCTGTCATAAAATTTATTAGTAAAGCTAAATGAAGAGTGTGTAATGTATGGTAGTTGATCAGGCATGAAAAATTGTGATGAAGAATCATGAATGTTAAGGCCTTTGGAAAATATGAAGAAGTAAAAGCTAGAATAACTATGGACATCAAAATAACTTCTTGTGATAAGAAAAGGAAGGAAATGATTGAAAACCTAGAAGGAAAGCTATGCACAAAAAAAAAGGAAAAGAACATTTTATGATTTCTCAAGGACTTTGAGAAGACCAAGAAAATGTCAATGATGTAGAGGAAGATAAAGAAAGTGAAAACAAATAGGGAAAAGTTATAGTACTTTTCACTCTGCTAGAAAATAATTTAAAACAGTGAAAACTACTAATTCTAGGGTGGAGAGGGATGTAAATAAGGTCACACCTAATCCCTTCTATCCTTCAACACAATAGATATTGTGAACTAGAGTGGGAGAAGCTAGTGTCGAGCCACCAAAGAAGAAAGGTGTGGTAAATATAACTATCTAGATGAAACATTCAAGTGACACAAGTGTAGTGAAGAGGAAAATGCTAGCCAACATAGGCTAGAAAAAGAGAAGAAGGTTGATAAAGAAAAAGGATGCTGAAGTAAAGGATGCATAGAGGACCATTTTTCATGAACCTTGTTACCAATGAGTCACTATGTATACAAAGCCTAAAACAATTGACAACGTATGTGACATTATTAGAAGCTCTATAGGGTTATCAAATTTTTATTTTGTAAGTTATGATAAATGAGTGATGCTGATAACTGTAAGCTAGAGGAAGCCATGTTAGAAATGATGACTAACAACAAGCTGACACCTTTAAATATGGGAAGAAAGATTCCTAGTGATTTGTATAGTAGACTTGATAGAAAGTGGCAATAGGAAAAAACAATTTAGAAGAAAATAAGAGAAGGTGCGTTAGCAAAAATTATGCCTAAGAAAAAGATAAAACAATTGGAGAAGAATAGGAACCATGTTTTTTCCTAAATTCATAGCATTTATGATTTTTCAAAATGAAATTGAGTCTATTGTACAGTAAAATGAGTTATTGTGAAATATCATTTTTGGCCTAACGACAAGAAGAGTTAAACAAAAGAAGGAAGTGAACACTATTACAATAGAGGAAGTTTAAAGTTATGAAGAATTTTGGGTGTTTCAAGCCCCCAGGGAAATGTATCACTTATTCATGATACTACACCTAACACTCCTATATTAAAAAATATAAAGGACTATCCTAAGGAATGAGAAATTCAATTCCAAATTGTAGATTATAATGAACAAATAAAACAAATTCAATGATAAAAACATGATTCTCAAACCAAATCATTGATAATAAACATCGAGGAGCTAGAAGAAGAACAAGAGGAACCAGGAAAGGAATCACATGTAGAAAAGTCTACGAAAGGTCAAGAAAGACCATATGTCTTAGGACCTTTGGATGATGGAGTTAAGGAAACTAAATATAAAGAGAAGCAATCATAAAAGATTCATAGATAGTACCAAGTGCAATTTTTTTTGTCTCTAGCATTGAAATACAAGTTGTGAGGCCTCGCCTCGACCCATCGTAGCATAGTGATACCTTATTATTATTTTGATACTCAAAATTCGAGATGTTAGGACATTTTTTGATGCTTTGAACATATTATATTATTTCATGTTTTGTGATGTTTACTTTCAGATATTTGATTTCATCATTTAATGCTTTATGAAAATTTATGTTGATGAAATAAGTAAATGCAGGATTAACACATTGATTATGGAATTTTTATGATTAAGGATATAAGTAGGATGAAATAAACCCTGATTGATTTTAAGATGTATGTTGCAATTTATGTGATTTCTGATACATATATATACATATCTGCATGTGATTTTATGGGACTACTGATGTGTGCAATGAGTGTGTAGGATATTTAGCCAAGAAACCCTACGGAGGAACAGAACTAATCCCTATGTGCTAATTGTGGAAACCTTGTTGTTCATAACTAAATTAATTTTCAGATGTATGTATGTATCTTTTCGTGATCAGTAAATGATAATGTTTCGTAATTGTGTTCTTATAGTGTCACTTTACACTTGTGAATTGCATATGCATTCCAACATGCTAGCTAGGGTTAGTTGTGTAACCTTTTGACCTAAGTCTGATTAAGTTAGTGTCTTTTTTCTAATTTGGTTCTTAATCAAGTTTAGTCACCCTTAATCTGGATTAGTGCTTAATTTGCATTTTTAGAGTTGTTAGATGGTCCTAAATATTTCCTAGCTTTTGTTTGGTTCCAAACCTATTCCTAAGGCTTTAAAACATAAAATATTTATACCCAAGGGGTATGGGTATGGGTTGGGGGAATTTTCCAACCCCTAAGCCCCTTTTATTGACTTTTGAGGTCACTCAAAAAGTCTATTTTTGCCTTTGTGCGAAAATTGAATATGGCTACCATGAGTTGCATCACCTCAACTCCACTTAGTGGTTAACATTAGTATGGGTTGAGTTAGAGACTTCTAGATCTGTAGGCGGGTGGGAGAAGTAATTGCCCTTTTTGGTGGTTGAGTTTGAGACTTATTTAGAGGTCCTTCTGGGAGTAGTTTTGAGTTGTTACCCAATCTCTATTTTTAGAGAGGAGTCTTGGAAGATTGCAGGAAAGGGAGGGAAAAGCTCTACTCGAATTGTTCATTCACCATTACCTCTTTGTGAAGGTAGGAGTTCTTCATCTCCCTTGTTTAGATTTTCATGCTTATTTCATGCTTATGCTACTTGTTGTTGTTTGGATTCTTGTATGTATGTTGGGTATGTTGGGAAGGATTGAAAACCATGTTCTTGAATGCATTTCTTTCTTGTTTATGTTTGAATTTTGAAGTTTTCTTGTATGGGTTTTTTGGTATTACTCACCCTTGGATAGGGCATAAGTGACTAGATTTGGGAAAGGTCATTTTAGTTGGACTCCAACAATGTAGAGTTTCTTCTCAGGACGAGAAAAGGGAGAGAGGGTAGGGTGTTATGGGCCCCTACCTGTCAGCACAAACCACATATGAGTTTTGGCATGTAAGAATGGAAGAACGGAAGTTCTTGATTTATAGCCCCGATTGGGCACCTGGTTTGGTGTTGTGTCTAACATCTCCTGTTGGAAAAATCCAACTTTCCCTAGTTTTGATTCATTGTGAATCCTATTGTGAAAGCCTAGTATGAATATGCAAGTTTGATTTTGTCTCTTGGTCATGCTTGTTTGACACCTGATCAGATTTTTCTCTCTCCACTGGTCTTAGAAATGTGTTGTAGAAATTGATATGGAACCCTTGATGAGGGTCGTGAAGGAAATTCAAATAAATTGCTAAAATTTTGGGATTAAAATCCTATGTAATTATATTTCAAAATTTTTTGTAATGGCAATGACACCAGGTATTCTTCTTGGTTCTTTCCTGGCTGAGCCTTTGAATTAGGGTTGCCAATAAAATGGTGATTGAGTAATATTGCTATTCTTGAGATTTAATCGTAATTTTCAGTTATATGGATGCACATCAAAAATAGGATGGAAATGATGTTGATTCAATTAGGAAAAAATTTCAAGTTTCTTTATATGTTGAAAAAAAAAAAAAAAATCATATTATGAATGAAAATTCAGTTTCATGATTATTGAAAATTAAATCAATTCTTGCATTGTGGCTTAAATGGATAACTAAATCTCTTGGTTTATTTAGTTTGCAAGAAGTCCTATTAGATTTACTTTTAAAAAAAAATAATCCCCTCTTGCTTAATATATCCACTTCAAAATTTATACTTAGAAAAATTTTGACAAAAGAAAAAAAAATGTTTTGTATCCTAGAGCCAATTAGTCTTTAGAATTTGTATGGGGAAACAAATTAAATGCCCCCTTTTGTAATAGAGAATCTAAAAGATTCCCTTAATATACTTTTTAGCCTTATTGAATATTATATTTAAAAAGAAACATAAAGTAAAATTAAGGAAACATTAAAAAAAATAAAAATTGTTATCCTACTTTATCCCAACCCCAACAAACTATCTTTATGTCATAACTTCCTTGTAATATCCAAGCTAGGGCAGTGATGTCACCCCTAAGGAAGCGCATGGAAAGGTGGCAAGTGGGCAAGTTGTTTAATTTAAATGCTTTAAGTGGGTATGAATCCCCATCTCCCTAGGTCAACAATGGAGGAAAATGTATTTACTCACACTACCCACTTAATTTTTCCTAAGCACTCACATGGGAGTCTTGGTCACATGCTTAAGGGGGGAACAAGACCTGTTTGAAAAGACCCTTGGATCTAACGCAACATTCCTAGGAATCTTCCATTACAACATGCCTTGTCATGACTCCTTGTTTTGGGAAGCGCTCAGATCCCTTGAGCAGAGCACCCAACCTTGGGAAGCACCCAAAGGGGTGTGAAGTCAGCTTGGCAAGTGGCCAAGTGGGGGTGGTTAAGTGTAGTGTTAGGTTAGGATTAAGTTAGAGTGTTAAGGGGTTAGTTTAATATTAAGTTTTTAAGTGTAGTTTAGTTTATTTTAATAGTATTAGTTGATAAGTATGATGTTAGTATAGGTTAGTATAGGTTAGTATTAAGTTTAGTTTATGATATGTTATGTTAGTTAGTTACTTTTTGTTTTTGGTTAATAGTTTTAGTTAGTTAGTTTTAATTTTAATTAAGTTTTAAAGTTGTGTTAGTTTAGGATAAGATTAGTATATGTTAAAGTCAATTTTTATTTAAAATTTAGTCACTTTATTTTTGTATGTAGTTAGATCATATTTAAATTTAGTTAGTAGGTATTAGATTTAGTTAGTTTAGTTTTAAATTAATTTAGTTGTTTAATTATTTTAGAAAGTTATAATTTAATGATTAGTTAAATTTAGTTAGTTGTTATGTAATTAAATTTAGATTTAATTAGATTTAGATAATGTTGTTTGGAGTAGTACTAGTTAGTAAGTAGTTTTATTTACATTGTTTGAGACTTTTACTAAATATTTAAATGTAATTGTGTTAGTTTAATTGAGAGTTGGTTAGCAATTGTTAAAATTAGATTCTAATTAAAACAATTTAAATTAAGTAAAATTATGTAATAACGAAACAAATGTCGATATCAAATTAATAACGAGAGTTCAAATTTAATGATGTATTCCTCCAAAAGTTTATAAATTTAAGATGAAAGGTAGAGAACCTTTACTTTAACTGTGATCATCACCATATTGGACTTAGAGCATATTAATTATTAATTTAAAAAAAAAAATTATGTGTTTTTTTTTTTGCCCTCGTAGTTTGGGCATGGCACAAGTTCAATTGAGTGATTTAACCCCCTCACCTACTCTAACTCTACTAGTCCTAAGTAGAAGCACTCCTAACAAGAGAAAAGGAAATAAGAAGAATGATATTTCTCCAAATAATTCTTATGATCTTAAAATTCTCACGTATGAACAAACTGTCATCTTGCAAGATATTTTAGCAAGAATGAAAAGACAAGAAGAGTTAAGGAGAGAAAAACAACTTAAAAAAGTGTTGCATGATATCAAGGGCATATTTGTGGATTCCTTTGATATATAGACTATTTATGAACATACCCCCATTATCTCTTAGTTTATGTAAATAGTTTAAAAAAATTAACACTAAGGATATTGAAGAATATGAAAAACTAATGGCTTGGTCTAAAAAGAAGTTTGAAAAGAAAGTGATATAGAAATATTATACGATCATTGCTGTAAGAAAAGTAGAGTTGCAGACACTAGTATAGAATCTAGAAGAATTTTTTAATAAGGTACAAAATCTATACAATATTCTTTGTGATGTGCTAAGATTTACTAATGAATTTTGGGAAAACATTTAGAGTGTTGAGATAATGGATGTTGCACACATTGCATAGTATTGTTATCTTGTATTATTTTAGTTTATTATGCAATTTTGCACCTAGATGGACATGCAACATGTAAAGATTCCAATGGGATATACTTCATGAGTTGTATTGTAACATTGTGACAATATTTCATGTAATTATTTAATATTGGGGAAAATAATTAAATTTCTAATATTAAATGTGGGGTCAATGGATTAGGCAACACATGGTTTATGTAATACCACTTGGTGGTTTTGTGGGACTTTCTACTATATAAGAAGACACAAGGGTAGTTGTTGGTGTGAGAAGATAGAGAAGGAAAAATGGAAAGAGTCAACTAGGACAAGGCTTGATAGGTTAGCCAAGGGAGTATTTGTGAAGGTTTGATGCATGGCATGGGATGTGTAGATTCATGCTTGTTCACATGGATTCCTCGGTTGTGGATATGGCTTTGAAGGCTTCCATGGTTGTATTGAAATGTTATTTTTTTTGAATAATACATGTTGATGGATGCTTTTGGAGGTTGGATTTTTCCCCTCAATGAGGGTTTCCTAGGGTATATCTCATGTCACATTTTTGTGGGTATGTTGTCTATTCTCTTGCATGTGGATTTTAATTACATATTTATTTTAGATCGGTTATGGGTTATGTGGAAATAGTTATATTCTTTGTTGCAAGTTTCCTTACATATAGGATTCATGATGATATAAAACTATCAAGAAATAATGTCACCCAATCAGCTGAATGGAGCTCAATGCATTAGAATAGATTGTCATTTATACAAGGGAGGTTAGTTGAGTTACAAACAATAGATAACATAATGCTGGCCAATCTTATCTCCATCTAGAAAATTTTAATACCTCACTTGGAGGTTATGCAATGTGAATTCGCTTCAACAAAGTATCTAGTTCAAAGAGTTAATAATTGTTCTATTATTGATAGCTTAATTGACTTAGCAGCCAATTTGGATATAAAGATTCATGTTTTTGAATTACTAAGAACTACATGCGATCATGATCTTGCCATGATAAAAACCATTCATTGATAAATGTGGTTTGATTCCATCTACTGAGCCCAAACAATAGACATAAGTGATGAAAACAAGGGGGTGGATGATATAAGAGAAAAATGCGAAAGGGGAAAAATAAGAAGCAATAATTACAAATACAAAGTTCAAATGAAAAGAGAAGTTAGATAAAGGTTTGACAAGCTACATTAGACTATTTTAGTCATGTAAAATATGTATTGTATATTGCGTTGTGAAAAGAAAGTTTTAAAAGTAAATAGGAACTGAGTCGTAGGTATAGGGGGAGTACTATTATTTCTATAATGTATAGATGTAATCATGAAAACGTATTCTTGCCACTAATTTCAAAGGGGGAGATTTTTGGTATCTCTAACTTTTTCTTTGTCTATTAGTGTTAAACACATAGTCATATATAAGGCATATTTAGCTGGTCATCATTATGACTGAGTTACTCTATATAGGCCAAGTCATGTAAAGACTTGTAAATAATAATTTATAAAATAACCTCTATAGTAGCCAATTAATTCTTTAGTCATTGAGTACTTCCATACGAGATGAATTCTATTAATGCCAAGGACATAATGCACATAGATGCCAAGTCAATTAGGTTGAGCAAAAATAGGTTGAAAAGTTATGACCAAGCATCAGAGATAGAATGTGCCAAGTAATATAGAGAGAGAAAGAATGCCTAAAATACTAAAAACTTTGAGGTAAATCATTTCAAGTTGACATGCATATAACATTTAATGATCATAGAGATTGTTAAGATGGTTACACAATTTAACGTGGATCACCGATCCCTATGAGAAATGAACAACCAATCAAATGAAGATAAAAAAAGAGAAGCATCTAGATTATTGATCTTATTCTAGAAGACTCCATACATGTCTTTAAATAGGCAGATCCAAATGTTGTTTCTATATAGTGGATGAGAATGCAAAGTGTATGATGGAAGTGAAGTATTATGCAAATAAATTAGGTTTTGGAGGCTGCATGTAAAAGTTATAAAGCAATAGAGTTAGTGAACTAGTGAAGAAGTCAAGGATTGAATAAAGATATATCAGATTGGAGATTAGATCATAGATTGTAAGGAGGAGATCATAATCAACAATTGTACGTGTAGATAAAAGGATCAAGTACAAAATTAATTTTGATCAATTGAATCAAGGTAAATCTCTTAATAGAGTGGCCTTAATAGAAATTTGTTAATTTTCTAATAGATTCCTCACTTCTTTGTAAGTATTAAATCATTTATTCAACGTAGACCTAATTTAGTCCTATATAGATTTTAATAGAGCAGACCCGTCATAGGGTAGATCATCAACAATGATCAAAATTGTACTCCTAATAGGCTAACTTTGTTACTATAGTAGTGAAGATTTTTTGGTGTTATCCCCACCCAATTCTACCTTCACCTTAGATGGTTTTTGGATTACATATAGCTTTTGTGTTATATGTTTACATTTCCTAGATGTGGTATGTAGTTAGATTTATCTTAGCATTTGATATTTCAAGTTATGTTATGTATAACCTAGATATGAGATGGTTAATATGGTGAAGAAACTTTTTAAGGATAAATTTTCTGTAGATGTCGATTCACCACCCCTATGCTACTAGTATCTTATTTCCCAATAAGACTTCCAACACTAAAGATATTTGAATTATTAGTAATATGCATATTATAGGTGAATAGGTTACCGTCCAACCTATCACAAGTCATTCCATAATAGATATTGTATGACTATTTAATGATTTGAAAATGACCTAGAAACATATTGGATGGGATATCCTAGCTATTAGATACAAGAAACTTACTATTGTACTATGTTGATGTAAAAGCATGCGTGGAAACAATAATAAATTATAATTTTAGGGGTTTAGAATATAAAATATATCAAAGAAAAGCATATAAAGCATAACAAATCCATGCTATCGCTCTGTAATTAGGAAAAGTGTGATTCAAGTCTCAATTAGCCTCAAAATTGAGTCCCTGATTAGTAATTGGTGATAATACATGCATAACATGGGAAATTCAATTCCATTCATGAAATGTGAGTGCAAATCCTATCTCCATTCACCAAGTTGAAAGCAATTATGAGCTAATTACTAGGAATTGAGAAAATAGTATGCAAATGAGTGAGAAATTCACCATAGCAACAATTCAAATTGAAGAATGAGGGCCATTTGAGCTTCAAAACCTATTTTTTTTTCAATAGAAATAGAATCCAAATGAGTGGTTAAAATTAAAATTTATGGGAGGATTAGGGTTCTAAGTTGAGTGATCCATGTGATATGATCCTTGTGATGTGCTCTTATTGGTCTATGTAACCACTTCTTGTCCATTTGTCCCCTTTAAGATGTCATGTAGTTTAGTAGGATTTATTAATTCCTTTTTATTTATTAACTTAGCCAAGTATATATAATATGTTTTCTAAATTGAATAGACTAGTCCATTATTGCTTGATTTAGGAATTGATTAAATTAATTGGTCATTTGACTAAAAAATTTATGAATTATATTAGTAATCAAGTTGGCATAATTAAAATTGATATTTGATGAACTATGTTAGTAGCATGGTCAACATAATTAGGAGTATGTCTTGATTAAGAGAAAATAGGGCTTGAAGTCTTTTAGGGTATTTTAGGGTGATTACAGAGCTTAGTTAATATCCATTCATTTCATAGGGTGATAGTTCTAGCTTGGCATAGTAAGTACCTTCATGAGCAAAGATATCTCATATATTGATATTATTAAGTATGAGGCCTCTATTCTTTCATATTTCTTATTGTCTCATGTTCCATTTTAGTCATTCTTGTGGATTCCTCACCTCCTCCATTATTGGAGATTGTTTTAAAAAATAATTTGATGTAGGCAAATGCAATGGTATAAGAGAAATCATGTATCATCCAAAATTATTCTTAATGATAGTTTCTATTTAATGTGTTTATATTTATAGATACCAATTTGGGCCAAATAGAGATTCCAACTCTCAAATCTCTATTCTTACTTTTTTGAGTTACTTATTTTGTATGCAAATATACAAATAGTAAATTTTTCTATAGATCCATACTTTTAAAGAGTAAGAGGGTGTAAATGGAGGTAAGTTTTCAATTTTTATTTCATGCTCTATAGATAAATAATCAAGTCAAAAGGTGTTATGGTTTGAAAGTTCTTGCAATTTTCAAATTCTTGGAGACCTCTTAAAAATGATTCAAAGCCCAATTTGATGCTCTAAATGGTCTTGTACAACCCCCAAAAAATGGGGACATTCCCTAGGCAGCCCAAATGCATATAGAGTGCTTAGAGATATTTTTGAATATTTAAATTGTTTGTCAATCAGAGTCCTAGATCAAAAGTTATGACTATTGCAAGTTGGACTACCTTTTCTAGAACCTTCTACTTTTGTAGCAACCTCTCACTAGATTTCTAGAACTTTTGATTTTGTTGGTGGATACCAATATATATATAATGTTTTCCTAACCCTAAACCTAAATTAGGCTTCTTAAGGCCCATTCTTGTGATGTAAAGGCAAAATATAGTGCATTTTGGGAGAAGGTAATGTGAAAAAGGTTTTTCTCTAGAATTTGATAATATTGTAGCCCATATGGAAAGCATGTGTGTCTATTTTTTCTTTAATGCATTTAATAGCTTCTTATTTCATATAATAATACTTTCCTTTCATGTTGGGTTAATTTTGTCTCTATTTGGGCTCTCATCATAATTTTATTCACAAAATATATTAGTTTCTTTTAAAAACTTCTTCAAATAAATTTCTTAGTTTGGACAACTAATCAAAGAGAGGATTCTCACTATGAATTGGTAATTTTCATGTTTCAAATAATTTTGGAGAATTTATGATATCCTTCTTGATTGATCCTATGTTAGGGAAGTTTGGAGTGTTTTCTTTGAGAGGTGTTGTGTGAGTTAGGTCTACTCATTTATTTTTCAATATCTTTTTTCTTAAGTGGTGTCTACCTCTTCAATTCCTCTTTGTCACTACTCCGTCCTTTCATCTTTCATTGCCTTGTTTTGGGTATATGGAAAAAAAAGATATATTTGGTTAATTTAGTACATGATATTTCATGGAAAAATGTTTTTTTTTTTTCCAAGGTTGTTAGTGATATCCTTGACAATTTTCATTCTAGGATTTCAAAGTAAAAATTGAGACCCATAGGTGTTAATGCATCATTTATTTAGGCTTTGATTTCTTGTAATTGGAATATTAATTTTTATATTTACATCCAAATCAAGGCCTCTTAAGTGTCTAATAATATAATGTATGGGCATATACTCCTATGAGATAGTTTAAGGTTGACATTCATAATGTAAATAAAGTGAATCATGGTTTAAGTAGGTATGGGGCATTTTTTCTTTGATAGAGGTCCTCCAGAAAATATGATTAGCTAGGTGTGGGGCATTTTTGAAATAAAAATATAGTTATATTTATAATCACTAGAGGAACTCCCTATTGAAATCTATTCCAATCACCTTATTGTATGTATCGATAACTACTATAGCCTTAGTTTGTCCAAATAACTAGAGTATACACATGTCTATCATCACAATGATTCAAATAATATCATCTCATTCCTTAAGGGATTTAAGATTCCTCAAGTTTTATTAAAATGTGGATCAATGAGGCAAAAGGCATTATTAAATTCCTCTAAATATTCAAAAATAAAATAATTTCTATAGTCACGATATATTTGTAGTTGATTTATTTGATAACATATATGTGAGGAGTGTTAATTACATGAGTCATAATCGCAATAATATGATTAGGTTTAAGTTGTTCATAATTTAACCCTTAACAAGCTACATTTGAATAGTCCACTTTAAAATTTACAATGAATATGTCTATTAAGACTACAACATGGGGCATTAAATGTACATACTTTCCATGTTTCTATTGCCCTATTTGTTTTAATTATATTCAGAGGAGGAGAAAACAAAATAATGTTGACAATTTGGCTATATCATACATTTGTATTTTTTCATTTATGGAAACATATCAATCACATGAAGTGAGTAGAGCATGAGGTAAACTTATGCCAAATAGTCATAGAAAATTATCTTCATGTTATACAATTTATCTAGCATTTTAGATCTAGAGTTTTGATTGGTGAGCATCATAGCAATATTATGGACATATGTGGAGTTAGGTATACCTACATAAGACAATGATGATGACATGTACAATTTTGTTAGATAGTACAATAAGTACGAATAAAGTTATTATGAATTTACTAGTTACAATAGTGTACAAGTCAAATAGAGCATGATGAGGAAATGCATATTTTAGGTTAAGGGTTTATAATTTTACAAAATAATTAATTAAATAATTAGGAAAGATGTCCTAGATGTTAACCCTAAGTAAGAAAAAGTAAATTTTGTATTTTGATAAAGTCTATAAAGGCATGGAGTTCAATTGGGTGGATATTTCTTAATTAGCAAGGTATAAAGGAAGACTACTAAATATGAAGTTATGTGTTAGTGATGTGCTTAATTGATGTAATTCTTTGTAATTCAAATTCTAGGGTATGAATAGAGGAATACCAGTTTTATAGTTTTTTGCGAAGAGTGGCAAGCACAACATTAAATATTGAAGATATCAGTAACAATACAAAGGTTTTTGTATATATCTCTTTGTAGTGAAAAACTTTATTGTACATTGTATGTTTGGGTAGTGAACTCATCTTGCATATATTATTTTTTTGTACAAACAATTCCTAACTTGGTTGAGGCTTTTAAAAAGGCATATTACTCTAACAGGGCTCGAGACGCTATACAGGTGTAATAGACTCCTAACACGGTTAATATATTTACCCAAATACTTTTGATTAGTGAATCATTTTGTGGGTATCATACCCACCAAGATTTCCCTTGGCTAGGGTTTCCCTAGTTACCAAAATATGGTATTATGATTTACTTTTTTGCATGGTTATGTTTATTGTTCAACATACTTAATTAACTTTCTTATGCAACTTATAAAGTTATTAAAGATATATAGTTTTGGAACAAAGTTTGTGAAAATTTGATTCAACCCCCCCTCCTTGCCCACTCCCCAACCTCTTAGTATTTTCTATTTTAACAGTTTGTTTTAGAGCAGAATTACTCAATTAACACTTAACATCCTGAGTAAGATCCTAGATATGGAATAGTTAGAGAAGACACAATAGAAATATATTGAGTAGATTTATATTCTTAATGAAGAAATGAGTAATTCTAAACAAAGATATGAAGGTGCAAAGATTATATTGGAAAGTTGAAAGATAAGATAGATCATCTTGAGCCCAAGAAAGAACCTAAAGATCTTGTCAAAGATAGTGATGAAGTTTCAAGATTGAAGAAATAAAATAAGATTTTGAAGCATGAATTTAAGATTGTAGATCTACAAATGAGTTCAAAGGATGATACAAGTAAAGTTGAATCAAATTTGAGATCTAACCTTACCAAAGTGGCATCTGAGCTTGATTCTACCAAATTACAGAATGGAGAACTTGAGAAGTAAAACACTATTATGGAAGGATATTTAACAAAGTCTAGTAAAAAACTTGAGAAACTATTTTCTACTAGTGAAAAGCTTGATGAAAAATTATTTATATAGAGACCTTCTTATGATAAGACGTTTCTTGGATATTTCATAAGAGAAAAATCAGCTAAAGAAATCTAAAGAAAGAAAGGAACCAGATTCTAAGAATCATTAACCTATGCAAGTAAACATAGATTTGAACAAGATTGAGTCAAATAAATTTGATGATTCACCGAATAAAATTGAGAAAGTTAAATAACCTGAGCAAGTTGATGAACCTAAACAATGTGAGAAAATTGAATCACCTAAAGAAGTGAGATATGAATTAAGATGTAGATATATGCATGCACTAAAATTGGTCATCTAAAAAGTGACTATACATGTAAGTTAGTTAAACCTATTAGTATTTTTTATTGTTATAATGATCATTTGTTTGTTCATAGAGAACTTAATTGTAAGAAGCCTAAATTTAATAATAGTAATAGAAATAGTAGAATGTTTAAAAGTACTAAACGTGTGGGAGGAATATATAATGAAGGAAATGATGGAATGAAAAGATACATTGTATGTTGTATGTGCAATAACTTTGGACAGATTGCCAAAGATTGTAGAGCACCTATTAACTAACATGGATGTAGATTTGGAAATAGTGCACTTGTGTGCTAGTTATATATAACAGTTTTGGAGATATAGAAATATTATTTAGAATGGACATGAGGAAAAATACAAGGAATCAAAATTATAGAAGGAACATGAACATAAATTTTAAAATAAATGATAGCAACAGTGATAACCAAAAAGATAACATAAAAAGACATGCACAAGAACTTAAAGGAGTATTTTTCAAAGAGAACGATCCATCTAGTTCATATGTGGTGTTGGATTAATATTCAAAGGATGTAATTGAAAGTAAATTAAAAATAGTAGTGCTATTTAGTTCATTCTACTTGAATTGAGCACTTTTATATAGGAATTAGCAGAAAAAATGTAAAAGTGTTAGAGGTGGAGTTAAGGAATGTATGATCAATATAAGGTAGAACATGATGTGTAGAAGATGTGGTTAAATGTATAGATAATTTGGAGTTTTTATGTGAGCACACATAAGAAAACAAGTCTCCTAGTAATTAGAAACAACTTTTTTGTAGATTTTGCACTTGCAAATTAATAGAGCAGGTAAACATAATGGATTTCAAGATTAGAATCAATATTTAGAGTATCACTTGAACATACAAAGAGTTGAGGAGTGAATTGAGAGTGAATAAAAGACTATCAAGATATCATTGAAGTGACCTATAAACCCTATTTTTGGGAAGCTAGGGTGTTTTATGGATTTTAAAAGTTAAATTTGTGAATTTGAGTTTTATATTTATAGTAGAAATGGATATTTCTTTAATTAAAAATGTTGAGGATGAGGATACACCTAAGATGAAGATAATCCTCATTCAACCGTTGGAAGATGATCCTTCAGTAGCATTTTTGATAATTCCAAATGAAGTTTTGTACATGGAAAACATAGGAAGTTGTATTAAGAGAAAGTTTGAAACTATGGTAGAAGAAAATATATCTAAGGAATTTGACTTTATATAAAAGTAGGAAATGATTTTCAAGACTAGTTATGAACATCTTTAGTAGAATGAAAATATCAAGTATTTATTTTCCCATGAATATTGACCAAAATTCATGGTAGACAATTCCAATTGGGAGAAAATGTGATAGATATATCATCTAACCTCATTGATGAAGTGATTGGTTTGTGTCATGAAGGTTCAATACTTATCAATGAGAAGAATGTGAAAGAAACTATCTTGAAAAATACTGTCTAAGTACAATGAGAAAGGAAATTTCATAAGAAAGATCAAACAACATGATGTAATATTCATATGCAGAATCATGGCATCCAAGATCTATTCTAGTTCAAGAGAACCTGATATGGAAGTAGGCTTTATCCATGTAGTCTACAAGATACATATTGAGAAAATAAAGGTGAACATGTGTGAAATAATTAGAGTACAATTGGGTGAGAATCTAGGAAAAATAAAGAAGGTGAAAAATAGTCAATTCAAATTCCAGTCATTGATAACTTATATGTTTTTTCCACCTGATAAAGATTTCCATTCGTGTATGTAGCCAAGTTACTAAGAAGTGATAAGTGTACCATGGAAAAAATATCTAACTTATATGGGAGATGCCCTAATGATAAGATAAAGAGGTGTGTATATATAATTATAAAAACATTTCAAACTATGATGAATGATAGGTATAGAATTTGACCATCAATATTTAGAAAATTAAAAAATGGTATATGGTTTATGGTTGATACTGACTTTACCTACATAGAAGCAGTATAACCCAAAATGACATATGTTGAGCCACATGGATATGAAGTTTGTGAAGAAGAAGTTGAAGGGTATGTATAAGTGATCCTTAAGTCAGATAGAGATGAAGAGTTTTACAGGTCTAGAAATTTTGAGGTGATAATGTAGATGAATTATCAACCTCATCTTAAGAAGTCAGCTAAGAAAAAGGCTGAGGCCACCATGAATAAAATCATAGAAGAAGCACATATGACTCTAGAAGAATAATCAAATGTGAGAAAAATAGTGGTAGGAATGCGCAGAACTATGTTTGTAGCCCTGCATGCAATAGCAAGACCATTTCCAAAAAACCATTGAAAAAAGGCATAATAGTTGTTGAACTTTAAGAAATAACATTAGCTATACCTTTTTCACCTATATCACAAGATCAACCTCACAATGAACCAATAATTCCATTAGTAGAATCTAGTGAAGAAGAAGAAGAATTAAACACTATTAATGTTAAAAGGAAATCAACTAGATTGGTAGAGATTAAACAAAAATCACTAGAGAGTCACAAACAAAAAAGAGTAAAGAAGATGGTAGTTGGACTTGGGAAAAGAAAAAATATATTAATTACCTATGAAAATAATAATATGTGAGGTCAAGTAGAGATCCTTGGGAAAACATAGGGAATAAAAATAAGAGAAAAGAAAATTAGAAAGTGCGATCAAACAGAGGAAACCATGGAATCCTAAGGTAGACAAGTTGAATAACACAATAACTAGTGATGGTAATTTTATTCAGTTAAATAAATTCTATGACTTGTACATTAATTTGGATAGACTTGAAATAGAAAATGTAGTATATAAGGTATATGGTTCTTAAAAAGAATTTTGATGATAGAAAGGGACATATCCCCAAAAATTTATATGAGAAATAAGTGAACATGAAGAAGAGAGTACAGAGAGAGAGGAAAACAAATTATTGTTTTAACATAATTATAAATCTCTACACAATGGAAAGTGAAGAGGATTTGAAGAGTTTACTATAGAGTCTTGAACCATACATAATGATGCAGGAGCATCTTGTGTTGATTTGTAATCCTACTCATCTTGGTTCATTATGCCTATTATTGTCAAGTTCTAGTGGTTGGCAAGCTATAGTTGTTGAGTTATTCAGTGTTAGCTAAGTTCCTTTAGTTAGTGTTGGCCGAGTTAGTGTAGTTGTCGAGTTACTTTAGTTGTTTAGTGTTGGCTAAGTGTTCCTCCATTTGTCGAGGGAGCCTAAAATTTATTAATTCTTCCTTCTTTCTTTGATTGTGTTTACCTATGATTGTTTCTTACTTTGAGCTAACTTATATAATTAATTTGGATCCTAAATTTAATGATTGACTATTGTCTTGGGATGTGTGTAAACCATTTTAAGGTTGGCCTTTATTTTATGTAATGATCTATAATCCCTTTTAAGAAATTTTGGCTAGTCTAATGAGGGTGTTTACGTTTAGGTTAGGTAATTACATAGAGAGGCAAGAATAGATTTTCCTATAATAGTGAATTTGAATTTGGATCATAGATTTTGAAGCTGTATTTCTAGTGGTAACGTAGAAGGTCTTATAGTTGGGAATGTACGAAAAATAATTTGATGAATTAATAAAGAATTTCAAATTCATTTCTACCCTTGGTGTTGTTCTATGTATTATTTTCTTCTATTGTGTTACTCAACAAGATGATTAGATAGTTAGGTGTGTCTTTGGCCCTATCTTTTCATCCCTCCTTACATCAGGTTGTATCAGAGCTTGAGCTTCATCCATGTGGAGATTGGATTATGTTTATCCATAAATTGGATCTAGTTGTAGGGTAGAAGATCTATGAATTTGACCTATAACTTGCAAAGGGTTACAATCCTGCATGAACCTATTTGTAAAGATCATTTGAGGTAGAGGGAATGTAGAAACTACTAAATTATGGACACATTAAGACAAATTGCAGCAAGATTAGATGTTGAAAAGAAATCCCATAGGAGAAGAACATATCTTGATGATGTGAGTGATGATGGAGCAATAACACCAAACCCTAATTTGGAACTTGAGGAAGATTAGGATGAGGAAAGATTGTTGAGAATTTTGTCTATGGAACATTCAAAGCATACTATGGAAGTTGTTCCTTATGTTGGAAAATTGGATACCAATGTTGTGTTGGATTGGATCTCTAATATGGATAAGTTCTTTGAGTTTGAAGGAAGTCCTAGTAATAGGAAGGTAAAGATTGCAATCACTACATTGAAAGGTCATGCTTCACTATAGTGCAAGCATTTGCAAATTGTGAGACAGACAAGAGGAAAAGAGAAGATTAGGACCTAGCCAAAATTGGTGACCAAGATAAAGAAGAATTTCCTTCCCATTGATTACCAAGTGAGGTTATCAAGAAACATGCAAAATTTCAAACAAAAGGAAACGAATGTGAAAGAGTTACTAAGGAATTCAATAGATTGGACATTAGATTTGCACATGTAGATGATGAGGTCGAGAAATTTGCAAGACTTGTATCTAAATGGACTCAGATATGGAATTCAAGAAGAGACAAGTTTTGTGAAATTGGAAAGTATGGTAGAAGCATATCTATATGCCTTGAAGGATAAGGATATCTTGACAAAGAAGAATCAATGAAGATAAAGAGGTAGAGGTGGTAGATTCTAGAGAGGTAGATGTAGAACTTATAGCTAAGGTGGAAAATCTAGTTATTTGTGCAAGATAAGGGAAAATCTAAGTGGTCAGATGATGATAAAGGAAAGACTAAATGGAAAGGTGGTAATTCTTACTAAGGATGTAGTAGTTCTTACTAAGGAAGAGGTAATTTTTATTTTAGAGGTGGGTTTTGTGGTAAAATGAGGGCAAAGATCCTTTAAGTGTAGATACTCTGGAGAGAATGAACAAGGTAGCATAATTGTCATGATCCAAGGAGACCTTGAGGGTTCACCAAGTGGACCTAAGGTTCGAGAAAATATGATGGTTAGATGAAATTTTTATAATAAGAGAATTTATGAGGAACCTATCATGAGGAGAAGTCTTTTCAAGACAAGGTGCAAGATGCCTCAAAATTTTTGCAACGTGATAATTGGTAGCAGAATTTCAACAAATTTAGCATCAGAGGAGCTGGTTACAAAGTTGCAATTACAAAGGTTGAGACACCCTAAACCCTATCATGCGCCATTGGTCAAGGATGAGCATTTAAGAAACCAGTAAATGAACAATGTGTGGTGAAGCTCAAGAAATTATTTTGATGAAGTTTTGTGTGATGTTATGCCTATAGGTTGTTGTCATATTTTTTTGGTTATACTTTGGCAATATGATAGATATGCTATGCATACTGAAAGATTGAATAAATATACTCTTTGGGTGAATGGAACAAAAGTGAGTTTTTTTTCCTTTGATTTAAAGTCCAGATGAGATTAATTACAAGTACTACTATTCAAGCTTGTATGATCATTCGGAAAAAAATTGAAAGGGGGTTGAAGAAGAACCAAGTGTGTTTTGTTGTGATCCCTAAGGGACCAAATTTTTCTAGTAGCAACTGAGTGACATCAAATAGTGATGACCGAGTGATAGAATGTAATAGAGGCTAGGTGCTAGCAAAAATTGAAAGGTTGTTGAATAAGTACAAGGATATTGTTGCTGTAGATATATTTAATGGTTTACCACCAATAAAAAGTAAAAGTCATTGCATGGACTTGATTCTCGGATCTAGCTTGGTAAAAAAAGAATCATATAAATTACCACCTACGTTAATTGAAGAGCTTAGTAGAGAAGTGCAAGAAATATTGTAGGAAGGTTTTCTCAAAGAAAGTTTGATTCCATGTGATGTACCTATTGTATTAGGACCTAATAATAGTGAAGAATGGAGGGCATGTACCAATTCTAGAGCTATGAAGATGATGACAATGAAATAAATGTTTTCTATGTCAAGGATGGATGATATAATAGATTGTTTGAGTGGAGAAAAGTATTTTACCAAGATTGGTTTAAAGAGTTGTTATCATTATCTCTAAATTAGAGAAGGTAATAAATGCAAGACTTCTTTCAATACAAAGGATAGTTTGTATGAATGGTTGGTTATGTCTTCTGGTTTGACTAATGCACCTTGTACTTTCAACAGATTGATGCATGAAGTTCTCAAGAGATTTTTGGATAAGTGTGTGATTTTTTATGTGGATGATACTCTAATATTCAGTAACACTAAGGAAGAACATCATGAGCATGTCAGACAAGAATTGAAAAGATTGAAAGAGGAGACACTTCTTGAAATTAATTTGAAGAAGTGTTCCTTTATGCAAGAGGAAATTATGTATTTGGGATTTTTTATTTTAGTTGATGGTTTGAGAATGAACCCTAGAAAGGTTAAAGAAAATTTGGAATGGCCTACACCTAAGAATGTGGCCGATGTAAGATCATCTCATGGTTTGGCTTTTTTCTACATAAATTTTATAAAGAATTTTAGTTATTCTTGTAATGCTATAACTAAGACAATTAGAGGAGATAAAAATAATTTTCAGTGGACACATGGGGCTGATAAGAGTTTTGAGACTTTGAAACAAAATGATGCAAAGTTACCTATATTGGCTTTTCCTGATTTCAATAAGGTATTTCAAGTTGAATGTGATGCAAGTGGTAGTACAATAGGAATATTGTGTTGAATCAAGAAGGTAAACTAATTTCTTTCTTTAGTGGGAAGTTGAATGATGCTAAAAGGAATTATTATGTGTATGATCAATATTTTTATGCTATTGTTCAAGCCTTGAAGAAGTTGAGAAATTATTTGATTCATATGGAGTTTGTCTTGTATACTAATCATAAAGCTTTAAAATATTTGGGAAGTCAACATAAGTTAAATCAGGTACATATGAAGAGGGTTGAGTACTTGCAGAGTTTTACATTTATGATCAAGCATAAAAGTGGATTTACTAACTGATTTGTAGATGCATTGGATTGATGATTTTCTTTGTTCACTTTTATGAAGGTTGTAGTTCTTGATTTTGACAAAATGAAGGAATTATACGATACTAACTATAATTTTTTTGAGGGATGGAGAGAGTGCAAAGCACAAAATCTATTAGATAAAATGAGTAATTATGATAAATATTTCATTCAAGAATGTATCTTGTTAAAAATAATTCAGTTGTGTATCCTAAGAAGTTCTATGAGAGTTAATTTGATTAAGGAAAATCATTGTGGTGGTTTGGCTAGACATTTTGAAATTGATAAGATATTGAGTTTGCTTAAGGATAAGTATTATTAGCCCAAGATGTATAAGGATATCCAAAATTTTGTAAGTAGTTGAGGAATTTATCAATTTGTAAAAGGATTAAGTCAAAATAATGGATTGTATACACCTATTTCCATTCCTAGGAAACCTTGTAGTGATATCAATATGGATTTTGTTCTTGGATTACCTAAAACAACAAGAAGGCAAGATTCCATATTTGTTGTTGTGTATAGATTTTCTAGGATAGAACATTTCACACCATGTAAGAAGACATAATATGTTGTGCATGTTGTAGAAATTTTCTTCAAAGAGATCATTACATTGCATGGATCGCCAAAAACTCTTATTTCTAACTAAGACTATATGTTTTTTTGTTATTTTTGGTGGACTTTGTGAAAGAAGATGGGTACTAAGTTGAGAGTTAGTTCTACATCACATCCATAGATAGATGGACAAATAGAGGTTTTGAATAGAAGCTTTGGTAATTTTTTTAGATGTTTAGTTGGAGCTAACGTGAGTAATTGGGATAAGGTATTTGCAAAAGTTGAGTTTGCATATAATAATCATGTCAATAGGAGTACAAGAAAAAACATTTTGAGATTGTTACTAGAATGCAGCCTAGAGGACTATTAGACTTGAGTGATGTTGTTGGTAAAGAGAAGAGAAGTGTTAAAGGGGGATACTTTTCTCATTTATGAAGTCTTTTAATGAGGAAATAAAGTTGAAGTTGGAACTGAGTGATAAGAAGTATAAGGAAAATGTCAATGAGTCTAGAAGACATCATGTGTTTGAATTTGGTGAGGAGGTGATGGTTTGTTTGAAGAAAGGAAGATTTCATTTTGAAACATATAGTAAGCTGAAAATGAAGAACTTTGGACTTTATAAGATCTTGAGGAATTTTGATAGCGGTAATGCTTATGAAATTGGGTTACCTGATGACATGGATATATATCCTATATTTATTGTTTCTAATTTGTATAAGTATCAAGAGTAGAATGAAGAAGTTGTTATACCTGATGATTATCCTAAGAAGAAAATTGAAGAGTATGAACTAATATTTGATCAGCAAGTTCGTAAAAGAATGAGAGGAAAGGATTCCCATTAATATTTGGTAAAATGAAAAAATAGACCAGTTGGAGATGCTACATGGATTTTTCAATCTAAGTTGGGTTTAGCTCAGCCTGTGATGCTTGCATATTTCAAGAGAATCATTTCTTTCAACCACTATTGTGTAATGTACGAGCATCCTAGGTTTCCTTGTAATCTTTCTCATCTTAGTTCATTATACATGTTATTTCCAAGTTCCAGTTGTTACCAAGCTATATTTGATGTCGAGTTGTTCAGTGTTGGTTGTGTTACTATAGCTAGTATTGGCCAAGTTACTATAGCTACCAAGTTGGCTAGTGTTGGCCGAGTGTTGCTTCATGTACCGAGTGAGCCCAATATTTAAAAATGTTCAATTCCTTATTCGATAGAGTTTTTCTATGATTGGTTCTTATTTTGAGTGGACTTATGTAATTAATTTGTATCATGAATTTAATATTTGGATCTTATCTTGGGATGTGTGTAGACTATTTTAAGGTTTGCATTTTTATTATTTAATGATCTAGAATATTCTATAAGCCCTTTTTGCAAGTATAGTGAGGGTGTTTAGGTTTAGGTTAGGTAATTACTTAGAGAGATGAGAGAAGATGTTACTGGAATAGTGAAGTTAAGGATGGATCATGGATTTTGAGGTTGTATTAGTGGGCATAAACCAAAAGGCCTTATAGTTGGGCATCTATGCAAATAATTTGATGAATTAATGAAGAATTTAAGTTTTCCTTATCTCCTTGGTATTTTTATTTGTTTTTTTTTCTTTCATTGTGTTACTTAGCAAGGTGATTGGATAGTTAGGTACACCTCTAGCCCTAGATTATCCTCCCTCCTTACATAACTTAAGAAATGAGACAAGGTAATTAAGAAGAGATAAGAGAAGAGACCCAATAGGTCATAGTACAAATGATGAAGAAACTCAAACTCTCCATCTCTTAGAAGAAAAGAATACCTATAGAAGCAGCAGTTCCACAAGTAGTTTAATAGGTGTAAATACAACACAAATAGATAGCACTAATGTCACAATTGATATAGTGGAGGATCCTTTTAAGAATTTTGCAGAAATTTTTGACAATTTGGTAAGCTATGAAAGCTTCAAAGATGAGAAAGAAGGAGAAGCAGAAAAATAATATTAGACGAAGAAAAGAAAATAAAATTATACAAAGTAAGAAAGAAAAATGAAGAGGATAAAAAGAGGATGGGAGAAGGGAACAAGAAGTTGGAAGAGGAGAAAAAAGTGAAGGAAGAAGAAGACAAGAAGAGGAAGGAAAAAGAAGACAAAAAAAAAAGAAGGAAGAAGAGAAGAAGAAGAAAGCAGAAGAGAAAATGAAAAAAAAAAGATGGGGAGGAGAAGAGAAAACAAGAGGAAGCCAAGAGAATAAAGACAAGAGAACCTAGTTCCTCTAGGTCACCACTCAAGTCTATATTAGCAATTTTGTAAAGAAACAGGTTGCATGGTGACGATCAAGTTGAACTGATATCATCACTCAATAAATCATTTGAAACAAACAAAAAAGTAAAGAGTGTACAGATCTCTTTGATGTAAATAACAAAGAAGTTGTAGAGTGTAATATCTGACAAAGTTACTAAGACTGAACCCCAGGACGGAGCTAAATATATGATTAAATCTTTTGACACTAAATTCACATACTTATTAGAAGTGATGTTCACCAAAGAGAAAACCTTACATGATGTAGAAATGTTCAAAAAAGTATGTGAAAACATTAAGAGAGATTTGAAAGCTATTGATGAAAAGAACAAGTAGTTGAGAAAATATTTGATATAAGGAAAGATTTTGTATGGGAAGTGTGTTCTAGCACACACATTTATCAGATACATTTTAGATGAACTAATCATTAAGATAAAAGAGTTGGAGACACATGTGAATGAAGTGCAAAATCCCTCAGTTCAGATTGTAGATTTAGAAAGGAGAATATCCAAAATTAATGATGACATCAAGATTCTGGAACTATAGAAGGAAATAATACTCAAGATATTTTCATTGTTTAGGGAATATTTTACCTTGAAAATTGATCTTGTATAGAGACAATTGGAAGATTGTTTGTTAGTTACAACATCTTATGAGAATTTTGTGTATATAGATTTAGAAGTAGTAGAGATTGGTTCATATATTTTGTGTGAAGTTCTCAACATCTTAGAGGTAGTAAAGGATAAATGGGATATGGACTTTTCTATCTTGAAAATAAACTTTTTTTTATTTTATCTCACAACTATCCACTTAGCATCTAGGAAGGTAATAGAATTTTGGTATGTATATAGTTCTTTTTGACACCTTTTTCAATGATGTAAAAGGGGGAGCAATAAGGAACATTGTATGTGTATATACTAATCTAATGTGCTAGAAATACTAATCTAATGAAAGCATTTACACATTAAACTAACATAACATATAAGAGAGACAAAGAGAAGACAAACTCAAATGAGAATGTGAGCCATGTATAGGCTCTCTCAATGAGATTTGTTCTCTTGTTTTTGAGATTTGTCTATGTGTAGATTGGAGATGTATGGTCAAATGCTCAAAGTTTCTTCAATGGTGAAGATGGATAATAGGAAATTGGTAGCTTTGTGAGCTCTCAATTTGGCATTATAAGGGTATGGGTATGGCTTTTGGCTCTCAAAAGGGCATGATAACTTTAGCTCAAAGATTGTTGATGAAATGGCTTGGGATGGGATTCAATTTATAGGCTAAGGGCTTGAGGGATGGAGGGCTTAGATGCAAGGATGGGGAGATGGTTAAGGAGGGCTAAGATGCACTCAAAGGGGAGCACATGGATTGTGCTTGTTTAGCACCAATGGGAAGGTGACACTTGTCACAAGGAGGGTGAGTGTGAGAGGGTACGATAAAGGGTTGGTTAAAAGCATGATGAGTGGGGTTGAGTATGTAAGAGAGATGTAAGAGGAATGAGTGTGGAAGAGGGAAGAGTGTGGAAGATGGATGTAAGAGTCATGAGTGGGCTTGTAAGAGTCTTTTATGGTTTGTAAGAGCACTCATGACTTGGTGGTTCGGATTTTTGAGGGGAGACTTTGGTTTGGATTAGGAAAGTCTTAAACTTGTTTAGGGAATGTGAAAAAATTAGGGAGTGGATTAGGCTTGGGTTTAGGATTAGATTAGGAATGTTAGAGATGTGCAAGTGGATGGCATTAATGAGGGTGGGTGAGTTAGTGGCTAAGCTTGGTTAGTATGGGTGGATGGGGTGGATTAGGCTAAATGGAGGATTAGAGATAGGTTAGGGGTTTTTGAATTTGAGGATTTCATTTATCAAATAGATTTATTTAATAAATGGGGATTTTTGGAATTAGATAGGAGAAAAGGATTTAATTAATAAATAATAGATTATTTGATTTATCAATTAGGACTATAGATGATTAATTAAATTAATCAACTAGGGATGGCAAAGGATTAATTAAATAAGAATTTAATTAATGATGCCTTTAGAGATGGCTAAATTAAGATTACCAAAGCAGTGTAATCAAATTTAGGTGTCTACAGTATGTATATATTACTAAGATGGAAAGGTGTAAAATTTGTCATAAGAACTAAAATTATAATCAAAGGGAGAACTATATTGTAACTAGGAGATACATAAAAAGATGGTATATGTGATGATCTATAGTTTTGTAGTTTTGACATTTTGACATTTTTAAAGGCTACAAGTTTTGTAAATTTTGAAGTCTTATTTTGGGACCAAGTCAATTTTCCCATATGTTGCTATCAATGCCAAAGGGGGATATTGTTGAAAATTTGGCTAGGTCATACATTTTTATGTTATCATTTATGGAAGAATATCAGTCACATGAAGTGAGCCAAGCATGAGAATAAAGTTATGATGACTAGACTTCAAAAATTGTCTAAGTGTTATATAGTTTATCTCATAGATTAGATAGAGTTACGATTGATGTGATTCATAGGAATGTTATGGACACGTGTGAAGTTAGGTAAAGACACTTAAAATAGTGATTATGACATGTGGAATTTCCTAGGCTAGTATAGTTAGTATAGACAAAGTTATGATGAATTTACCAATTTCAACATTGTAGAGGAAGAACAAAGCATGATAAGGAAATTGGTATTTTAAGTTAAGCATTTTTTTTTTTACAAAATAATTAATTAAATAATTTGGTATGACATCCTATAATTTAATGCTAAGTGGAATGGGTACATATTTGTTAATTATCAAGGAAGACTGCTAAATACGAAGTTATGTGTAAGTGATGTGATATTGATGTAATGTTTTGAAATATTAATTATGATGTATGATTAGAGGAATGTAAGGCGTGATAAAAAATTTTGAAGAGAAGAAAAGGAAATATTAGATATTAGTGGTATTTGTATCAGTACAAAGGTTTTTGTATCTATCTCCTTGTGTTGAAGAACTTTATTGTACATTGCATGTTTGGGTAGTGTGGCTCATCTTGCATACTCTTTTAATATGTAGTAACAAATCCTAATAGGGTTGAGGCTTCTAACAAGTCCAAAGTCCTCTAAGAATGACTACGACACAATATGGATGTAATAGACTCCTAACAGGGTCAATATCTTTAACCAAATACTTTTGATTAATCGATCATTTTATGGGTACCATCCCCACCAGGTTTTTCCCTTGGCCAAGGTTTCCCTAGTTTAAAAATATGGTATTATGAATTACTTTATTGCATCATTATGTTTAATGTTTAGCATATTTAGTTTACTTTTTTTATGTAAGTTATAAAGTTATTAAAAGTATTCATTTTTTTGTAAAATTTTGTGAAATACTGATTCACACCCCCCCACCTATATTTCCTATTTCTAAAAAATATAAATTATCTTCTATTTAGAAAACACATGGGTGATGAAAATAATAGATTTGATACCATGAACTATGATGAGGTGATTAAAAATAATACTATCTAGACTATAACAAAAAGGGGAGGGCTCACTTCTTACCTTGAAAGGCTACATGGGTTTTATTCAAATATTACTAAAGCTTTTACAACTAGAATAGAATTACTATGTCACAATATTGTCTCAAAGATTTGAAGTGAATGAAGAATTGATTGGTACAATGTCTAGAATCCCTATTTAAGTGTAATATATATTTATAAAGTAGAAAGGACTCAAATATGATTGTAAAAAAGTATATGAAGGTTAATCAAGGGACACAAATTTATCATGAAATAAAAGAGTGTGTATTTTATGAATTCTATCAAGGCAATATGGTTTAGGGTTCTCAAAGAACATATTTAGTATTTCATTTGATCGAAGTTTACTAGTGTCCATGAGAATTATTTTATCCTACTAAATGGTTTCAACAAAAGGTGAGGATTTTCTTTACTTTCCATTTTATTTTTTCTTTTATGATATGATTACAAACCATAAATAGAAAACGTAGAATTTTCATTCTCTATGAAGGGATAATTTTTTTTATTTTAGATTATTGAAATCCTTTTCCTATACCCTTAATAAGGGAAACCTAGACACACCATCTTTATATTAACAATGATGAAAAATACGTATGATATATTTTGAATAGGTATTTTTAGGCAATAAAGATTGAGAAACTAGAGTGAAATCATCCTTTTAGTGGGTTCATAGCATTAGTAAAAAGAAAATAACTAAGAAAGCTAAGACTATTTGTTCCCTCTGAGACATTTTTGTAATCCTACATATGATTGCTAGCATCATATATGGTAAATTTCTATAATTGAGGACTATGAGGAGATTTTTCTTGATTTAAAGAGTTTAGTTATATACCCTTTGTCAATTTATTTACCTAAGGATTAGTTGCTTCTCAACTATTGTGAGAAGAATCCTCTAGACCTAATGGGCATTTATTGTAATCCTTCAATTGATTCTTTTCAAATAAAAGAATCAAGTAGAATCCTTTTCTAATCCTTCCATTGATTCTATACAAATGGGGTGTGAGGCGTGTTTAACCATGGAGGAAACTCCATAGCTAAGCACCCTTGAGCAAGAGTAATACTAAGATGGGTGACCTCCTAGGAAGTCTTGGTGTTTCACCTCTCTTAGCATCACCTAGATATAATTAGTACTAATTTTCCATTTATTGTCATGAGAGCTAGATTCATGTGTGAATCACTACTTTTGATATACAATTCAATGAGTTTGACTCAAAAATTATCTAGTTAATTCATGATGGCAATATCACAGTTTGACTTGTTGTAGAAAAATATCTCCTCAAAAGATTTCCTTTCTCACTTATTTAGTAATATGAATTCACAGATGAGATATGTCTATAGTAAAATTAAAAATAAAACATATATTTATTTGTACTTGGATAAAATAGAGGGGCATACCTTGACTAATTCCCTTTTAAAATATATGAAGGATACAAAAATGATAATAAAAGTAGGACTATCATTATTGAAATAAAAATGAATTCAATTTATGATAATCTTTGCAACTTTATGTCTTGCAACTAGAAGGCCATTAGGTATTCCATAGAATATTCTAGGATGCTTATTGATAAAGTTAAAAGATCACAATAGAATAAACAATTTAATTAATTTGTATGATGTAGATAAAGAAACTAAATGATCTATCATTGATAGTATACATGGATATATAATAATGAATGGGAATTTAAAGAGGTTGTTGTTCCACTTTCACTAGGATCTATAGTTGTTTAAGACTATAGAGTTTCACACTTCTAAGATAGTAGTTGAGACTGGTCAAAAGATTAAACGGCTAAGGTAGGTAATTTTTCTCATCTCTATTTTAGGTTTGCTTCTTTTGGTTGCTTGTGGGCTACCAATTTCATGTTGTATTGATAGATATTATTTTATATAAAGAAGTTAAGATCTCTTCAAATTGTTTCATCTCTTATGGAAAAATAAAATTTAAAGTGATTAAAAACCTTATTAATTTCTAAGAGTAAACAAATTCTAATTAATAAATAAGAATTTTCTACACTATACTTGAGTCGATTGTGTCTAAAGAACCATCCATACACATTATTAAAATAACAATGAGCATATTATTCACTGTTCAAACTTTACAGTGTTAAGAAAATAGTTATTTAAATCAGCTTTTATATAAATACATATTTATTTAATTACAAACATATGTGTAAGATGTGTGTGTGAGAGAACATATCAAAACTTATAAGTGATGTAGAGACAACTTAAATTTTTTTTTAAAAATTCTACAACATACAAATTGATCTTGCCATTTACTAAATAAGAACATATATAACATCTGTTAGAACATGTATCATATATCTTTTGAATTCATTCTACAAAATTTGTCAAAGGATATCTCACACAACAAACCAACTAAATCAGTAAATACAATAATATTTAATTATAGAGAATAAGAAGACCTATTGGCCCTAACTAGATATTTTACATTAGACAATGGATGAAGCTTCACTTATAGAGGAAATAACACCTAAACAATTAGCGGTTGGTTTAAATACTGTCCACAGTAGAAACGGGGAAAGACTCTCTTATCCAAACTTAAAGTGGCGAAGAGATAATTTCTAAGCTGGTGGCTGCAATATCCATTGTGGGTGGATGGGTCTCGCCTTGTGCAAAGAGCGAAGGGACAATTGCCATTGAATCCCCTCCTTTCTCCTTTTTATGTGGATTACCCTTCTCTCTCTCACGTTTCTCCATTTTCATCAATGCCTTGGCCTTCCCTGCAACGTAAAGAGCCCTCCCAATCTTGCTTTCATCAGAAACTCTTGCCCATCTTCTAGAGTTCACTACTAACATATACTTGGCTTTTATGAGGGAACCGTATATAATGTCGGCCAATGCACATTGTAGCTCGTTAAATAGTTCTTTAGCATTGGGCTTCTCAGCAATACATTTGCACAGCTTGTGCACAGCAGTTCCGGCTGCAACCTTTTTCCAGTTCATGGAATCATAAGCTCCTACAAATTCCTGATGTACGAGCTCCTCATCCTCAGATCAATGCTTTGGTTTCTCCGTCTTACTTTTCAGCCCAAGTTTATCAATCACATCAAAGATAATGTTGAAACCTCTGGGCTTATCTGCTTTCTCCTTACCCTCCTTTGCAATGTCATTAATTGCTGCGGCAACACATTCAGGGTTCGAATGAAAAATGATATTGGAGGAAAAGTCCATCTTCTCCACCTTTGTTCGTAGCTGAAGAAAATATGTATCAGCAGCCTCACTAATGATTCCCCCAGCTTCCATGGTATCAAGAAAATCTAATATCTCCCACGCTTGAGTGTATGCCTTGAGAGAATCCTTTACCTCTTTGGGAGGAAACTCATGAGATGTGGCTTCACAAGTGCCAGGGCATTCTGAACTAGCATAGATTGGAGAGAGCTCGATCATAATTTTTATCAAGGAAACTACTGTCATTTTCCAAGATGTTATATTGGCCTCCACAAACTGTTTTTCCGCATCTAACGGCACATATTCATTAGCTGGAGCTTGCCACAAATATTTAAGTCCCGGAGGACTGTTAAGATAAACAGTGCTTAAATCTATACCTTCTGGCCTTACATTATCATTTCTACGTTGCAGGAAAGTAATCAAATCTTCACAACTAGTTTTCCCATCTTGCTTCCCATCGGTGATAAGTTTCTTTGCTTTTGCAATGGAAGTTTTATTAGCTATCCATAGGCTTTTTGGAGTTTCCCCAAGCATATCAAGACCCTTCAAAATCTTTTCATAATTTGAGAATTTTTCAAATTCGTTTTCAACGTGCTTGGATAGAATGAAAGCACTCAATTTAGCGGTGCATTTATTGTGAAACACTATCAGGGAAAAAACCCAACAGATTTTGCTTACTAATACCGTTGCCCATTGGAGACCTGCCAGCATAAACAAGAACATCCGTGGTATGGGGTTCCTTGGGGGCTTCTGGGCAATGAGATTTCGTACTGATTTATCGAGCCTTTTTGCCTGCACAAGTTTGGGTCCTCGACCGTCAATTAAGTCCTCAATGTGTCTTGTCCAATAATCTTCAACCCTACAAACTGTGCGCCATGTGCTGGAATGCCATCTCGTGTAATACCCTGCAGCTATAGCTCACCTCCATCCTATGATTGCCCAGCCTAGGAGGATGAATATAACTTGCAAAACAGTCACCGTCAGCTTTGCCTTATCACTCGGTGTGCTGCTAATAACAGGGAAGCCTTCTATACCCCACCCTATTATTGAGCTACATATCAGAAGCGTGATTATAGCTGCAGCAGAACAACTCAATGCTGACCTGGCAATAATATATTCAGGAGTGTAAGCGCGTGCAATAATCCATGCTTTCAGCACTTCATCTTCAACTTCTTGCCATTTGGACTTCTTTTCAATGGCATCCTTCGCCGTCGACAGAATCAAAGGAATCTTTTGAGCAAAAATAACCTAATAGCATACAAATTTCAAATCAGTAAGATTGTAGCTATTAAATTCATAAGATTTAGTCTAAGCTTTGCTATCTCAATATATTATTTTAAGTGCGAGAAGCTGTAAAAAAATAATACACAAATGAATATAACAACTGAAGCAGTAGCCGGAAACTTCAGACTGAAGGAGGTGGACAGAGTGGATCAAAAGACAAACATGAATGCAATGATAAACATTCAAATCAATAAGCAAAACACAAAGACATCAAGTTGTGCTACAGCACTTCATACTCATTAACATAACTAAACTCCATTACAAATCCATAGAATGCTACAGCATTCCATCCACTCATGATCCACCATGAGAAACCCAAAATGGGCTCTGCTGATCACAAGCTCAATCCATGATATTTATAAGCAAATGTACATTTAATAGTGGATGGTGAGGTTGGTATGTTGGCTGGTGCTTGGACGGCTGTTTGTCTCTCATTTAATATGGATGGTGCTGGAGTGTGGGCTGGACGGTGGGCTAGACGGCTAAGTTGTGGGCTGCCGATAGACTGATTGTCTGCTATTAATGGTAGAAATTAATACTACCAACACTCCCCCTTAATTTCTATCATTAATGCTACAGCATTTACATTGTTTTCCCTTGTTATAATTACTTCGGGTTTTACGGCTTACCCCTAACCAATGCAATCCTAAAGTGGTTTCAAGTTCACCACAAACTTCTCAAACATTACACAAATGGTTTCAAGATCACCATAAACTTTGCGTTCCAATGGTTTACAAACCAAGCATTCATTGGTTCTACTGACCATGAATCATCACTACGGGAAAATTATCATCACTTTGGCTTTTCTCCTTCTTGACCTGCATCAAACTGATTATTGAGTCCATATAAGAAGAAATCCATCTACCGAGATACATGGGTGCCTAGCCATTGTACTCGCTAGTTCTATAGGAATCCTTTTCACATACATGGTTCATCAATATGTCAAACCAAAAAACTTTGGGGTGTCGGGCACAACCGACAATGCACCCCATACATTTACATAGCTCATTAACAATCATTACTAATTCAATTTTCATCACTTGATTGGGGGATATCAATTCAACAATCTATTATTACATGACCACATTTGATATGACAAAGCCTTAAATATTTTCTCATCCAGATTCCAACACTTAAACTCCAAATCAACTCTCACAGAGACTTTTGCACTATGACAACGAGCTTTAGCACACCATCTCACCTTTTATTACACCTAAGATAACTAACTTAACTTTAACAACTAATGCATAACAACTAACACACATATTTCAAACACAAACATAATAAAAATTTCCATGATCAATATCCTCCATGTCATGTGTATGCATTTTTTGGCACTCCCGCTTGCACAAAGATGCTCCACATGTTTCTAACACACACTTCAACTTTGGCTTCTTTCTTTTCACAGCTTCTTTGTTTCTCATAGCAATCTCTTGACTTGTTCTTCTCTTTATTCTTGCAGAAGATAACTTCAAATGCCATCACTTGTTGGGCTACGTTGCCACAACACTCTTCACCAATTTTAAACTTCTTGAGCTCTCCACGATCCCTAAGATCATATTCCATTAGCTCTGATACCACTTGAAGGAGGTGGACAGAGTGGATCAAAAGACAAACATGAATGCAATGATAAACATTCAAATCAATAAGCAAAACAAAAAGACATCAAGTTGTGCTATAGCACTTCATACTCATTAACATAACTAAACTCCATTACAAATCCATAGAATGCTACAGCATTCCATCCACTCATGATCCACCATGAGAAACCCAAAATGGGCTTTGCTGATCACAAGCTCAATCCATGATATTTATAAGCAAATGTACATTTAATAGTGGACGATGAGGTTGGTATGTTGGCCGGTGCTTGGACGACTGTTTGTCTCTCATTTAATATGGATGGTGCTGGAGTGTGGGCTGGACGGTGGGCTAAACGGCTAAGTTGTGGGCTGCCGATAGACTGATTGTCTGCTATTAATGGTAGAAATTAATACTACCAACACAGACGAAGCGTATCAGATGGGTGATTGGGGATGGAAATAAGATTAGAGTTTGAGAGGATAATTGGATTGGATGCACTATTGGCCAATAGTCTTTTGAGAAATGTCTGTATAAACAAGTTTGAGATATGGTTGAGTAACTACATGTATAACAATCAGAAGTGGATAAAGCTTGACCAGTTGTTTCGGTCTTCCCTTAAGAAGGTGTGGTGGTGTGCGAATCTAATGCCTCGAGAAAGTTCAATCTTAAATCTGTTTTTTCAAGTGCAAGAAACTGCAAAAATAATACGAACAAAAGAAGATATCAACTGGAGTAGGAAACTTCGATGGAGCGGCCAAAGGAAATCTTGGTTCTGCTGGATTTGGGGGTGTCATCAGAAATTGTCATGGGGTTGGAATTGCTGGTTTTTCCCACCCCTTGAGAAACCAGATGAATCACTATGCTGAAACCAGCGCTGCCCTCTACACCGCCAAACTGGGGCTAGAAGTGGGAGTCAAAAACCTATGGCTGGAGGGGGACTCAAACAATATAATCAGGTGCATAAAAGGTGACCTCCACCCTACTTGGGCCATTGCAAACATAGTAGACGATATTCGCACTACCCTTGGCAAATTTGACAGTGTACATGTCAGCCATGAGTATAGGGAATCCAACTCGGTTACTGACTAGTTTTCCAACGAGGTAGTCAAGTATGAGACGATGAGGATGTGGACCACCAAAGGGAATATTCTATTAGTTGTGAAAGATCTAATTGATCAAGAGAGGATAGGGAAGTACGGGTGAAATCAGATCGATATCTCATTGAAATCAGAACTGATTATGGAAATTAATGCAAAAATGTGTGAAAGCCATTGTAATTATGGAAAGTACGGGGTGAACTAGAGGATGATGCATTTGGTGTCTATTTGTCATGCTTTATAGGTTACTTATTTTCTTGTCCAATTGTTTGGAGTTCAAAGCAAAGGCAGTATTCAATAGAGAAAATAGAGGATCAGCAAAGGAGCAAAAGAAACTGCATTTATGCGGCAGGCAACTTACCAGCTGAATGAGATGGTGGGAGAACAGAGTAGAAGGGAACTAGTTGGAGAGGTGGAGAAATGGAAACAGAGAACCAAGGTTTGGGAGTAACTCAATAAAGGAGGCATTGCTAACTACATTGCCAAGTTTCATGGCTATGCGTCAGCAATTACTAATCTCATGGGGATGGCAGGGTTAAGATTGATGGAGTTTCATATCATGTTGATGTGGGGGTTATTGCCCATGTTACTGAAATCACAGTTGAGGGTTTGGAGTTTTATAGAGACAAGAAAATTTTTGCAAATGAGATGAAGGATTTTGTGAAGAACATGGAAGAGAAGAAGGAGCTCGTGAAAGTACAAACATATTATGAGATGGATTCGATCAAGAAGCTCTAGAGGTATTTGCTATGGGCTATCATTGAGTTTATTTCTTTAGATACAAAGATTAATAGGGTTAGAACTCACCACTTTGTGTTGCTTAATCACTTTCATTATGGTGTTCAAATCTCTTTTCCTTTTTACCTTTTTTCTTCGATGGATAAGAATATTTTAGTAGATAAGATAAAACCCAGTGCTAATCCTAGCCTGCAGGAGGGTTTACTCCTTCTTTTTGAATATTTTGAAGCCCAATCCAGGAGTAAGCCCCTACATCCTGATTTGTCTACTTTTGAGGAGACTGGGAGTTCTAATTTCTCCTCTAACATAGAGAAAAACTTGAGTGTAAGCTTAGAGGAGGAGGAATCCTATCAATCTCTAGGGAAGAAGTGCAAGGGGAGAGTCAAGGGTGCTCCCTCTCTTGGAAAAGCTCCTTGCAAGGAAATCCCTAGGGGCCATATGTCCAAAATGTCTGGTCAAGCAGATGATGAGTACAATGAGGAAGGTGACAACATGGATATAGATGAGGAGACCAAGGGTGTGGATGATGAGACTAGAGTGGAGTTGGTTGATACTCCCAAAAAGAAGCAAAAGAAGATCAGGGAGGAGGATATGTTGCTAGAGGAGAAAAATGTTAGAGGGTCGGTGCTATTTGCTTCTCCTTCCCCTCCCAAGCCCTAGAGGAGAAAAGTGAGAAAATGGAGGAGGGAAACACAAGTGGTCTGGTGGAATCAGAGATAGGCGAATGGCCTAGAAGAACTTCAATGCTAGAACCTCCAAAATGGGGATAGTTTGAGAGGTTATGAACCCTCAACTCCTTGAAGAAAAGGAAGGGAAAACCTAGTTGGATGAACTCATTGATTTAGTGCTAGTGGCCATTAGTGACAATGTAAGGAAGGTGGGTATGAACTTGCTCAACAATGCAAAAACCAACATGATTGACAACTTTCGATCTATAAAATGGATTTTTCATGAGTTGGATGAAGTTAAAGATATGTTGGGGAAGATGGAAAGCTAGGTGAAGAAGAATGAGCAAAGGGACTAGACCAATCTATGGTATCGAATTAAGATAGTTGAAGACAAGATGAAAAATATGGAGAACTTGAACTTTAGCATGGCTAACCAGATGCTTAATATCCTTAAATGAAAACATTGTCATTCTTAGTGGCAAGCTAAAAGCCTAGAGGCTTGTTGCAGAGGAGGATGAAAAGGAAAATGACAAAGATAGGATAGAAGAGGGCCCTAAAATGGGCATTACTCAAAGCCATCTTGTTCAGAGCTATGAGAAGGACAAGGAACACTTGGACGAAGAGCTGCAAAGAATCAAGGATGCAACTGAGACCATCTAGGACCTTGAGAGGAGGATGGATTAGCAAGTAAAGAATATATAAGTATTGCATTTGGCTATTGATGTTTTTGCTGGTTTTTTCTTGTTGGCATTTTGCCTGTCCTTTGTCCTAGCCTTTCTATTGTTCATGTTTCTGTTGCTAGGCATTTTAACTTGCTGCCCTTTTTTATGCAAGAACTTTTGGGTTTCAGGAGCCCTATAAAACCTTTTTTTCTCAATAAAAAACAATGAAAGTAGGAAATAGATGAGAGCAGCAACAAGAGAAATAAATGGTTTCTTGACCATTGTGTAGTCCATTTTCTTCTATTTATTTTTTATTTTATATATCCCTATTAATGTGTTATTCTATATATCTAATTGTTAAATTTTGTATTTGTTTTAGAATGGCATTTTTATTCAATTTTTTTAGCAAACACTCTTCCATTGAAGACTACTGAAATCCTTATTTAAACTTGCAAATGATCTACATATATTAAATGTTTGAATTAAAAGTCTTACCAAATGATCTACATATATTAAATTTCAAGTATTCTTCGGAAACAATCAAGATTCATCCACTAACACCATGAAATGGAAATGTTCCATGCAATTCAAAAACTGAAATTGATGTCTCCATTAAAATTCACTAGTTTGCTAAATAATTTAAGATTTTTGTACTTTACTAACAATTGTTTGGACCTTTCAAACATACTTGTTCTTTTATTTTTTCTAGAGACTTGCACAACATGGAGTCACTTTCCAACAATAAAATCTTCATCTTATAATTTTCAATTATAAACTAAGATGATTATGGTTGATTTCTTAAATATAAAATATGTTTATGATCTATATAAGCAGCTATTTTAGTAGAATGAAGTACAACCTTAAAAAAACATGAGAAATGCATGCTAGGTATTTTTTTAAATTAAATTTTACTAAGAGATTTTAAGAAAAATATTTTCAAGTATTATGTAGCACATAAATATGTTAGCCATCTTAAATATTACATCAAAAATATATAGACTTATTGAGTGTGTTAAACCAAATCATGAAAACAAAAGAAGATACCGTGACTAAAAATATGAAATGCAACACTAAGAATAAATAGCATACATAATTAATGATATATATTTTTATAACATTTTATATTGTTTTCTTTTGTTATTCTATGCACACAAGTACTTGTTTGAGAGTGCTAAAAGTTTTTTGCAACAACCAACATAAAATTCAAAATACTAGGACCTCCCTTTTAGAAAATTACCAATGGAAAACTAAGAGGTAGAACTTAGAACTTTATATTATATTTTTCTTCAATAGTATAATGGTTGTTTGTATAGAATCAGAATCCAATATTATGAACTAACATTAAAGACATTTATAAGAAGAAGATATGTATAAATTATTTCAAAATGAGAGACATGTTGAATTCGGAATATGCTTTCTAATTTTTGAATTTGAAGAATAAATTATACATGTAATTTTTTTGAGTTTGAACCTTACAAGAATATAATTACAAAACACATTGAAATTCAATCATTCTACAAAAGTTTAATATTTTTTAATTTTTTAAACAATAACTTAATGGAAGATAGACAAAATGAAGTTCATTAACCTCCCAAATGTGAATATTAATTATTGGAAACTAGTTCAAAAAGTTGGAAAAAAAATTTCATATATCAGTATGTGTTTGTGAGTTGATGTGCATAAGTATTTTCATACAAAAATATACACACATACATATACTAGACATATTGGGAGAGAGAGGAGGAGAGGCAGGATGGAGGATATTTGGACATTTAGAGGAATGGTGTCTCATGTGCAACACTAGAGGAAGCATTAGATACAGTAGGTGAAGATGGAAAATTTTAGAGGATATGTCTCTCATTGTGGTAGGGACCTAGGAACACTCACATTATAAAGAAAACTTTAGGATTATTTTTTATGGTAAGGAGATCCACTAATGTGGTTAGTCTAGTGTTTCTAGAGGGTTGGGTTAAAATCCTTGAAACTTCATCAAAGTTTCTAGAGGGTTTGATTAAAACCCTTTAAAATTCCACTCTTATTCATATTAAAGTAATAAGAAGGGAATTTTAGGGTATTTCATTAATTTAGAAAGTTTTAGGTTATATAAATAAACTACCACCTTTGATCGTTGTATTTATGTAGTTATTAAACTACTTATAGTTTTTATAATGCCTATTTATAGGTGATTTTGTTGATCTCATTGTATTGGATGCAAATCACAATCAATCAATGTAGCTATTACATTTAATATTCACATGATGAGATAGTATCTCCTTGTGGTGGTATTGAGTTGCAAAGGATTATAACTTGTAATTAGGTTGTAATCACTAGATAATAAGAATATTGGACTCATTTTTTGGTGGACATGGCCTAGGGATTGGGTGAACCATGTTAAATATCTATGTCATGTGTTCTCTTTTGTGTTCTTTATTTCATTTTCGTATTGCTTACATTGGCATATACTTATTTTTTTGTCTCTCTAATCCTAGAAACTTATAGTAAGGATCTAATATTTATTCCTTCTATTATTTAAATACACCTATTTCACTAGTGAAATACTTATTTTATTCGTTCCTTATCACAACATCTTATTGATTCTCTAATACCAAATTGGTGACCTATTTCTTCAACACTGTCATATTGTCATCATCCTTCAACTCCACCTATTTAGAAACATTAACCAATGTTAGAAATATAAGATGAGTAATTGAGAGGGAAGGGGTGAATCAGCTAACACTAAAATAAATCCTAGATCCCTTAGATGTTAATACAAAACATAAACTCTTATGAAATTGTTGTAACATAGTTAACACACAAGCACTCGATGAATACTGACAATATGTTGTAACTTGGCAAGTACTATAATAACAACTATTACTCAACAAATACTGAACATACAGATATTAAAATATTAATGATGATTAACCTTAATTAAGTTAGTTGCATATACATAAGAGAAATAACATGACACAAGTGACACCAAGATTTAATGTGGAAACCCAATTTGGGAAAAAATAACAATTGCAACTAGTTACTATTTTTTACTCTTCTAAAGTAAGCCCTATTAGGAGCCAACCTTGTTATAGGTTATGAAACACACTATTAAGTGTGACCCTATTAGAGGATTTAAACGCCCTATTAGGAGTGGGCTTGTTAGAGGTCTTTAGACACTTCAATCTAGAAATGCCACCTTGTTAAAGGATTTGGCAAATAGTTGTTAGGCTAACTCTGTTAAGAGATATGATACACTGCTACAATGGTTAGAGAGTAACAATGATATGACCTGAATGTTGATGCAATTGTGTTGCTTATTTTAGATCTCAATTTTGGCTCAAATAATTGATCCTTCCTCATCAGATTAATCTGTGTCTTCCAACAGGGATATTCTTCTTATCCTTCCACTTCACTTCCTCTAAGTATCTTTCTATCTTCCCCACACACACATCTTGAATCCTCAACTTTACCTCTTTTCTATATATTATACATTATCAAATTATCTTGAATACAACTTATAATAATTATTGTTCATCCCTTTAGTCGGCTAGAACCAACAATCAAATCTATTAAACTCAATATGTAAAAACAAGAAAATCCTGTGTTAGTTAATCCTTCTTAGTAGAAACTAACACTAAAATGATTTTCCTGTGTTAACCAAGTGAAGTCAGTTAACTCTACATCTTTGCAAACTTCCTTTGCTACTTAAGTGATCTCAATTAACACTAGTTCTATCCAACTTTACTTTGTTAACCAAGTGAGCTTGGTTAACACTGAACTTCTATGAACTTCTCTTTGGAGCCCGAGTGGACTCAGTAGACACTATCTTAAAAACTTTGCAAAGACTGGAATGTTGAGCAGACATAATAAACTATCTTTGTCACCCAATTGAGCCCAACATACACTAATTGGTAAAGATATGATTTTTTTTGTAATATCAAAGATAATATACAATTGGTAAATTGTTTTCAACAATCTCCCTCTTTAGCATTGAGGGCAATGCAAAATGTCATAATACAATGAGATTTTAGAGAAAAATAAAAGTAAGGATAATATCCTTAGCTTCATTCTGATTTTCATCCATAAGAACTCCCTCTAACTTTAGTTTCTCCCTCTGTCAATAAACTCTCCAATTTTATTATGTCTTTGACATCATCTTCAAATAGAAAACTCTCCCTCTTTGACATCTTTCCTCTTTGGCATCTTCAAAGAAATTTTTTGTAATATGACAACAAAAAACTCTCCCTCTTTGACATCTTCTACCAATGACAATATTTTGTGAATTTCTAATGTACCTGATATACTAATTCATATGCAATATGCCATTTCATTATATCATCAACTTGACTTATTGTCAACATGCTCTAGTTGATGCATCACTAAACTTCATTTAGTGATCTTTGGATATGAGAATAACCCCTAGATTTCCTATTAGATTCAAAAATGCATCCTTAGGTAATGGCTTTGCAAATATGTATACAATTTTTTCTTTAGTATTCACATATTCTAGTCTCACCTCTTTGTCTTCACTAATTCTCTTAGAAAATGAAATTTTATTTCAATGTTCTTGGTCCTATTATGCATCACAATATTCTTTGATATATTTATTACACTGGTGTTATCACAAAAGATAACCACTGGATCCTTGATTTCTACCTCCATACCTACAAAAAGTTGTTTGAACCAAATAATATTCGAACAATTGACTACTGCTACAACATACTCTACCTTTTCTATAGACTGAGAGATGCAATTCTTCTTCTTACTTGTCCAAGACACTAGTCTCATACCAAGAAAGATTGCTCCAATACTAGTGCTCTTCCTATCATCAACACTTTGTGCCCAATCTGCATCAGTAAAGGCTTTCAAATCAAAATTGCCTCCTTTCTTGTACCATAATCCATAATCTTTAGTAACCTTTAGTTATTGCATGATTCTCCTCATTTACATCATACGATTTTCTTTAGGATTAGCTGATAATCTTGCCACCATATCTACTAGAAGAGCAATATCAGGCCTAGTATGTACTACATACTATAGCTTTCCAATCATTGAACTGTATGTGGTCTGATCTACCTCCTTAGAATCATCAATTTTGGAAAGCTTATGTCTAGTAGACATCAGTATTCCAACTAGTCTTGAATCCTCCATTTGAAACTTTTTTAGTATGTCCTTAATATAATTAGATTGAGTAATGTAGATAAAAATCATCACTTCTAGTAAACAATGTATCATCCATAAAGATTTCTACCAACACAATCTTCTTGTGTAGTCCTTATTTAATGTAAATGTTGCTAATATCATTTCTCCTTTTAAAACCAATGTTCATCAAATAATTATGAACTCTTTCATACCAAGCTTTGGGAGCTTGTTTAAGACCATATAATGCTTTGTACAGTTTACAAACCATATCCTTTTTGCTAGGATCTAAAAAATGCAGATTTCACATCCATTTGATACACTTTAAAACCTTTATGTGCATCATAAGTGAGTAAAGTCATAACACCTTCTAATCTTCCAACAAGAGAAATTTTTTTATGATAATCAGTAGCTTCCTCTTGAGAATAACCTTTGCATAGTAATCTTGCTTTGTCTCTTGAAACTTTTCCATCTTCATTCAACTTATTTCTAAAACCCCACTTTCTACCAATTACATTCTTATCCTTGGGTCTAGAAAAAAGATTATAGGTCTTACTCCTTTCTATCTATTCTATCTCTTCATTCAATGCTTCAATCCAATTTTCACTATCCAAAGAATCTTTAGCTATTCTTGGTTCAAATTTAGTAAGAAAACATGTACCTCCAATTTGTTCCTTGTCATTTTACCATCTAACTTGTCTCTAATGATCTACTTGGTTACATGGTTCCTTATGAAATATCTTGCTAACATAGGCACTTTGGAGTTGGAACTTATTCCACTTGCCTCACCATGATCTTCTGCATCATGCTCAGGCCCCTCTATCTATGACTTGGGTCCTTCAGACTCAGACATGAGTTACACTAGTTGTAGCTCAGTAGCTTCTAACTATGACTCAGGTCCTTTAGACTATGACTCAGGTTGCACTGGTTACAACTTAGGCACTTCTGTATATTTGGGGACTCGAGAGGTAATGTCTGCTGACTTCCAATTAGATTAGGCAATGTATAAGTTTCAAAGTATATAAACTTTTTTTAGTCTTTAGGTTCTTTCTTACTCTCTTCTTTACTCTTTTCTGAAAACTTGTTAATCTTCAAAAATTTGTATGCTTTAACTCTATTGGAGTATCCTAGGAATATGCCTTCATTACTTTTGACATCACATTAACCTTTTCTAGTCTCCTTTAAAATATAACATTTGTTACCAAATACTTTCAAGTAACTTATATTAGGTTTATAGCCATACCATAGTTCATAAGGAGTTTGATTTGAGTCTTTCTTCAGTTGTACTCTATTTAAGTTATGAATTATTGTACTAATTTATTCCTTCTAGTATTTTATCGCAGCATTATTTTCTATCATCAAGGTTCTTGCACAATCTATGATTGATATTTTCCTTCTTTTTGCTATACCATTCTGCTAAGCTATACTAGGGGCTAATACTTTTTTTTTTATTCCTTTTTCAATGAATTCATTAGAAATGAATTCACCTCCTCTATCTAACCTCAAACATTTTAGCTTATTTCTTGTTTCTTTCTCAACTCTAGCCAGATACCACTTGAACTTTTGAAAATCTTTAGATTTATCTTTTAGATACATTACAGTCATCATCCTAGAATAATTTATTGGAAATATAACACTAACTATGAGGGTGGTGAATCAGTTACCACAAAAATAAATCCCAGATCCCTTGGATGTAAACAATAAAAATTAGACTGATAAAATTGATTACTGTTGAAGCTCGATAAGCAAATAAAAAATCGCTAAAACTTAGTAAATGTAGAGTGTTTATTAATTTAGCAGATCTTAACCTATTATCAATATTTAACTTTTAAACATAAGAGGAACAACATAAACCCAAGAGACACCATAATTTAATGTGGAAACCCTATTTAGGAAAAACCACCAATGTAACTAGTTACTATTTTTCACTCTTCTAAAGTGAGCCCTATTAGGAGCCAACCTAATTAAAGGTTACAAAACACACTATTAGGTGTGACCTTGTTACAGGATTTAATTACCCTATTAGGAGTGGCCTTGTGAGAGGTCTTAAAACAATTAAATGGAATTTCCACCTTGTTAGAGGATTTACAACTAGCTGTTAAACCAACTCTATTAAGAGATTTTAGATCACTGCTATAATGATTAGAGAGTAACAATGAATGACTTGATTGTGATGCAACTAAATTTCTGAATCCAAATCTCTATTCTACTTAAACTTGATCCTTCCCAATTGAATATTACTTTTCTGCTCCAAAAGGATATCTGATTATCCTTCAAGTTTGCTTCCACTCTTTTTCCTTTTCAATTCAATCAACACACTTACACACACTTAAAAATCACAACTTGACCTTATATTTACATCATCCAAATTTTCAAGTCAGCTCAATAAAAATTAGAGTGACCAATATTCATTACCATAGTCGGCTAGAATCAATACTTAAAATAATTAAGCTTCATATGCCAAGACAACAAAATCCTTCATTATCCAACCCTACTCGATAAAGACTGGTTCTGAGAGGATTTCCTATGTTAACCAACAAAGGCTCAGTTAACACTATGAACTTGCAAAAATCCTTTGGGAACTAAAGGAACTCGGTTAGCACTAACTCTATCAAACTTTTTCCTCATTAACAAAGTGAGCTTGGTTAACACTCCTTTTTACCTAAATTTCCTTGCATGCTTGAGTGAGATTGATAGACATTGTCTTCATAGAATAAACTCAAGAATGCTCAATAGACATGAAAAACTATCTTGTTAACTAACTGAGCTTGGTAAGCATTGACTATCAATTGATATGACATTTGTCTAACATTAAAGACAACACACAATTAAAAAATTGTAACATAATCATCGACAAATAAAATGAAATACTTATCTCCATTGTACCTCTCTATGCAAATAGGTCCAAAAAGGTTTTTATAAACTAGCTTGAAGAGCTCTTCAAAATGATAGTTCTTGCTCTTGAAAATTGTCTTTCCCATCTTACAAATTTGACAATTTTTGCATAGACCCATATCAGGTTTCTTCATACTAGGAATACCTCTCACCCTTTTGTTTTTGCTTATCTTGATTAGGTTATCAAAATTCACATGACACAACCTTTTATTCTATAACCATCCTTCTTCTACTTGAGCAATGAAACATGAGCTTTTACTAAGATCTAGGTAGAATAAGCTATCTTTTGTTTGATTATCAAACCCAACTAAATTTCCTTTTCCATCTAGGAACTAGGCCTTCCCATTCATTAATTTGACCATGAATCCAATGTTATTAAATTGCGCTACACTCAGAAGATTATGTTTAAGTCCTTCAACCCAATAAACATTATCACATCTGAGTTTATTGGTTAGAGAAATACAATCTTTTCCTTTTATGCAACATGGTTCATTTTTTTCCAAATCTTACACTTCCACCATCATAGTTTTCCATATGTTCAAACTTTGTTTTATCATGAATCATATGATGAGAAAAATGAATATCAATAATCCATGTATCATTTTTGCTAACATGAGAAATAAGTGTCATATTATCTTCTTCATTAGTCGATTCATCTTTTAGAACAATGTAAACCATTTCATCATCATCACTACTATCAAAATCTTTACCCATGAAACAATATTTGTCACCTTTATCCTTGTCATCCTTGTAGTTTTTGAAATCCTTCCTTCCTTTATACTTTTTGTTCTTCTTTTCATCTTTTTCTTCTCTATTTGGACACCTTGCAACAATGCAACTAACTTCTTTAGAAGCAAAATGTATTAGAGGAGTTTTACCTTTGTACTTTGCTTTTCCTTTGGGATACCTTCTTGCAAGAAGTGCCTCAATGGCTTCAAGATCACTATCACAACTATCTACCGCTTCAATTTTAGATTTTTTTCCTTTAGGTTTGCTATCTTTCTTCTTGGGTGACAACTTAGCTTCAAATGCAGAGTCAAGGTTGGTAGAACTAGGAACATAATTATCATAGTTATATAGCTCAAATATTGTCAACCTTCCTACTAGAGCATCCAAGGTTATATTATTATTTAGTCACATATCATTTCTTGAATAGATGACACTCTAATTTCATAGATAGGAAGAAGGTTTCTAAGTACATTGCTAACCATTATCACATCATCAATTTTCCCTCCAGAGGTTTTGATTTCACTTACACTAGCTTTGATTCTTTCAACATGCTTTGCAATGTCTTCATCTTCCCTCATCTTCATCTGATTGAACTAACCTGTCAAGATTTTTTCCTTGGCTCTTCTTACATTATCATCACCTCCATAGATATCTATTAGCTTTGTCCACATCTCATGAGCAATAGCACACCCTTTGATTTCATCAAGTTCAATATAGTTAAGAGTGGATGCAATGTCAATCATCATAATATTATGATTCTTCTTTTCAGCAATCTCATCCATAGTCAATGTTCTAGTAGGAGCTTTATATTGAGCATTCAAGTATTTCAGATTTGAATCACTGATTATCTCCAAATGTAGCTTCATAAGTTCCTGCCATGCCTCAAAGTTATCTTTGTTCAACTTGGGAATATCTCTTCTAAAGACATCCTAATATTTAGCTTAGGTCCTTGAAACCTTCTCTGTAAACATCAAAAGCTCTAATACCAATTGTTATAAATATAAGAGGAGTAACTTAGAGGGGAGGAATGAGTCAGTTAGCACTAATATAAATTCTAGATCCCTTAGATGTCAATGCAAAACATAAACTCTTGTGAAACTACTGTAATTTGTTTAACACATAGGCACTTGGTTAACACTGACAAAATTGTGTCACTCAGTAGCCACTGTAATAACAACTATTATTCAATGAATACTTAACATATAGATCTTAAGATATTAACTATGATTAAGCTTAATTAACTTAGCTTCATACAAGTAATATAAATATCATGAACACAAGTGACGCCAAAATTTAATGTGGAAACCCAAGTTGGGAAAAACCAACAATTGCAACTAGTTACTATTTTTCACTCTTTTGAAGTGAGCCTTGTTAGGATTCAACCTTTTTAAAGGTTAGAAAGCACACTATTAGGTGTGACCTTATTAGAGGATTTAAACACCTTGTTAGGATTGGCCTTGTTAGAGGTCTTTAGACACTTCAATCTAGATATGCCACCTTATTAGAGGATTTGGCAAATAGTTGTTAGGCTAACTTTGTTAAGATATTTGATACACTGCTAGAATGGTTAGAGAGTAACATTGAAATGAATTAATTATTGCTGCAAATGTATTGCTTATTTCAGATCTCAACTCTAGCTCAAATGCTTTATCCTTCCTAATCAGATTAATCTTTTCTGCCCAACAAGGATATTCTTTGTATCCTTCCAATTTGCTTCCTCTAAGTATCTTTTTATCTTTCACACACATCTTGAATCCTCAACTTGACCTTATACATATATCATATATATCATATATATCATATATATGATATATATATCATATATATCATATATATCATATATATATATATATATATATCATATATATATATATATATATATATATATATATATATATATCTATATATATATATATATATATATATATATATATATATATATATATATATATATATTTTCAAGACATCTAGAATACAACTTATAACAATTAATCTTCTTCTCTTAAGTCGACTAGAACCAACAAATAAATCTACTAAACTCAATATACAAAACAAGAAAATCCTTTGTTAGCCGACTTAGCTCAGTAGACACTAATGCTGAAATGATTTTTGTGTGCTAACCAAGTGAACTTGATTAAGATTGCATCTTCACAAACTTTCTTTAGTAACTGAGTGAGCTCAGTTAACACTAGTTCTATCCAATTTTCCTTTGCTAACCGAGTGAGCTCAAGTAATACTGAACTTTTGCAAACTTCTCTTTAGAGCTCATGTGAACTTAGTAGACACTATCTTTAGAACTTGGCAAACATTGTAATTCTCGATAGATACACAAAACTATCTTTATTGCCGGACTAATCTTGGCATATACTCATTGGAAAAGATATGACATTGTGTGTAAGATCAAAGACAATATATAATTTATCAGTTGTTTTCAACAATTAACTCCTATAAGAATTGTTTAACCTTAAAAACCTTCTAAACCACCCATTGTAAATCTATTACCTTGTGATCATAATTAGTTTGATGTCCTAAGGTGTATGTCCTAATTAGAGAAGAGTTATTGTCTTCCTTCTTTCCTCCCTCAAAATAATTAATTTTAACTTCCTTTCATCCTCCATAGTTAAAAATTTATTCCTTGAAAAATTATGCATAGCTCCAAAATTACAATACTAGGCTCTATCTAAAAAATGTGGAAAGTATTCATGTTAATGACATCATGGAATACCTCATCCCAGTATTTTTGATTCTTAAAATTAACCAAACATTGTTGTCTTACCTCCACCATAAGTTTATCATAGAACTAATGTACTCCATAAGGAAAAATTTTTTTGAGTCTCCTCAATCAAAGCTTCTGTAGCATCTCTTATAACACTAGGTTATCATTACATCCATTTTCCATTATCACCTTATAATATTTTCCTTCGTATTTACAAATAGTTCAAAATAATCATGTCCTCTAAATAAACTATAGTTCCTTCTTACTAGATATAATTCTCATGAACATAAGATATTATCCAATCTTATGTAAAACCTCTCTTTCAAAAAGTTCTTCCTCAACTTTCTCATGTGCTACTAGATTTTGTTTACTATTTTTTTTTAGAACCCTTTGAACATCACTAAGCTTTATAACAGACATTCTTACACTTGAAACAAGTAACTTTGAACTCTATGTTCTTACTATCTCTTCTATAAATATTCTCATCAAGCACTTCTTCAATAAAAAGAATCACTTTGTCCTTAAATAGAACTATCGCATCCCTTAAACTATGAATAACTTGTCTTATTTTCAGCTTAGCTTAGCTTTTTCTTTCAAGGCATACTAACACTCATCTTTAATTAAACTAATTCTCATCATATTTAACTAATATTCAAATAAGAAGAACATCTTAATAGAAACAATGCATAAGAATGAAAAAAAAATAGAAAAGACATCTTCTTTGAGATAAAAAAAGTCCACCAAGCTAAAGTAATTTCTCCATCATGTACATGACAAAATAATAGGGTAATAGAAATATCCCAGCATAGTGAAAGAGGCGAAATGGAAGTAAGGACACTAATGCACAACCACTTAAAATGCTTGCACCCTCTTTTCATCACAACCATTATAACCAAAAACAAAACAACATCTACACCAAAAAGAAATAAGAAGGAAAGTAATAACATAGAAAAATGTTTTGGTTATGTAATGTGAATAAATATTTTGTGAAGACCTTCTTCTGAATTAATAGATCCCAAACCAATCAAGGATCCATCAATTTGTCTCTTCACCCTTAGAAAGGTATATCTTTGATATATGTTTTTTAGATCTTATCCCAAAAATTTCAAATCACACAATCTTGAATTTCAATAATGATTCATATGAAATGAAATAAATCTCTATCATTGTTGAACAAGTTAAAAATACTCTAGTTTTAGTCATATATATTAAGCATCTCTAGAAAACTATCCATATCAAGTACAATACCAAGTCCTAAACCTATCTCTAAAATGAATCTTCACAAAACATGTATTCCATTTATTTATCAAAATTATAAAGAAAAATAAAAGCATGAAAGAAAAGTAAAACATACTTCTCATACAAGCATGGCCTCGAGATGATAATATAACTTCAAATCATGAAAGTTCCTCAATCCTATGATACCACTTACCTCCAAATTGATCAGTATAGTTCTATCCATTAAATGTTGTCAAACTTAATTACCCATGCATTAAATACTATGATTTGTTTACAATATAACTCTATCTTATTTTCACCTTACAAATCTCATTAAAACAAATTGAATTATATATCTTCTTATAGAGAAACTCAACCCCAAAAGTAACATTTGACAAAATACTTAAACTTCCAGAAAATAAAAAATAGTTATAATAGAAACTTGATTAATCACACCATTAGTGAATCCATACTCTAAAGCTTCAATTAAACACTTGTAATTATTCCAATTCCCAACATTTGCATATACTTTTTAAGTAGGAAAATATATAAGTGTCTTCCCCCATCAACTATATACAATAAAATAGGGATTCTTCCAAACCAATTTTTATTAAGATAACTTTGACTTTTTTCATAAATGATCCAATTGCCATCGTAAATAGTTATATTCCTCTTAATCTTTAAAAAAGTTGATTTTACTTTTCATATATCACTTTGATATACCCAAATTTACATTTCAATTTCATCTATAATTTCACAATACCCCATTTTATTGAATGTGATACTAAACATAACTTGCTTTGATTCTACTTAGTGTGGAGGAAGAACTCACCTTTCATATTTCCATTTCTCATTCACAAGAAACCAACTCTCCACCATCTTAGAAAAATAATGTATTTTAATCAATACAAGTATTTATGATACTATAACAACATCAATGACAACTACTTTATTTTGCCAGTGTGTTTTCATTGAATATTATAAATCTGTTTTCAAGAAATAAATTTCAAAAAATAGATTTAACTTTAAGATTTTGATAGATATCTTTCACATGATCATAGAAGTATATCCTTCCCCATTTTGCATAGCTCTAGCATTATGTTCTCAAGATTATATCCAATAATACGTCCCCTAGTAAATGTTCTTACATGCACAAATTTTTTGAAAGCTTTGATGTGAATTGCAATAGTTTAACAACACCTCATACCTTCAAAGATGAATAACTCACTTTTTCTAGCATATTGAGCTAGAAGAGAAAGGAGAAATTGTACAAGGTTGTTCTCATACTGAAATAATAAAATTATGTACATGGTCGACTAGTTCTACTAAAACAAAAATACATAGGGGCATCGAATTCATTTCTCAACAAAGGTGTATGCATTTCTTGAATGGTTGTAGCCATTGATACAAAATGGATTTTCTTAAATAAATGAATTGGATACCACATGATTTGCTTGATGCAACACACAAGCATTCACTCCCTCTTTGAAACATTAGACATTATTTTAAAAGTCCAAAATTCCTACAAATTAAGTGCCAAGTGGCTCTAATACTAAATCAGAAAACAAGAGTGAACATTTTTATTATTTATCTAACAAACTTGAAATTTTTTATATAGGTTGTTTATGTAATTTGATGACTACTGAAGGATAGGACTCAAACTTTTATAAGACTAACAAGAAATCATAAGGAAGGAAAAAATAAGTTGAGACGTCAGTGACCCTTATCAAAGGAAAACAAAAAGAAGGAAGAGAATAGATGAGAGAAGTTAGCCATATGGATGCTAATAGAACCTAGCATACAAGAACCATAGATTGAAATAAAGGAACCAACAACCCTAAAACCATGAACCAAAAACCAAATGTGATCAATATTTTGCACCAATGATGAAAATAATCATTTCAACCAGGTTCCATCCACCACCCACTCCGTAAAAACAAAAAAATAATATGAGATTTGTAGAGAGGGAAAAGAAGAGGGCATATGCAAGATAAAGCTCACCCTCTTAAGAAAAAATCACTTCCAACCACCACTAAGGGCTACCAGAGTCCAATTAGGCACCAAGAAAGAAAAAAACAATAAAAAATAAACACAAAGAAGGGGAAAGGGGAAAAATTCATTAGACCATACCCACTTTTATAATTCATCCCCTAAATTGACCACCTAAATAAAATCATCAAACGATAACCATTTAAAAAATTCATGCCCTAAATAAACTAGCTTCACTAAAATTAGAACCAGGAGTCTCTAGAGAAAGATCTTTGAAAAACTAAAAAATGGTCATAAAAGGAAAAATAACACTAGGCAGATACCTAAGCTGCAAAGGAAATATGGGAAACACACCATTAAAAATACAAATCAGGAGAAAGAAGTGAGTAACTACCAAAACTAATTTAGCATATACAAGAAATTGATCCAGAGAAAAATGTTGGAAATGATTGAAATGATCATAAGAAAAGTTGTTGGAATAATATATGGAACTAGTAAAGAATGTCCTCAATCATTATTTTGTCATTGATGTCAAGCTTGATACTTGCAGGAATGACAATTGCTTTAGTGATCCAAATACTATCAATTAGTTGATTTTCAAAGTGGAGGCAATCAATAAGATGTAACTAGAACACCTAGAGAAGGGTTGAAGTTATGATGTTGTAATGAAGTACAAGGATCAGCTAAGGCATTGATGAAAATGTGTATTTGATGACATAATATAAGATACAAAGAATGGGCACACTAGAAAATATCAAAGATTTAAAGTTTTAGCTAAGTCTTTTGTAAAGCTCAACTAAGTTCATTAGAGAGAAGGAACCAAGCAATCTAGTAATAGCCGAGCAAATTCCTAGTTAATGCCGAGCAAACTTCAGATGCCGAGTAAATTTCAGATGTTGAGCAAACTTCAAATGCCGAGTAAACTTCAGATGCCAAGTAAATTTCAAATGCCGAGCAAACTTCGGATGTCGAGCAAACTTCAAATGCCGAGTAAACTTTAGATGCCGAGTGACATAGAGTTTATCAATTGCCGAGCAAGCATAGGTGCCGAGTAACACTGAGGTGCTGAGCACCAGTAACTCAATAATGCCAAGCTGCTGCATTATTTTGGATATCGAAGATTCATCAAATCTAATCTGACAAAGTTGTTATCTACAAATTTGTGAATTAAAAGGAAGATAAGAATGATGAGTTGGTGGCACAGAACACCATGTAGAACGTTTTTCTTTAAAAGGGATACAACTAGAAAAGTTTCTCGAAGAAAACAAGATATGGGGTAGATACATTGTATCCTACCTAATCCATTTTGAAACCCTAAAATTGGAGAGGGAGAATTGAGTGGCAAAGGCAAATCAGATTTCTATTTAAGAAGACATAAGTTAATGAGAGAGAGAGAGAGAGAGAGAGAGAGAGAGAGAGAGAGAGAGAGAAAGAGAGAGAGAGAGAGGTGGTCAAGCATAAAGGCATGAAGTACTGAAGAAGGTGCTAAGGAGAAGAAAGCATAGGAACTCTGTTTGGATAGATGAGCACAAGGATGATTGCATTGGCAGAATGAGCAAGAAGACTCAAGGAGACAAAGCTTGAGAGGAAGACAAGAAGTCAGAGCTGAAGTGATTGAAGCCAAGCATAAGAATTGAACTGAAAGTGTCATCTGAAATCTGCAAAGTATGTTGTAAATTATATCAGATCAAAAGACCATTATTGTTACTTTCTAGAAATTGTAACAGTAAATCCTATGGACTTAGGTTGGTTTAATATCCATATGATAAATCCTTTAACAGGGTGACATTCCAAGTGAATATTCTAAAGACCTTTAACCAGGCCCATTCTTAACAGTTTTGTGAAATCCTCTAACAGGGTCACATTTAACAGTGTGTTGTAAGCCTTTAATAGGGCAAACTTTTAACATGGCATCACTTTAGAAGAGTGAGAATCAAGTAGCATGTTATTGGTGGTTTTTCCCAAATTGGGTTTCCACATAAATCATTGTGTCATGTGTTGATCTTGGATGTTTTATCTTTGCATATTGATTTACTCTAACTTGCTTATATGATTGATTTAAGTTTGGATAGATGAAAAACATATGGATTCATTAAAAGTAGTAAAAAGGTATTAACAGGGCATTTGGACCTTGAATAACTGATTCACCCCCCCCTCTCAGTTATTCTAAATAATTCTAACAATTGGTATCAGAGCCTGACTGCTGATTCAGTTTAAAGGGACTACAAGCAGAAAAGATCAAAATGCCAAAAAGAGAAGTTCGCAAGCTCAATAAAGACAACTTTGTTGCATGGAAAAGTTTGATGAAGCTACATCTTGGATCTGTAGGAGATTATGCCCAAAATTCAATTGTTACTGAACATGTAGATCCAACAGGTGCTCCTACTACAGAAGACATGAAAAACAAGCAAGAACATAATCAAACAAAGCTGGAAATTGCCTTTGCACTTAGCTATGCTGAATTTGATGATATCAAAGGATGTGACACTACATTCAAAATGTGGAGAGCCCTATCAAACATCTATTAAGGAGATCAAAATGTACAAAGAGCAAAAAGAGAAAGTCTCAGAGGAAAGTTTGATGACGTGAAAATGGAAGAAAATGAGAATGCTGCTCAGTATGGTGCAAGAATAAAGGAAGTGGTAACTGCAATAAGATTCTTGAGTGGTCAACTAGATGAAGATATTGTTAATAGTAAGTTCTTAAGAACCTTGCTTCCTATTTATGCTATTAGAGTATCAACAATACAAGAGCTAAGATGTATACCAGAAAATAATCTAAGTTTTGAAGGTATAATAGGTAGACTCACTACATTTGAGTTATCTAACTTTGACAATTACAGACCTGAAAATGTTGAATCTTCTTTTATGGCCAAGTTATCACTGAAAGATGCTGAATAGGTGAAATCAAAGAAAGGAAAAAAAATGAAGTATGTATCCAGTGACAGTAGCACTAATGAGGAAGATGTGGAACAATTGGAAGCATTGCTCGCTAGAAGATTTCACATGGGCAAAGGAAAATTCGAAGATAAGATGCCTATCATTTGTTTCAATTGCAATTAAGTAGGTCATATTTTTGCAAGGTGTCCACAGAAAAAGGATTCCAAGGAAGGAAAAAAATACAAGAATAGAAGAGATGATGACAAGAGAGATTACAAAGAAAAAGGTAAGAAGTTTTATATTGTTGAAGAAAATTCTAATGACAATGATGATGAAGTTGTTTATGTAGCCATGAAGGACCAATCTGATGAAGAAGAGACCACAACACTGGTAACATGTATAAACAAGAATGACAGATGGATCATAGATAGTGGATGCTCACATCACATGACAGGAGACAAAAGTTAGGTTGTTAACTTTACTCAGTATGATGGAAATAGTGTTAGATTTGGTAATGATGCTCCATGTCAAATCAAAGGAAAAGGTTCCATTAAGCTCACAGAAAAAATTTCATGTGACAATGCATACTATGTTGAAGGATTAAACTACAATTTACTGAGTGTCTCACAGTTAGGCAATATAGGTTGCAAAGTGGAATTTGGAAACAAAACTATAAAAATCTATGATACTGATGGTAAACTAATAGGAAAAGGAGATCAAACAAAGAGTAATTTGTTTTACCGTGATATGGATGATGTTTCTTGTTTATTTGCAAAATTTGATGATGAATGGTTATGGCATAGAAGATTATGTCATGTCAACTTTGATAATCTAGTCAACATTAGTAAAATGAAGAAAGTCAGAGATTTACCAAAATTGAAGAAGCCTGATAATATCATGTGCAAACAATGTCAGCTAGGAAAGATGACAAATTCAAGTTTCAAAAGCAAAAACTATACATCTAAAGAGATACTTGAGTTAGTTCACAGTGACTTATGTGGTCCAATGTAAATACAAAGCTATAGAGGAGATAAATACATAATTCTATTTGTTGATGACTATTCCAGGATGATGACTATTATGTTCTTAAAACAAAAATCTGATGCTTTTCAAATGTTTAAGTGGTATGTAGCTAGAGTTGAAAAGGAAACTGGAAAAAGCTTGAAATGCCTAAGATCAGATAGATGTGGTGAATTTACATCAAATGAATTCAAGATATTCTGTAATGATAAAGGAATCAAAAGACAAATGTCAACTCCTAGAACTCCCCCACAGAATGGAATTGCTGAAAGAAGAAATAGATTTGTGATTGACTATGCCAAAACATTAATGATGGAAAAGAATGTTGCTCTAAAATACTAGAGAGAAGTTGTAACTGTAGCTTTTCATACACTGAACCGAGTACAAGTCAAGAAAGGTGCAAATACAACACCTTTTGAATTATGGTATGGTTACTCACCTAATGTAAAACATTTCAAAGTATTTGGTTGTAAATTTTTTATCCTTAAAGATGCTAGAAATGGAAAATTTGATGCAAAAAGTGATGAAGGTATATTTCTTGGTTACTCCACTAGAAGTAAGGCATATACGTGTTTGAATATTAACACTAACAAAATTGTGAAAAGTGCAAATGTAAATTTTGATGAGCACACAGAAGTTCAAGCTAAAGAACCAAAGAAAATGGAAGAATACAGAACCTTTGTGTATTCTTATGAAGGAATGACTGTTGATGAGGATGATGTCAATCAAATTGAAAATCAACAACAAGTATCAGTTTCAACTGAGTCACAACTAGTGAATGCTGAGTTGCATTCAAAAGTCGAGTTACAGAATGAAGAAAATGCACAATCTGATTCTAAAGAAAGTAGACATGATGAAGAAGAACCTGACAATGAAGTGCATAGTGATCCTGAATCCGAAAGATCAAACATGGAAACAAGGACAGAGCCAAGGTTATCCAAATATGTAAAAATACATCACCCTGCTGAATAGATAATTGGTGACAAAGATGCAAGACCAATGACAAGGAATAGACTAAGACATGAATCATGTTTGATCAGAAAAATTGAACCCAAGATAGTATATGGTGCATTACAAGATGATGATTGGTATAAAGCTATGGATGAAGAAATTGATCAAATAAGAAAAAAAAAAACCTAGAGTTTGGTTCCCAGACCAACTGACAAGAATGTGATTGGCACCAAATGGATATTCAGAAAAAAACTAGATGAGAATGGTGAGATTACCAAAAAAAATGGTAGACTAGTATGTAAGGGTTATTCTCAAGAAGAAGGAATAGACTATGGAGAAACATTCACTCCTATTGCTAGAATGGAAGGAGTAAGAACTTTACTTGCATATGCTGCCTACAAAGATTTTAAAGTCTATCAGATGGATGTAAAATCTGCCTTCTTAAATAGTATACTAGAAGAAGAAGTCTACATTGAACAACTAGAAAGATTTGTTGATGAAAGCAACAGGGATATGGTGTGTAAGCTACATAAAGCACTCTATGGTTTGAAACAAGCACCTAGAGCATGGTATGAGAGACTTCACAAGTATCTAGTGCAAATTGGATTTGAAAGAATTGATGATAATAGCAACATGTACATCAAAGTAGAAGAAGGTAAAGACATTATTGTATCTAAAATCTTTGTAGATGACATAGTGTTTGGTGGTAAGGAAGTACTTTGCAAAGGCTTTGCTGACAAAATGAAACATGAATTTGAGATGTCTATGTTTGGAGAAATCAAATTTTTTTTGGGTTGCAATTACATCAACTCAAACATGGAATATTTGTTACACAATCAAAATATATCAAAGAAATTCTTAAAACATTTGGATTGGAGGAATCCAAACTATTCAGCACACCAATGGCAACAGGAAATAAGCTGTCCAAAAATGATGAGTCAGTTGAAGTCAATCAAACAATGTACAAATCCATGATTGGAAAACTACAATATGTTGTACATAGTAGACCAGACATAGCATTAGTAGTTGAAATAGTGGCTAGGTTCTCTACTAATCCTAAAGAAAATCATCTCATAGTAGTAAAAAGAATAATGAGATATCTTAAAGGAACTGATAAATTTGGTCTATACTACAAAAAGAATGGAAAATTTGAGCTCAATGCATATACAGATGCAGACTGGGGAGGAAACATTGATGATAGAAAAAGTACAAGTGGAGGTGCATTATTTCTAGGCAAAAGGCTAGTTACCTGGACTAGCAAGAAACAAACATGTACATCACAGTCCATTGCAGAGTCAGAATATGTGGCAGCTGCAGTCAACTGCACAAACATTGTATGGCTCACACATCTATTGAATGGAATGAAAGAAGAAGTAACAAAACCTTTGATATTGTATTGTGATAATACAAGTGCTATAAATATATCCAAAATTCTAGTGATGCATGCAAAAATCAAGCAAATTGCAATCAAGTATCATTATGTCAGAGAATTGGTAGAAGACAAACAAGTAAAGTTGGAATACATTCACACAAAGGAACAAACTACAGATATTTTCACCAAACCATTACCCAAGGATGCCTATGAATATCTTAGAGGCAAGTTGGGGGTCATACCCCTAACTCAAGCAGTTTAAGGCAACAAGGAAGCTGCCTTGTATCAACAGGAATAAATTATTGAAATATTAACAGGTTGATGCAAAGGATGACAGCAGGAGTAGAAACTCCAAATTAGTCACAAGCATGGTGATAGAGGGAGAAAATCAACAAGAAGCCAAAGCTTATATTTTGCATGATAAAGATGTTACATCTTTGGCATTTATGTCAAAGAGAGAGAAATATGCAAAAAATTGATCAATACAAAGAAAGAGGGAGATATATATGAAAGAGGGAGATATATGAGATCAGTAGTAAAAATGCAGCAAGACAATGTATACATTCTTGGTGGTAACTAAGTTGATTAATTGATCAGTTTGATTTTCCATCAATACCAAAGAGGGAGATTGTTGGAAATGATTGAAATGATCATAAGAAAAGTTGTTGGAATAATATATGGAACTGATAAAGAATGTCCTCAATCATTATTTTGTCATTGATGTCAAACTTGCTACTTGTAGGAATGACAATTGCTTTAGTGATCCAAATACTATCAATTAGTTGATTTTCAAGGTGGAGGCCATCAATAAGATGTAACTAGAACACCTAGAGAATGGTTGAAGTTATGATGTTGTAATGAAGTACAAGGATTAGCTAAGACATTGATGAAAACGTGTATTTTATGACATACTATAAGATACAAAGAATGGGCACACTGAAACATATCAAAGATTTAAGGTGTTAGCTAAGTCTTTTGTAAATCTCAACTAAGTTCATTAGAGAGGAGCTGAGAAAGCTAGTAAGAGTCGAGCAAATTTCTAGTTAATGCTGAGAAAACTTCAGATGCCAAGTAAATTTTAGATGTTGAGCAAACTTTAGATGTCGAGTAAACTTCAGATGCCGAGTAAACTTCAGATGCTAAGTAAATTTTAGATTCTAAGCAAACTTCAGATGCCGAGTAAACTTCAAATGCAGAGTAAACTTTAGATGCCAAGTGACACAAAGTTTATCAAGTGTCGAGCAGGTATAGGTGTCAAGCACTAGTAACTCAATAATGCCAAGCTACTGTATTATTTTGGATATCAAAAATTTTCTAGATCTAAGCCGACAAAGTTGTTATCCAGAAATTTGTGAATTAAAAGGAAGATAAGAATGATGAGCTAGTGGCATAGAACACCATGTAGAACATTTTTCTTTAAAAAGGATACAACTAGGAAAGTTTCTAGAAGAAAACAAGATATGGGGTAGATACATTGTATCCTACCTAATCCATTTTGAAACCCTAAAATTGGAGAGGGAGAATTGAGTGAAAAAGGCAAATCAAATTTCTATTTAAGAAGACATAAGTTAATGAAAAAGAGAGAGAGAGAGGTGGTCAAGCATAAAGGCACGAAGTACTGAAGAAGGTGCTAAGGAGAAGAAAGCACATGAACTCTCTGTGGATAGTTGACCACAAGGATGATTGCATTGGCAGAATGAGCAAGAAGACTCAAGGAGAGAAAGCTTGAGAGGAAGACAAGCAGTTAGAGCTAAAGTGATTGAAGCCAAGCATCAGAATTGAATTGAAAGTGTAATCTGAAATCTGCAAAGTATGTTGTAAGTTATATCAGATCAAAAGACCATTATCATTACTTTCTAGCAATTGTAATAGTAATTCCTATGGACTTAGGTTGGTTTAATAGCCATATGATAAATCCTTGAACAGGGTGGCATTCCAACTGAATTTTCTAAAGACCTTTAACCAGGCTCATTCCTAATAGTTTGGTGAAATCCTCTAACAGGGTCACATTTAACAGTGTGTTGTAAGCCTTTAATAGCGCAGGCTTTTAATAGGGCATCACTTCAGAAGAGTGAGAATCAAGTAGCATGTTACTGGTGGTTTTTCCCAAATTGAGTTTCCACGTAAATTATTGTGTCATGTGTTGATCTTGGATGTTTTATCTTTGCATATTGATTTATTGTAACTTGCTTATATGATTGATTTAAGTCTGGATGGATAAAAAGTGTATGGATTCATTAAAAGTAGTAAAAAGGTATTAATAGGGCATTTGGACCTTGAATAACTGATTCACCCCCCCCTTTCAGTTATTCTAAAGAATTCTAACAAAAGATGACTCCTAGAAAAGGTATTTGGTACAAGAAATGTAGATGAGATTAGGATGCATAACAAAAATGATAACCCATAAAACACCTGACCAAAAATAAACATGAGTAAGGTGAAATTGGAAATGTCCCATGACATACCCAGACCAAAGAAAACCCTAGCTATGTCATAACATTATAAAAGAAAAAATAGAATGATAAATATAGACATAAAATATGACACACTAAGATGCCCAAGCCTCAATGACCAACTTGAAATGATAAAAAAACAAAACCACAATGGCTTCACATAGATACTTTCCATCCTAAAACAATAATGACACTCCCACTTCCTCTTATCTCCATTTTGAATTATAAGATTGAAAGGATTGATTGGTAAACATTTAAATTTTAATAATTATGTTTACTACAAATATACCAACATCCTTCAATTAATTAAATAAAATATGCAAAAATAAAATCGCATTTCTTTAAAGAACCAAGTATCGAATCTAATGAAACTCATTGGACTTTCCTTATTACTATCCAAAATGTATAGATCTGAGTAAAATTCTTGATCTCCTTGTCTTGAATTCTCAAGCGTCAAAAACTAAATAAGTTTAGGCAGAAATGATACAAATTGTCTCTCAACACCAAAAAGGTTGATAAGTTTTGATTACTATCTTGGAAACCATTCATACTAAATTGGTTCACTTAGCCTAAAACCTGGCTCTAAATCATAACCATCAATTCATATTTTCTTCAAAATGTGCGAAAATTAGAAAAAAATCTTCTTGTATGTGAGAAGCTATCTTGAAATTGTAAAGGCTCAAAGAACAAAGATTTAAAATGTAAGAAAATATGAATGTCAAATGAATGCCTCATGGTCGGTACTTGTCATACTGCATTTACTATGGGAGCTTTAGGTTAGGTTATAATGGCTCCGACCAGTGGTGACCTAGATGTTTCTGGTGTTCATGCTGCTACTACGAACTGCCATGGCGCTGCCACCGAACAAACACCTGTGCGAGTTTGTCCCGAAGGTTTTCCATGAGATAATCTTGATATTATCCTTCCTTTGCAAGAATTTGATGCTGCATGTGACTGGTTAGAGCAACATACCTTGATAGGTTATTTTGTTGGTAGGACTCCTCCTAAAGCTATGCTCAGAGAATGGGTCAAAAAATGCTGGACTCCTCATGGACTCCGCCTTGATGTTGTGCAAAACATTACCAAAGGTTTCTTTCTATTTTGCTTTGCTAACCCATTGCAAGCAGACACGGTCTTTACCAATGGCCCTTGGTCTGTGTGTTCCTCTCTGCTTGTTTTTCAGAAATGGTCCTGAGACTTCATTGTCTCTAATGATAAAAAGCTTAGGGTTCCTACATGGGTTGAATTCCCAGGTCTACCCTTGCCCTACTATCCTTTCATTGAGTCTATTGCCCAAGCCCTTGGCAAAGTTGTTACCAAGGAGCCAGAGAAAATTTTTAATGCTCGCCCTTAGCGGCATGTTTGCATTGAAGTTGACCTTTCCAAAGATCTCAAGGATTCTGTGGAAATCCAAATTGGAACTCAAACCGTGTCAGAGAAGGTGTTGTACTTGAACCTACCTAACACCTATTATAGGTGCTAGTCTACGAAACACAAGATCATGGATTGCCCTTTGGCTACCCCTAGGGTCAAACCCCAGCCTAAAGCGATGCTTGTCAAACAGGTCGAAGGAAAAAAAGCAGAATGGGTTACTGTTGGGTGTAAGGGCAAGCCTATCTTAAATCCCTTGGCCCCTAAGCCATCCTATGTGGTGGTTACCATGATTCCTCCTACTTCCATAGAAGTATCAACACCTGCTAGCATGGAGATGCCAGCAGCTTCCATTACACTTGTTTCGGGGGTTTCGTAGGTTTCAAACGCTGCTGGTTTGCAGGGGATCAAGGCGGCCACTAGGGCCTCGCCCTTGGCTGGGGCTCATACTCCTCTTGTAGTTTTTTCAATAGTACCACTAGAAACAAGGCATTCTCGTAGTCCTCCTGGGCATGCAAAGATATCAGGGGTAAAATGGCAGGCTGTAAGTCTAGAGGATTTCTTATCTGACTTCCACCCAGTTTCTACCTTTTTACAGAATAGCTACTCCTCTCTGGAGGACAAGGATGATATGGAAGAGTTATCATGAACTTCCTCTCATGGAATGTTCGAAGTCTTATAGACCTCCCCAAAAAGTTCTATGTCCGGGATACCTGTCATAGACTTGAAAATTTAGATTTCCTTTACCTGCAAGAAGTTAAGATTTCTAGTTTCATGCTTTCTACTGCATGCCATGTCATTTGGCAAGATAACGTTATGTTTTCTTCTTAGCATGAAGCTGGCCAAGGTGGTGTAGTTACTCTCCTATCACCTCGCCTTCATTCTTCTATTATCTTGCACAGTTCTGACCCCGCACACCATATTATTTGGCTTTTGCTTTCCATTAACAATAATTCTTTTGGAGTCATTAATGTTTATGCCTCCAATGATGCTATGGAAAGGGTGCAAATGTGGGTTTGGCTTGCTGTCAACTTGCTGCCAGGTACTTGGGTCATGTGTGAGGACTTCAATATGGTTGAAGTGGCTTCTGAAAAAGATGGCATTCTGCCTTTCTGTTGGGCAGATGGGGAAAGAGAAGCCTGGTTTTACATGCGACATAAATTGGGCATTTTTGATCCCAATACAAACTGCTACCATGGTAGTGGGGCTTGGCACACTTGGTCCAATATTTGATCTGGTCCTGACCATATTTTTAAATGTCTTAATCATGCTATGATCTCGGTGCAATCTTTTTTCTCCTTTTCTAAAGATCATGATTTTCTTGTCATTCCCCAAACAGATGTGATGCTGTCAGACCACTATCCCATTTATTTTTGCATTTCTTGGCAAACAGCTGTCCCCAAGGTGGCCAAGTCTCAATTCTTCCTCAACACTTCTGTGTTGTTGCATGCTTCCACCATCTCCCACATCCAACATGTCTAAAATTTGGAGCCATTTCCACATTCCCATCGAGGTTGGATTCAATGGTGAATGACACAATTACCAGAACTGCTCAATTTTTGCATATCTACAAGCGTCAGCTGGCAATCTTCAGAAAATAGTCTTATGAAGCCAACACCCTTGCCCTCAAAAAAGCCTCTAAAGTTCTCACCTTCAACTGCTTTGATGTGGAGTTACAAATTTAGCCTGCCAAGCTTTGCCATGATAAGAAAATTATTGATAACTATGCTGCCCAAGGAGCCCAAATCAAAGCCCACCTCCACTGGTTGGAGGTTGGCGAAAAAGCCTCGAAGGAGTTCTTCTAGGCTCTCTGAGCCCGTCATACCAATGTTGGGATTAAAAAGATAAAACAGGAAATTGATGTTCTTTCCATCCTGCCCGACATCCTGAAAGCATTTGTTCTTCACTATGACAACGTTTTTTCTTCACATGGCAATTCAATTGCTCATGAGGAGGCTCTCAGAAAGTGTATTGATGTTACTCCAAACCACCTCGCAGTTGAGCAACATGCTTTTTGTGAGCAACTTCTTTCCCTTTGAGACCTTAAAGAGGCAGTTTACTCCATGGCGGATGACAAATCCCCTAGGTGTGATGGATTTCCCTGTAAATTTTACAAATATCTTCAGGAGCAAATTGGTCCTGATCTGCACAAAGTCTATCTTGAAGCATATCATTCTAAAAGCTTAGGAGCGATCATAAATAAAGGAAATATTAAATTCATACCTAAAGCTAGTGATCCTGAGGACATATGCAACTAGAGGCCCATCACCCTCTTGAATGTGTCTAATAAGATCATTGTGAAGGTGCTCTCTCTCAAAATCTGCCATATGCTACCTTTAATTGTGTGGCCTAAACAAACTAGCTTCATCAAATCCAAATATATTCTTGACAACATCATTGCTATTTGGGAAGGTATGGAATGGGCCCATAAGTCCAAGCAACAGACTATCTTTTTAAAGATAGATTTTGCTAAAGCCTATGATTGCATTGAATGGCCTTTCATTTTGGCTATGCTTTAGGCTCTGGGTTTTGGTCCCAATTTCCTTCAGTCCATGGAGATGCTCTTTGGTGATGCTAATTCTTGCATCACCATCAATAATTAATAATTTGAAGCTTTTGGACTTTTTTGCTCCATCAGGCAAGGTTTTTCGCTAGCTCCAGTGCTTTATGTCCTTGCTGCTGAAGGTTTTGGTTATTTACTTGCTCACTCTATGTCTTCAGGATTGGTCCATGGCATTTCCTTCCCTGATTCTTCCTCCTAGTTAGTCAATGGTCATTTTTGTGATAATTCTTTTCTTACTCTTCTTCGAGATGAAGAAAACATTAAAAATGCTTTAAATTGTCTCGACACTTTTTGTCAAGCCTTTGGCTTTACCATTCAATGGCATAAAACACTCTGTTACCGCCAATCTTTCTTGCCAGCTCCACCTTGGCTTAGCCAGTTTCAATGGAAATGGGATACTCATGGAGAAATATTCTGCTTTCTTGGCATTCCCTTTGCTTTCCAAGCTTCCCCTATGGAACTTTGGAATGTTGTGCTTGCAAAGATTAGCAAAAATCTTGATTATTGGATCACTAAGTTGCTTTCTCTTGCTGGTAAATTCCAAATTTGTTCTAAGATTCTAGTTGCCACCCATGTGTACTATTCTTCTTGTTGGTCTCCCTCCAAAGCTTCCTATCTCAAGCTAGAACGTTTGCTCAGAGATTTTCTTTGGGCCTCTGGTTCTGACCATCATGGTTTTCATAGAGTTGCTTGGGATTTCTATTGTCTCCCAAGGGAATCTGGGGGTCTTGACCTGCTTTACACTCAGAAGCAGGGCCTTTCCCTGTATGCTAAATGGATTATCAGAGCTATTTCTAGAGATGAAACCTGGAAGATACTAGTAAGGCATTGCATTTCTTCTGACTTCCCTATTAACAAACCGGCGTGGAAGGGGATTGGTTTTCAGGCCCTTCTCACTATGCATGAACCAGTGGTCATACAGGGCTCTTTTGTTATAAAGAGAATTTGGAAAGCCTGGGAAGCTGTTAAACCTTGGCTTCATTGGGCTGGTGATGAGTTTTGCAATGGGCTAGCCTTAAATCAATAGAACATTTGGTGGTCTCCCCTATTTGCCATCCAGGGTACTCCTCTTGCCAAGACTCAAGGTGCCAGTGCTCTGCGTTTCTTTAAACGTGGCATCCACACTACCAAGGATATTTTTTCAAGAGTCACCAAGAATTTCAGGTCATGGGAGGATATGCAAGTTTAGTACCGCCTTGTTAGTTCCGATCACCAAACTTTTGACCTTCTGTTGTCTTCCGTCCCTGTGCACTTAGCTCATAAAGTGGGGATTCAGTCTATTCATCCTTCATGGCATGATTACAAGTGGTATCCTACCACTCCATTTACCAATTATAAGCCCAACATGGGATACATATGGCTTTCATCCCACCTCCCAATGGTGGACATGCTTAATCAATCGTGGCATTTGCAATCCTTTCTTTCTCAATGGAGAAAATGTTTCGACACCATTTGGAGTGCCATTACTGAACCTAAGATTGCCCACTTTGCTTGGTGCCTTGCCTTCCAAGGTCTTCCCCTGGGGCCTGGCTCAAGCACATTGGGGTTCCTGATCCCAGATGCCCCTTCTGTGGTCAACTTGAGTCCTTTTTGCATTTTTTTTTGTTTTGCAAGTGTGCTCAGAATTATTGGCACTAGATTCATTATTTTTTCAAGCCTTTCAGGCCTGAACCTTTTTCATGGCACATGATCCTACTGGGTGATTCCCCCAGAATTCCTCAAAAGTTCTCACAGATTTGGCATACCTTTAGGATGGAAATTTTGTTTTCTCTATAGAAAGATAGGAATGTAGTTTTATTCACTCACAATTTTTTGGATGTTAACATTGCAATGTACACTAAGGCATGCATTTGTAACAATGTCATTATGCAGATACAGGTGCAAGCTAATAAAGTTTCCCTAGAAGTTGCGCACTTACAGGAATTGTTAAATCATTGGGGCAATGCTCCATGCACCATTTCCAGAGTGCCTCTGGATGCCTCGGCCAATGCCTCTTCATCTTACTATCGTTGTTCCTGACGCCAGTCCTCTGGCCACCATTCATGCATGTCGCACTCCTAGGGTCCCCGCCACCACTCTCCCAGTGGTGGACATGGTGGTTGGAGGCACTGCTCTGCTTCCCCACTATGTGGTGGTTCTAGCTGGTCCCCAGCTCCTCCCCCTGGGTGAGCCTTTGGCCAGTCCCTGGCTCCTCCCCCTAGATGGGCGCACTTTGGCAAGTTTCCTCAGCTGGCCTTGGCAATTTCTCCTCCGCGGTCAGACAACAAGGATGCAGATACTGCGACTACCCCAGATCTTGTTGATGCTACTGATTGGTGGATTGTTCCCAGTCTGCCCCACAATCCCACTGATGCATGGGGATTTCCTGATAAATATGATCCTCCCTCTGCTGGTACTACCTTGGCAGCTTAAAAGTTTTGTTTTTTTTTTATGAATAGTTATTAGTTTCTGGTTGAGGCCATGTTGTTTTTTCCAGCTTCGACTGTTTGAACTCATTCGCAGGGTGATCCTGTAGCCCCTGGCCCCTTTTTTGTGAATTGTAATCTTAGTAAATTTTAATAATTGAAAAGGACTATTCATCAAAAAAAGAAGAATGCGTCGTCATTTTATTTATCTTAATCCTGAATATAGAAAAAATTCTCATTCAATTCTATAAGACAATTGCATGCCTAAATTTTACAAAACATGAATGAGTTGCCCCTTTTTTCTAATCACTAAAATATTGTTTTCTTCTTTTGGTTTTGCCTAATCATCTATTATAGGTCTATGAACATTGTACTTTATGTAATTGAATAAATTGTCTCTTTTTTATTGCTAGAATTGTTAAACTCATATCCTCTAGATTTTGTGAATTGATTTTATTAAGTGCAAATGAGAATATTATTATATTTTAGAAAGAAATCTATTTAATAGAATGAAATCAACATCATCTTTTAATAAATTTGCTTCCATTTTTATCTAGATCAAATAATAGATATAGAATATGTTATAAGGGTTTATGTTGTTCTTATATATTCTATTTTGAATCTAAATAATTGAGATTGAAAATAAAATTACGAAAAATATATCTTCAAAACAAGAAAAATTTAGATTATCTCAATTAGATTTGAAATTTGACAGTCACCCTTACCTATAATATTTTAAAAAATAAAATTATATACTCTTTAAAAGGGATTCTAAATACATATCAATATCTAATAAATCAAATAGAAACATATTCATTACATAATAATATTTTACAATATAGAAATATACCTATCTATTATTTTATATAAATATTGTAATATAATATGTATTTATGTTATATGATGGCATTCAAATTTAGAAAGATCAAGAACAATAATAGTTTTTTCTCAATACAATTTCTACTTCTCTAGTTCAACAATTAATATTATGTGTTGTGATTAACTATTATTATTATTATTATTATGTATTAATGTCAAGTAGATTTCAACACAAGAACTCCTCAATAAGAGGGTTACAGTTTTTGAGGAATAGTGCATTTTATATTATATAAAATATTAAAGCCAAATATTCACAAAAAAGGAATTGGGGGATACAAGATCACTTCGTTAAAGTGTTAGAAATAGATAATACTAAGAGGGTAGGGTGAATCAATATTCTAAAAAAAATTTTCCTCAACTAAATATTGTTAATTAATTTATAACTTGCATATGAAAGTAGACAAACAATATTGAACAATAAATATAACCATACACAAAGAGAACTCATAACATCATTATTTGTTAACTAGTGAACCTTGGACAAGGGAAAACCCCAGTGGACATGATACCCACAAGATGATCCACTAAAAAAAAAAATATTGATAAAGATATTGACCCTATTAGGAGTCTATGAAGTACATATAGTGTCTTGAGTCCTTTTTAGAGGACTAGGCCCTATTAAATGCCTCAACCCTGTTAGGAGTTGGTAAATCAAATGCAATGTATGTAAGAAGAGTCCACTACCATAACATTTAATTATATAATAAGTTCCCAAGAGTAGATATAGATGTAATACTTTCTTACTATTGTATCTCACATTTTGTCTAAATTCACTTGAGATCTCACATCATATAAGTTCATACATCACATATATTATCTTCAAAATAGTTTGCATTAACGTATGTTTCTTGCACATCACATATTCCTCACTCACTTAACTGCACAAGATAAGATCTTCATATATACCTTGATGGTTATATAACTATGCTCTATCAGCCTTCATGCTCTTACAAGCTTGCCCAATTATAATTTATGATATCAGCTAGCCATGACTAAGTAATTATTTGGTTACTAAAATAATTCCTTAAGTTTTACAACTCAAAACTCTAATATGCTCTGGTCTGCTCTATTAGATACCCAAACTAATATTTTGATTATAACTTGCACCGTATAGTCTGTACAAGTCTGCACACTAGAACACATAAGCTAATTCAAAGTGTGTCATCTATACACATCAAATCTATCTATGTACTACTGTAAACTGTCTAACACTTAGACAATTGTCTAACTCTAAATGTGTAAATGAAATGTTGCATACATATTACCATAAATGACAATTCTCTACACATCTAACTGACCATATTGCCAACAATCTCTCCCTTTGGCATTAATGTAAACATTTGGGAAGATTTGCTAAGTCCCAAAATGATTTCATATAAAAAAAAGTTTATACAAAAGTAACTACACAAAAATTTCCTTCAAAACATAAACTATTTTATTCATGTTTTGATAGATCATTACATTCCTTATCACTCCTTATAGTGATACTTAAGTGTACTCCCTCTTGCATATACATATACTTAAGTGTACTCCCCCTTACATATATTTCTCCCCCTTTGACATCAATGGAAAAAGTGTCAAAAACTGTATACAAAAATTGTAGAGCCTTCTACTGATCAACTTGATATCCTAGAATTTTTTTTGCATATATAGTTTTGACTCTTTCAACTTCCTTCTTCCACTTCTCCTTAACTGTTTCTGAGATACTGATGAGTGTACAAAGTACATAAGATACCACTTCAACCACGCTCAAGTTATTATAGGCAAATTTATCATAGGAGGCCTTAGCTATAAGACACTCCTCCAATTGCCTCTACAAAATGTTGATCTTAGGTGAAAAAATATCTCTAAGAGTAGAGAAATTTTTTATTACTGTTTCCTTATCAATCTTTATGTCTTTGATTGCATTATGGATCTTCTCCACTTTTTTTCCAAAATTTTCAATGCTAGACTCAGGGGGCTATAACCTTGTACTAAGTGTGTGAAGCTTACTCATCTAACCTTTTAATTAATTCTCAAAATCTGTCAAGTATTTGTATGATAGTGTGCATTTTCCATACAACTTCTTACCTCCATCAATATTCTTTCTCAATTCCTTGATGCATACATCAAGTGCATTCAAGTTATTCCTCATGTCCATGCATACTATATCAAATAGTGATGCATCATTTTTGGCTTGGACTTGTGTTGAAGCAACTTCAAACAAGGTTGTGAATTCATCATCAAAAGACTTCACCAATTCTTTAGCCTTTTACTTTAAGTTTGGATTTGTTACAATTGTAGCATCTATCTTTTGCATTCTCTCCAAGACTTCAATTAATGTCCTTTCCAAAGACTTAACTGACTTGTACTTTTGGAAAAAAAAAATCTCAAATATTTCATCAAATCCTTTTTTATCATCATCATCACTAGATAGCACTGGCAATAATTTGTTTTTTGATGATGAGTTAGCTAATAGTGTTGTAATAGCTATGTAATTGCTAGTGATACATAAGGTATGGTGGCCTCATGCTAAAACACTACCTTCCCAAGTTATGTTTCAACATGTTTTAGATTGGGCAAGAATGTTGATTCTTGCATCACAATCTTCCATCTCTGCTTCAACTCAAAATCTTCTTATGCTTTCTTCCTTTTCTCTTCCTCTTTCTTCTTCTTCTTTTCCTCTTCTTTCATCCTTTCTTCTTCTCTCTGTTTCTTTTCTAAATCTTTTCTTTCTTCTTCTATTTTCGTCTCTGCTTCTTCCTTCCTTCTTCTTCCTTCTTCTCTTATTTTGTCTTCTCTTCTTTTCTCTTAACCTCTTCCTTCCTATTTAATTATAAATGTTTCTTCTTTTCCTCTTCTTCATCTTCCTCATTAGAGCTGGTATAAGCAATAATATTGCTATTATTGCTAACAATGTTTGCTCCATATTGAGAAAATGGATTTTCTTTGGTGTCCACTATTATGTCTACACTATCCACTTGCATAGATTTATTACCCATGATAATATGAGGAGGTGATAGTTCTTGTTGTGTCTCCTCAACATTTTCCTCATCACTAGATGGTGTACTTCCTTGTACATATACTGGGTTTACTGGTTTTGACTGCGCACTCACTTTTGGCATAGAGGTCATATATTTGACCATGGCTTCTTTTGTTTCCCTCTTAACCTCTTCATAATTACCTCCCATCAAAATAATTTCTCTTCTTTTTTTCCTCAACAAGGGTTTAATACCCTTCAAAAATTTGTCCATATCTTCTTTAGAGTTAACTTCACATAGTCTGTTAATCATGATTTCTTTCAACTTAGTGTCTTCTTCTATCACTCTTTTATGTTTGTTTAATAACCTATTGTATAGGTCTTTTGAAATATTATTTTGAATGAGCTATAAAACCTTTTTTTTCTCAAGATCATATTTCTTACTATGGAATTCTCTAGTTACCTCCTATCCATATTATTATACAAACTATAATATCTATTCAACTGTAAAAAAATGTTATTATTTATAATCTACATGTTTAGGTTTTCTACCTTTTATTTTTGTGCCTTCTTTCCTGATGGAGTTCTTCCTTCTTGTGTGGTTTTTTCAACTAGTTTGTCTTCAGTTTCATCCTCTAATTCCTCTAAATCAATCATCTTTAAGATTTATCTCCTTTTCCTAGGTCCACTAGTGGCTTGGTTGACATTTTTAATGGTGGATTGTGTAGGTTGTTGCTTTACTTTCACCATTCTTTTAGACTTTCTCTACACAATAGGTGTGATCGCCTTTGACTTATTCTTAGGTAGCTATGTTGTAATTGGTTGCACTTGCACAACTATTTCATAGGGTACACCTATGCATTACGTTTTGTAATTGTTACCCCTTCAGATGGTGCTGCAACAACAATTGGTGTTTCTACTAACACCTTAGTTTGTCCACTAGATTTTATTTTCATCACAATACCTTTTATCTCATCAAAATCTTCTTGATTCATTCCTAATTCCTTGAGGATGGAATCTATCCTCTTTTCCACATTTTTCTTGATTTCCTTATTGTGATGTTCTGAGTGTACTTCCCTTACCTTTTCTTCATATGTACCAATCTAGGGGACCCAATGTCCTTTTTTTGACTAGATTATGATCTATGCACACCCTTCTATGAGTTTTGAACTCATTTCATATCCCATGGGCTCAATGAATTTCACCCTAGGTTCAATTGATTCCATATAGTTATTATCTATTTCCACCATGAAACATAATTCATTTTTATACATCTCCACCATGGAGGGAGGTATTCTACACCTCTTTTTTATCTTAGTCTTAAATTTATTCATCATTCGGTCAATGTCACTATCTCTAACATTCTCCAATCTAGCCTTGGAACACCATGTTACCATCTTCATAAAACATTCATTACTTTCCTAACTAGTTATACCAAGTAATTTCTTGGTTGCATAGAAAAAGAGATGTATCAACGAAGACTCAAATCTGAAATCTGCATTCTTAGGCTTCTTTAGGCTTGCAATGTTATCCAATATTTGAGTTCTGACTATCTCACATAAGTTCACTTTTCTTCTCTTAACTCCCATTACATATGCTACATGCATGAATCTTGTTGGTACTTAGTTGACCCTTGAACTATGGTTAAATTTTTATACTTAAATTTTACTTAACACCTTAACTCATTTGTCTTGAATCATGTCCACCTTCATACTTCTTTTGTCAAATCTAGTATATAGGTTTCTCTCATATAACATCCTTAAATTTATGTCATTTACTTGGTTTTATCCCTCATTTCTTAGACCTGTGACCTTGTCAATCAAGTTGTTGACAATTGTAACTAGTACATCACCTATCTGAAAGATCTCATCATGAAGTCTTCTTAGAATGATTCTAGTCCATTCATCATTGTCAAACTTTTTCTAGAAGGTATACTGCACAATGTCTAACTTTTTTAGGTGTGCATACTCAAATTTCAAGGTTAGGTCATTATTACACATGACTCCTAAATCCTTGTGTATGTCTTTATCACCAATGAAGGATTTGATCAATACAAATCCACAAAGCCTTTGAATACCTGCATGCAAAAACCTATCACAAAAGAAAAAGACAAGAGGAGACAAAGGGTTTTGCTCTGAAAAATATGCTAATGTATTTTTAGAAATGGAAAAGATAACCAAATACAAAGGAGATCAATCCTTATAAAAGAAGATCGAAACCCGAAAAAGGGTAACCTAAAAAGGAAAAGCTATTTAATAATTACTAATTAATTATTAAATAGAGATGCAAAAGGTGCATAAAGTAAAATCTTAAGAAGTGAGTAAAGAGAATTTAATAAATGAAATTAAATCAATGCTTTACTCTAACACCCCCCCTTAAGATGAGCAACAATGTAGCTATAAACAATGCAAAAAGAGCAAGGAAACTACAATGCAAAGCTTAAAGCAAACTTGGGTCTTGACGACAAGGCTTGATGAGGTACCCAATAACGACTAAATCTCTATGAAACAGAGAAATAGAGAAAACCCAGTGGGAAAAACTATACTCCAAAAAGAGATAGTAGTAAAAAGAAGAAGGAAAGACTCATCACTGAGACCCCCAAGGACAACTTCCTTCACCCCAAGCATAGAATGCAGCTAAAGATACTGTAGGGACGCAAAAGGTTTAGTGAAGATGTCTACAACCTACTCAACAATAGGAATGTACTCCAAGCTCAAAGCACCATCCTGAATGAGATGCCTAATGAAGTGCATATGAAGCTCAATGTGCTTGGTCTGCTGATGCTCAATAGGATTGCGTGAAATGTGTATAGCACTCTGACTGTCACACCATGGAAAAGTGGCACTATCAAGAGGAGATCCAAACTCTATCATCAACTGTCAAAGCCACAAAACCTCCCGACTAGCATATAGCTACCCTGTATTCTGCCTTTGTAGATGATAATGTGTGAGCATGCTGCTTTTTGCAAGACCATGTGATATGATCAGAACCAAGACAAAATACAAAACCAGAAGTAGACTTGCGATCATCAATGTCACTAGCCCAGTCTGAATCTCTGAAACCAACAATGTGAGGATCCCCTAATGTGTAGTGAATGCCATAACATGTTGTACCTCTAATATACCTTAAGATACATTTGGATGCTTGCCAATGACTTTCATGAGGATCATTGGAGAATTGAGAGACAAGTCCAACTATAAAAGAAATATCAGGACGTGTGTGTGTTAGGTACAAAAAACTACCCACAAGCTATCTATATAGAGTGAAATTCACTATAGGAGTAGAGCAAGTGGTAGATAAAATAACACTTGACTGAAAAGGTGTGGGGGTAGGCTTGCAATAAAGCATGTTGAATCTCTTAAGCATATCATGAGCATACTTCTTCTGGATTATGGCTATCCCATCTAAATATTGAACAACCTGTAGGCCTAAAAAATAGTGCAAAAGGCCAAGATCTATCATCTCAAAGTGCTCTCTCAATACTTGTTGAATACCATGTATCATGGAGATTGAGTTTCTTGTGATGATGAGGTCATCAACGTAAAGTACAAGTATCAATAAGTCAGTGCCATGACGCTGAATGTAAACTGTAGGATCAGAATGACACCGCATGAAGTGGGAAGCAAGCAAGAAGAAATCCATCTTCTCATACCAAGCCCTAGGGGCTTGTTTGAGACCATATAAAGACCTCTAAAGCTCGAATACCAATGAAGAGTCCTACACAAAACCATGAGGCTGCTCCATATAGATCTCCTCATGTAGGCCTCCATGCAAAAAGGCACTCTTCACATCCATCTAAAAAATTGTCCATCCCTGTGAAGCTGCTAGAGAGAGTACAAGGCGAATAAAGTTCATCTTGGCAACAGGGGCAAAGGTTTCAGAGTAATCAATACTCTCAACCTATGTGAAACCCTTTGCAACAAGATGTGTCTTGTACCTATCAATAGAACCATCTACATCATACTTGGTACGGTACACCCGGCGGCACCAAACTGACTTTCTTCCTTTCAAAAGAGGACACAAATGCCATGTGTGGTTCTTCATCAAAGAAAAGTACTCCTCATCCATAGCCCTATCCCACTTTGAGTGTCCTGTCACTTATGAAAAAATTTCAGGATCATTTGAAATGGCATGACTCAAAAGGCCATTACCTACAGTCTAAGAATGAGTATGACAAACATCTGTAGGATCACCTGCCAGAGGTCTAGCTACATCAATAGTATCACGAGCCCACTTGGGCACTCACAGAATAGCCAGTGGAGGAGGCAAAGGGGAATCAATCTCAAGATCTTCCTCAGAGGAGGCATAATCCTATAGATAAGTAGATGAAAAACTGGGTAGTGAAGAAGAAGCTGAAGATGGAGGATCCATAGAAGGATAACGCTCATCAAACTAAACATCTCTTCGGAGAAAGACATCTCTGGAATTAGGATCAAACAACCTGTACACTTTCACATCCTCATAGTAGCCAAGAAAACTGACTGGTCAGCTCTTCTTCTCCATGGCTTTCTGGTAAGCATCTGGAATAAATGGCCAAGCCTCATTACCAAAAATGCAGAAAGTAGAAACATCAGGCTTGACATGAGTCCAAGCCTCCTCGGGGGTCATGCGTCACAATGCCTTATGAGGCATCTAATTCTAAATATAGTTGGCACAATTGATAGCCTCAGCCCAAAATGAAGAACTCATAGCACAAGACTATATCTACAATTAGCAATCTCCTATAATGTCATATTCTTTCTCTTAGCAACCCCATTCTATTGAGGTGTATGGGGAACAAAGAAGTGATGCTATAAACCATGCTTGGTACAAAAATCTCTAAAAGACTGATTCACATATTCCCCCCCATTGTCTGTGCAGATATGCCTGACTAAAAGACTAGACTACTTCTCTAGAAAGGTCTTTAAGATTTGAAATGAATCAAAGACATTAGACTTGTACTTCAAAAAGTACACCCAAGTGCGTCTGGAGAAGTCATCAATGAAGGTGAGCTCATATCGAGCACCTAAAAAAGATGGAGTTGGAAATGACATAAGATCACTATGTATCAACTCCAATGGTGCCTTAGCACATGTGGATCAACCTGCTAGAAAAGGATCTCTGTGATGTTTGCTAAGTGCACAACCATGACACACACCATCAGTACAAGAGATCTGAGGTAATCCAATCACTAGCTCCTATGTACTCATCTGCTGTAAGTATCTATAGTTGACATGGCAAAAATGTTCATGCCAAAGTTTTCTCACTGTGTTTGCATGCGCAATGAGAGAAACACTTATAGAATCAGAGTTCTCAAAGCCATCGAACTGATATAAGTGAGACTAAAGATCAACACTCCCTGTAGCAATAACCAAATTAGGATCATGGAGGTCTCTAATAACCACATCATGTGGTGAGAACTCAACTGTCTTTCTAGAGATTGAATGATAAATTTGAAAGACAGACAAGAGGTTTGTAGAAATGGCTGGAACCAAGAGAACATCCTGTAGTGAACCACCCTCTAAAGAGATAGTTCCTGAACCTGTGATTGAAAGCTGAGAAGAGTCACCAACTGCAATCTATGTAGTAACACTCTAAGCAAGTGAGGTAACCAAATCAGGTGAGTGTGTCATATGATGGGAAGCTTCAGAATCAAGAATCCAAGAAGCTGGAGAAGATAATGCGCGTGCAGAAAGAGTATGTCCTTTCCCTGTAGGTGGAGGTGGAGGCTTTAGAGAAGCAATACTAGACTATTGTATGGAGACCTACATGAGGAGATCTATATGGAGCAGCCTCATGGTTTTGTGTAGGACTCTTCATGGTATCAGAGCCAGTTCTGCTATAGCTTGTTCGTTATTTGGAGAAAAAGGAGAAAAAGGGTTTGTCAGAATAGATCTAGAATTTTTAGGTTAATTTTTGAGAAAACAAGGGGTCACTAATTTTTGGAGAAGGTTGAGGCCAAACGGACGTCACAAATGGATCCAGAAGGTGTCAAAACCCCTGTTTCCATATAAAATTTGTCCGATTTGGACAAAGTTGATCCAGGAGGCAAATTTTTTTGCCCGACAGGGCCATACGGCCTCTGGATGTGTTACGAGGTGATTTTTTTATCAAAAAGATAAAAAATAAAAAATAAAAAAATGCGCAAAAAATTGTTTTCCAGCCCGCAGGCCCTTTTTCAGCACAGTAGACCAGTTTCCCACGTAGACACTGGCTGCAGTAGGCTTCAACAATGCTTTTTTATATTTTTGGTGACGTCACTGAAAAACACGGCCGATCACCACCTCTGCTCTGCTCTGGGTTGCCACTCCTCTGCTGAAGTGTTGCACTGGCCGCGCTCTGCCTTTGGGTCATCGCTGCTCCACTCCGTCATTGCCTGTCGTGGTGTGCTTTTTTTAAATTATTTTTTTTATAAAAGAAAAATAAATATAATTTTTATTGTCTAAAAAAAAGGCGTTGGAAAGCTTATTCCGAGATGGAGATGACGGAGAGGGAGTTTTTGGATTTTTTTTCCAAATTCATACCTGTTTTGGTGTTTGAAGTCTGTTGATGACTTCTATCTTCTGGGGGACATAACTTCTTCGTTATAGCTCCATTTTTTTATCCAAAAAATGTACTAGAAATCTCTTTTCGAGCACTTTCCAGATTCTCAATCTTTTCATCAGTATTTGGTACTAGGTATTTTTTATTTATTTTTGAAGCTTTTTTGCTCTTATTTCATTTATGTAATCTATTTGTAAGTTGGGGTTCAGTTTATTGCATTTTTGGGGGCATTTTTATATTATTATTTTTTATTATATTAGTATATCAAAAAACAAAAAAACCCTTTTGAAAATAATGGCTGAGACCACTTCTTCTCTAGAACATCTAACCCCTCATAATTATCACACCTGGAAGACCTCAATGACTCGGCTTCTCTAGTCAAAAGGGTTCTGGTCATGTTTAGATGTAGTTCAACCTATTTTTCAGCAACTTTTTGAGATTATGTAGCATCGAAACAAAATGGATGAGGCAATCAGATTGATTGCATTGCAGGGATCAAATAGTTTACAGTTTCATCTAGATGGATGTAATACTCCTCTGGCTATGTGGACCAAGCTTTACGGCTTGTTTGGTACTATAAATGAGTTTAGGGAACTTCAGATAGAGACAAAACTTACATCACTTGCACTAGATTCCTTTCCAACTATTGATGACTTCTTGATGAAGTTTACTGAACAGAGATTCCTTTTGTAGAGTTGTGGCAAGACGAAGACTGATACTGAGTGCATCTATTTAATTCTCTCAAAGCTTCCAAGGAATTTTTAGATATTTGTTTCCACATTCTATTCCACCAAAGATGCTTTGGGGAATCAATTTCTTATGCCTTCTTTTGAGGTCTTTTGTGATCGCTTGACTAGAGAGCAGTCAAAATTCACATAGTTGGATACTATGACTAGTTCTAAGACAAATGCATTGGTAGCTCAGACATCTACATGAAAGTTGAAGCTGAAACTGAAGCATAAGATAGATTCAACAGGAAGTGAGAGTTAAACCAAGCCTCCTCCCAAATCAGATGTTTGGAAACCTTCTCAGAAGGGTAATACTTCTATGTCTGGTGAGTCTTCCTCCAAGACTAAGAAGTGTACAGGTGAACCTTGCAGTTTTTGTGGCAAGGAAGGACATCCAGTTTCCAGGTGCCATGAAGGATTTGATCAATACAAATCCACAAAGCCTTTGAATACCTACATGCAAAAACCTTTCACAGAAGAAAAATATAAGAGGAGGCAAAGGGTTTTGCTCTAAAAAATATGCTAATGTATTTCCATAAATGGAAAAGATAACCAAATACAAAGGAGATCAATCCTTATAAAAGGAGATCAAAACCTGAAAAAGGTTAACCTAAAAAGGAAAAGCTATTTAATAATTACTAATTAATTATTAAATAGAGATGCAAAAGGTGCATAAAGTAAAATCTTAAGAAGGGAGTAAAGAGAATTTAATAAATGAAATTAAATCAACACTTTACTCTAACAACTAGTACCTTTAGTTTTATAATAAATATAACTTTTAACATCTTCTACATGAAGCACATTCAACATAATTTGTGAAAATGCTCCTAATGGATCATCCACTAAAGAAAAAATGGGTGTTTCTTGAGCTTATACCTTGGCCTATCACTGACATCATATACTATCTGAATTACCATAATTCTTAACAATATACATTGGAAATTCAATTTAAGCTCATTAAATACCTTAAAAAAATCATGTTGATGGCTTTTGCAACTTCATACTTCAAATTCCTTTCTTCATACTTGAAATTTCTATCAAATCACTCTCAATTTGACTTAAACTCTCTGCATGATCAAATGGTACTCACAATCTTGTTTGTAGTCCTTAAATCACTTCAAATCAGAATCTGCATTAAATGTGCATCTACCATAAACTTTAAAATTGTCACCAATTAACATTAAACTTGTTTTATATCTTACAACTTACTATGATGATATCTAAACTTGCACACTTGACCATAAATTCCTCTCCATGTCTTCTAGTTGTTGTTAATTGTGCAACTTCTAATTAACTTTCTAACATCAGTTCTATTTAGTTGATGCTCTACCTCTTCTTCAATTGCTTAACTCATAAAGGATGAGTCACAAACAATATCTAACTTCAATTTCCCTTCAGGTGCATCAAAATACTAATCTTCCAAACCTATATAACAACTCTTTGGATTACAAGCTTTCACAAATGCTTCTTTGAATTCATCAACATTTTCTTTGATTTTTTACTTCTTACTGTTGTTACTACCATTACCATTCCTTCTATCCTTTTTGTTATTGTTTCTTCTATTATTAGGATTTTTTTTGTGACTCATTTTGTCCATTCTATAAAATCTTATCATGTGTCCAAAGCTATTGCATAATTGACATATAGGTGCATTCCTCCTATGCTTGGTTCCATTTTAACTATTAGGTGCTCTGAAATTTCTCGCAATGTGTCTAGGATTTTTACACTTATAACATACAATATGTTCCTTTTCACTATTGGGACTTTCACCATCATTGGATCTACCCTATTATCTTCCTCTTTCATTTCTTGTAGAGTTAGTATTCCTAAACATTCTACTATCCCCATTATTACCATCAAATTCAAGTTTATTACATTCTACTACTTTATGTCCATAACTACGACAATTATAACAATAGAAATTTTTAATAGGTTTAAAAAAATTACCTTTGTAATCTCTCTTCATATGACCAACTTTATTTCATATGAAACATCTACCTCTAAATTAAAGTCTAACTTTCTTGGGTGATTCAACTTGCATAGGTTGATCAACTTACTCTATTATCTTAGGTTCATCTAATTTCTCAGAAAAATCAACTAGCTCAACTCCTTTAGATGACTCAATCTTATTCTTATCAATTTCATTAGAGGTTTCTAGCTACAACTAGATCATGTTCTTTCTTAATTTCAGCTTTGTTAGCTAGCATTTCTCTAATAAGATATCCAAGACCTATTTTTTCATAAGAGGATCTCTGAAAGAATATTTGCTTATCAATTTTCTCATAACTTGTATAAGGTTTTTATAACTCATATTTATCCTATGTCAACTATCCTTTCCCAATAGTGTTTTATTTTTCTAACTCGATATGTTTTGTCCTGATAGAATCTAATTTAGTTGTTACTTGACTCAAATGGGATCTAAGGTCAACATTCTCAGATTTTAGGTTAGGTTCACTCTTACTACTAGTTTTCTTGAGGCTCAACTTTAGTTCACCAATTTTCAACTCATGTTTCAAGATCTCATTTTCTTTCTTGAGATTTCCTACTTCATCGTTGTCTCTAGTATGCAACTTTGATTCGTTACATATTTCAGATCATCAATCTTGTCTTTTAGTTTGACAATGTATACTTTTGCATCTTCATGCCTATCTTTCAGGTTATCTCTTTCTTTTGTAAGCAAGTCAATATGTTTAAGAGCTTCTTTAAGATTTCTCAATAATTGTTCCATATCCATAGGGCTATTTCTCAAGTTGTTAAGCATCTTTACTATAACTATTCTTTGATACCAATTGTTAAAAATAGATAATACTTTGGGGAGGGGGGGTGAATCCGTATTCTACAAACTTTTGTCCACAACTAAATATTGTTAATTACTTTATAACTTGCATATGAAAGTAAAAAAACAATGCTGAATAGTAAATATTACCATACACAAAGAGAACTCATAACACCATTATTTTCTAACTAGGGAAACCATGGACAAAGGAAAACCCTAGTGGGGATGATACCCACACGATGATCCACTAATGAAAAGAGTCTTGTTAAGGATATCAAGACCCTATTAGGATTATGTGAAATACATATTGTGTCTTAAGTTCTTGTTAGAGGACTGGGCCCTGTTAAAAGCCTTAGACTTGTTAGGAGTTGATAGATCAAATACAATTTATGCAAGCAGAGCCCATTGCTCTAACATGCAATTATGAAATTAAGTTCCTTCACAAGAGTAGATATACATACAATACTTTCTTACTATTGTATGTTGCACTTTTTGTGAATTCACTTTACATATAAAATCATATAAGTTTGTACATTATATATATTATCTTTACAATAGTTCACATTAACATATATTGCTTGCACATCACTCTTGAGATAATGGGTGTTCTAGACATTCCATAATATTGTTATATTGTATTATTTTATTTTATTATGTAATGTTACATCTAGATGGATGTGCAACATTGAAAAATTTCCATGGGATATACTTGATGAGTTGTATTGTAACATTGCTATAATATTTGATGTAATTCTTTTATATTGGGGAAAACAATTAAATGTCCAATATTAAATGTGGGGTCAATGGGTTAGGTAGGGAATTGTTTTAGCATATGGTTTATGTAATACCACTTGGTGGTTTCGTTGGACTTGCTACTATATAAGTGGCCACAAGGGTAGTTTTTGCGTGAGAAAAATAAGGAAAAAAAATAAGAGTCAAGTGAGACAAGGCTTGATAGGATAGCCAAGAGAGAATTTCTAAAGGTTGGAAGCATGGCATGGAATGTGTGGATTCATGCTTATTCACATGGATTTCTTGGTAGTGGTGATGGCTTTAAAGGCTTCCATGGTTGTATTGCAATGTTGTTTTCACTGAATAATACATGGTGATGGATAATTTTGGAGGCAAGGTTTTTCCCTCAATGAGGGTTTCCTAGGGTATATCTTGTGTCACCATTTTATGGGTATGTTGTCTATTATCTTGCATGTGGATTCTAATTGCATATTTATTTTAGATCTATTATGGGTTATGTAAAAATGGTTATATTCTTTATTGCAAGTTTCCTTACAAGTGGTATCGGAGCTATGGTTTTATTATTGTAACCCTAGATTGAATAAATGGGTATGTATGAGAGGATAACAGAAAGGGCAAGATATATGAGTTGTTTATTGTAGATCTGAGGGTTTTAGGTTTGTTGTTATGATGGGATGTTGATAGATTTTGGGCATGTGAAATTTTTGGACAAAAGGGATTTTTAGATGTTTCATTTAAATGAGGATTTTAGGGGGAGCTTGCAAAAATGACCTCCTCGGTAAAAATAGACCTTACCATTGTATCTGGGTCAATGTTTCCATAAAATTTGATATATAATATGCCCTAGTTTGGCCATGTTCAGAGGAAATGAAAGATTTTTTTAGTTTCAACACATGATGACTATCAAATTTAATTTTGTTAAAATTTTGGTCAAAAAAAAATCGTAGGGAAAATGGTAAAAAGTCTATCGTAGTAAAGCGGCCATAACTTTCTCTTAGGATATCAAATTTTAGACTTCTTATAGGCATTGAATAGATAATTCAGAGCACTGCAACTTGGTTAGTTGTGGTTCTATGATTTTGACATTTGATTAGGTTTTAATTGCCTAAAACTTAGATGTTCTTTATTTTTAGCACATATTAGGTCATAACTTGGGCATAGAGAGTCAGATTTTGTACTTTGAGTAGTCAACGGAAAGCAGTTGGAGAGCTCTACACATTGGTTCAAATTTGGCGTAGGTTTTGAATGATTTATTTGGTGATATATTTATCTAAATAGTTAATGGTATATATTGACTACGGTAGCATTGTGAGTTTATGATATTGTATGTTTGGAGATTTACGATTTGATGTCATTGCATACTCAGTTCATATTTCAAATTGGTCTCATGGTGATATGAATTTTTAGTGTTTGGTTTGGATATGTATGATGACTAGTTGGGTCTACAAGTTGTGCAGTGTTGTAAGTTTGCTACTTGAGAGGTATGGCCCATTGTTTCTCTCAGGTGCATTATGTTTATTCTTATCTTTCATGGATATGGATCTGGAGCTATGGTACACATGAGTTAGTTTTGGAAGGTTCATTTAAGAGATGGTTTAACATTGGTTATCTCCATTTTCATATTTTTTTATGCTAGTTGAGTTTGGGAAATGGTTTTATATTGGGTTTATTCCTTGGATTAGAAATGGTTATCCCTTGATTTAGGAATGGTTTAGGAGTTTAATCTTCTTGTGAGAGGCTTACATCCATGATTAGTTATATTGTATGGTTTGGGTGTTGTTCTACCTTCCTAGTTTGGGTCTTATAGTGGAGATCATACTTGCATAGTTTACATCTAGAGGTGTGTGTGGAAGGACATGATATTGGTTATGATTTGCATGTTTTCTCTCTGGTCTTGGTTATCTTCTTGGAAGTTCAATTTTGTCACTAATATTTGATGTGAGATTTGTTAGAGATTGTGATCATTGGTTTGTGCTCATTTATGTCATCTGAGAGATGACATGGTTATTCCTTTATCTCTTTCCTCTATTGGTTGTGGAGAACTTAGGAGAGCACTAGAGACTACTTATGAGAGTTGTTCTTGTAGGTTTTTGGTTTATGTACTGTGGATGCCCTTGATAGTACATGAATTCACTTCTTTAAGATGTTGTGGGTGGATGCTATTTCAGCTATCGATATTTTAACAACTATGGATACATTTGATTACCTTTGGATTGGGTTTTTTTTTCTTGAGATTTTAGTTGGTACAAGATTTTATGAACTTCTAATGTGACAGGTTGGGTGGCTTTCTCTTTGGATGGCTTCTATGTATGTCCAGTGGTAGTAGAATAATAGGAGGTGAGATCATTCATGTCTAAGGTTTTGGATACTTTGATTTTGTTGTAGGTACCAGGATGGAGCACATGATAAAATTTGATCTGTAATGGTGGATGTGCTAGGAGGGATTGTTCCCTTATTCATTTATGTGGCTACATATTTACCCTATGCAATGTATACAACAAGTGGGAGATTGTTGAGATAATGGTTGTTTCACACATTACATAATATTTTTATATTATATTATTTCATTTTATTATGCAATGTTACATCTAGATGGATGTTCAACATGGAAATATTCCCATGGGATATACTTGATGAGTTGTATTCTAACATTGATGTAATTATTTAATATTGGGGAAAAGAGTTGAATGTTCAATATTAAATGTGTGTTAAATGGGTTAGGTAGCACATGGTTTATGTAATACCACTTTGTGGTTTTGTGGAACTTCCTACTATATAAGTAGCCATAAGTGTATTTTTTGTGTCAGAAGAAGAAGACAAAAAGACAAGAGTCAAGTGGGACAAGGATAAACAAGTTAGCTAAGAGAGAATTTGTGAAGTTTGGAAGCATGAAATAGGATGTGTGGATTCATGCTTGTTCACATGGATTGATTCATAGTGGGTATGGCTTTTAAGGATTCCATGGTTGTATTGCGATGGTGTTTTCTCTCAGTAATACATGGTGATGGATGCTTTTGGAGCCTGGGTTTTTCTCTCAATGAGGGATTCCTAGGGTATATCTTGTGTCACATTTTTGTGGGTATGTTGTATATTCTCTTACATGTGAATTTTAATTGCTTGTTTGATTTAGATCTATGATGGTTTATGTAGAAATGGTTATATTCTTTATTGCAAGTTTCCTTACAATCACATACTCCTTGGTCACTTATTTAAGCAAGATAATATGTTCATATATGCCTTGATGATTATAAAACTATCCTTTGTTGGCCTTCATGCTCTTACAGTCTTGCCCAATTATAATTTAACATGTCATGTTTAACCATGATAAAGTAATTATTTTGTTTCCAAAATAATTCCTTAAGCCATACAACTCAAAACTCTAATATGCTTTGTTCTGCTATGTTAGATACCCAAACTAGTATTTTGATTGTAACTTGTGTCATATAGTCTGTACAAGTCTACACAGTAGAACATGTCATTGTAACATTTTCATAAAGCTATCTTCAACTACGCATGAGCTAATTCAATGTGTGTCCATGCACATCACATTTGTTTCTATACTATTTCACACTATCTAACACTTAAACAATTTTCTAACTCTAAATACATAAATGAAATGATGAATACATGTTATAAATGATAACTCTCTAGACATCTAACTCACCATATTTATAATATAAATTATACTTGGCACAAAGCTAACAACAACTAAGAAATACTCAAAAAAAAAGAAACATAACTTCCCTTAGGTGGCTAGCATAGTGCTAGCCAAGGGATGAAAATCCTAATGATCATGAAAAATCCAATGATTTGTTTGGTTGGAGGGAAGCTCAAGTACAACCTACTTCTCATCAACAATAACATGTTATTCTTTACTTTATCCATCAACCCTAGGAGGTCAAGTGGTCAGAATCAGGTGGGGGAAGGACCACTTGGGATCAGAGGCAAGAGGAATCAACCAACTAGTAGAGGCAGGAGTAGTAGGAGGAGCAACTGGTGACCACCAAGAGCCATGCCATGGAGACAAAGAGTGGTTGTGCTAAACATTCTAGCCACTAGGATAATGACAAGGGTCCTAGGAGTGATGCATCTATGAGTTGCTAGCCAAAGAGCTATTCCCATGAGGTGTAGTCTAGTCTATTGAAGGAGAATCTGATAGCACCAGGGTAGATGTACATGAAGCATTGCACCAATGGTTGAGAAGATCCTATAGGTGGGCCGCCTCTAGTGCTAGCTTATTGGTTTGTACATGAATATATAGAAAAACATTATTACATATGCAAGCTTTAGTATCCATAAAAACATTGATATCAAGAAAAGTGTCTAGAAAAATGAATGCATCACTATCTTTCCATAAGGTAAATAAAATCTCTAGCCTAAAACCATACCAAATCTAGGAAATATTGAATAGATTCTTTTTGGAGTTCCCCAGAAAGTGTTGGAAATGTAAGAGTAATTGAGATGGGAGGGCTGAATTAGTTACCACAAAAAATAAATCATTAATCTCTTAAATGTAATTATAAATCAAAAAATTAAACTCTTATGAAACTATATTATGTTGTTACTTGGTAAACACATAGACACTTGGTTAGCACTAGCAAATACTACAACTTTCTAAGCACTAAGAATCAACTATAACTTAGCAACAACTGAATATACTAATCTCAATGTTATTAACTATGATTAACCTTAAACTTAACTTAGTTGCATACGCATAAAATAAATAGAATGAATATAAGTGATCCATCAAGATTTAATGTGGAAACCCAATTTGGAAAAAATCACCAATTACAACTTGTTACTATTTTTACTCTTTTGAAGTGATCCCTATTAGGAGCCAACCCTATTAAAGGTTATAAAACACACTAATAGGTGTTTCCCTATTAGATGATTTAATCACCCTATTAGGAGTGGCTTTGTTAGAAGTCTTGAGATACTTCAATCTAGAAATGCCACCTTGTTAGAGGATTTACAAATAGTTGTTAAGCCAACTCTATTAAGACATTTAGATAAGTACTACAATGGTTAGAAACTAACAATGAGATGACTTGATTTCTAATGCAACTAAATTGCTGATTATAAATCTCAATTCTGGCTTTAAAACTTGATCCTTCCCAGTTGAATGTATCTTTGCAGCTCCATAAAGATATTCTCCTTATCCTTAAATTTTGCTTCCTCTTGGCATCTTCAAATCTTCTATTTTTTTCACACATTCATTCCTCAACTTGACCTTATATTTATATCTTACAGATTATAAATTTGTCTTGAATACAACTTAGAATACTTAATATTCATCTCCTTAGTCGGCTAGAACCAATAAACAAATCAATTGAACTCGATATGCCAAAAAAACAAAATTCTTCATTAGTGAACCCTCTTGGTAGACACTAACCAAAATAGATTTTTCTTTGTTAACCAAGTGAACTTGATTAAGACTTGTTAACATGCCAACTTTCTTTGTCTCCCAAGTAAACTTAGTAGACAATGTCCTCTACAAATTATCTTTGGTAACAGAGTGAGCTCAATTAACACTCATTATATTCCATTGTCTCTCGAGTGAACTCAGTAGACATTGAATTTAGAACTTGTCATACATAGGAATGATTGGCAAATACAGTAAACTATCTTTATTTCCCAAGTGAGTTTGCCAGACACTGACTGGTGAATCTATGACATTTTGTGCAAAACCAAAGATAGTATACAATTGATTAATTGTTTTCAACAATCTCACTCTTTGGCAGTGATGGAAAAATAATATGTCATAATGTAGTGAAATATTAGAGTAAAAATAAACTAAGGAACATATCCTCTAGTTTCATTCTGATTCTCATCCATGAGAACTCCATCTATTACTGTTTACTCCCTTTGTCTAGTTTTCTCCCTCTGTCAACAAAAATATGTCTTCAACATCTTCTTCCGATAGATAAATCTCCCTTTATGATATTAGACCAAGTTCATCTCCTTTCTCATACAACTTTAAACAATTTTTTTGTGAAATTTGTGCTCTCTTTTTTATAAAATTTTTTCTTATATGACATCAAATGCCCCCTCTTTGACATCTCATGCCAAATACAATATTCAGATAATATTAGTGTACCTTATGTATTGATTCATATGTAATGTGCCCTTTTCAATACTGCATCAACTGATTGATCTTTGACATGCTCTTGTTGATGTATCACTAAACTTCATTTAGTGAACTTCAGATAGGGGAATGACCCCTAACTTGCCTCTTATATACAAAAATGCATTCTTAGATAATGGCTTAGTGAATATGTCTATAGTTTACTCTTTAGCATTAACATATTCTAGCCTTACCTCTTTACCTTGTACCAATTCTCTTGAAAAGTGATATTTTATGGCAATGTGCTTGGTTTTGGTATGCATCACTAGATTCTTTAATATGTTAATTGTACTAGTGTTATCATAGAAGATAACCATTGGATCCTTGATTTCTATTTTCAGACTTGCCAACAATTGGTTGAACCAAACAAAATTGGAACAATTAACAACTATTTCCACATATTATGCCTTTGTTGTAGACTGAGAAATAAAATCTTGATTCTTTCTTGTCTAAGACACTAGTGTTTTACCAAGAAAGAATTTCCCACCACTGGTTCTCTTTTTGCCATCAATGTTTCTTGCCCAATTAGAATCTGTAAAGGCTTTTAAATCTAGATTACCTCCTTTCTTGTACCATAATTCATAATGTTTAGTACCCTTCAAATACCTCATGATTTTCTTGATTGCCATCATATGATTTTCTTTAGGATTTTCTAAGAATCTTGTTACCATCCCAACTACTAATGCCATATCAGGCCTTGTGTTCACTGCATATTTCAATTTTCAAATCATTGATCTATATTCGGTTTGATCTACCTCCTTTCAATCATCATTTTTGGAAATCTTATGTCTAGTAGACAGAGGTGTTCTAATTAGTCTTAATCTTCCATTCCAAATTTCTTTAGTATCTCCTTGATATATTTAGACTAAGTAATGTAGATACTATCTTTCTTCTATTGAATCTGCAATCCAACAAATAATTTTATCTCTCCAAACATGGTCATCTCAAATTATGGACTCATCTCTTCTAAAAATGATTTGCACAAGTCATCATTTCTAGTAAAAAATATGTGATCCACAAATATGTCTGCCAATATAATCTTCTTGTCTGGTCCTTTTTTGATTTATAGGTTGTTATCATTTTTTCTTTGACAACTAAACTTTATCTAGTTATGAAGTCTTTCATATCACTATCTCAGATCTTTCTTAAGAACATACAATTCTCTGTGCAATTTGCAAACCATACCCTTTTTGTTAGGATCCACAAAACCTTTAGGTTGTTCTATGTACACTTCCTCATCAAGTATTCCATTCAAGAATATAGATTTTACATTCATTTGATAAACTTTGAAACATATATGTGTTGCATATGCTAGTAAAGTCCTAACACTTTCTAATCTTGTAATAGGAGAAAAAGTTTCACCATAGTCAATACCTTCTTATTGAGAATAACCTTTACAAACTAACCTTTCTTTGTTTTTGGTAACTTCTCCTTCTTCATTAAACTTATTTCTGAAAACCCATGTTGTTCCAATTACATTTTTATCCTTAGGTCTAGGAATAAGAGTCCAAGTCTTATTCCTCTCTATCTTTTACTTCCATTATCCAAAGCATCTTTAACTGATCTAGGTTCAAATTTAGAAAGCAAACATGTACCTTTCAATTTTTTTTTTATCATTGTTCCATCTAACTTGTCTCCAATGATCTGATGAGATGAATGGTGTCTTCTAACACATCTGGATAACACATGTACTTTGGATTTAGAGTTTGTTCCACTAACCTCACCATGATCTTCTACATCAAGCTTGGGCCTCACTATCTATGACTTGGTTCCATCAGACTTGGTTTGCTCTAGAAATAGCTTAGTAGGTACTAACTATGACTTGAGTCCTTCAGACTATGACTTGGGTTGTAGTAGTTGTAACTCATTAGCTTTTGGAGATTTTGGGGATTCAAAATGTGAAATCTATTAACTTCTAATTTGATTTGGCAATGTATCAAGTTCATAATACACAAATCTTATGTAATCCTCAGATTCTCTATTCCTTTCTTCTTCACTCTTTTCCACAAACTCATCAATTCTCACATGTGCACTTTCTATGATTTTATGAGTATCTAGATTCAAACACTTGTATGCTTTACTTTTGTAGGACAATTCTAGGAATATGCCTTCATCACCTTTAACATCAAATATACCTTTCCTAGATTCTTTCAAGATATAACATTTTCTACCAAATACTTTCAAGTAACTTACATTAGGTTTATAGCCATACCATAGATCATAAGGAGTTTGATTTGAGTATTTCTTCAACTATACTCTATTCAAGGTATTCACTGTAGTACGGATTGCTCCCTTCAAGTATTTGATTGCGACATTCTTTTCTATCATCAAGGTTCTTGTACAATCCATAACAGATTTGTTAACTTTTTTTATCTATACCATTCTGTTGTAATGTGCTCGGGGCTAGTACTTGTCTCCTAATTCCTATTTCAATGTAGAAATTTATTGAGCTCATTGGAGATGAATTCACCACCTTTTTATGATCTCAAACACTATAGCTTCATTCCAGTTTCTTTCTCTGCTCTTGCCAGATACCACTTCAATTTTTGAAAAGCATTAGATTATTCTTTTAGATACACTACAGTCATAATTCTAGAATAGTCATCAACAAAATGAATAAAATACTTATCTCCACTATAAATCTCTATTCCAATAGGTCTACATAATTTTGTATGAGCTAGCTCCAAGATATTTTCAGAATGATAGTCCTTGCTTTTGAAACTTGTATTTCCCGTCTTACCAATTTGACATTTTTTACATAGCTCCATATTATGTTTCCTCACACTAGCAATACCTCTTACTCTTTTCTTCTTTCTTATCTTGACTAGATTATTAAAGTTCACATGAAAAAAACTTGTATGGCATAACCTACTTTCTTCTACTTGAAAAATGATACATGAACTTTCACTAAGATCTAGGTAGAATAGGTTATGTTTTGTTTGTTTATCAGAGCCAACTAGATTTCCTTTTCCATCTAACAGCTTCACTTTCCCATCCATGAATTCTACCTTGAATCCAATGTTATTCAATTGTGCAACATTCATTATTTTATGCTTTAGTCCTTCAACCCAATAAGCATTATCACATCTAAGTTCATTGGTTAATGAGATACAACCTTTTCCTTCTATGCAACAAGGTTCATTATTTCCAAATCTAACACTTCCACCATCATAGTGTTCCATAAGTTCAAACTTTGATTTTTCACTAGTCATACAATGAGAGAAACCACCATCAATAATCCATGTATCACTCTTTCTAACATGAGAAATAAGTGCATATTTTATCTGACTCATCATTTGATTCATCTTTTATAGCTATATATACCATTTCATCATCTTCACTGCTATTTGAATCTTTAGCCATAAAACAAGATTTCTTACCTTCTACCTTGTAGTCCTTGTAGATCTTGAATTCCTTATTTGCTTTCAACTTACTACTTTTCTTTCAATCTGTAGCTATCTTGTAGCAATGTGACCAACTTTTTCATTTGGAAAGAAGATTAGAGGAATCTTACCTTTGTAATTCACTCTACATTTGGAATATTTCTTGCAAGTAGGGCTTCAATAACTTCAAGATCACTATCTAAAATTTCTTCTTCTTCTTCACTTTCAGATTGTTTTACTTTTAATTTTATACCTTTTTCCCTCAAGTGAAATCTTCACTTTAAATGTAGATTCAACACATTTAGAACTAGGGAAACAATTATCATAGTTATCTACTTCAAAAGTTGTCAATCTTCCTAGTAGAGCATCTATATTTATCTTATTATTTGGATCACCACTTATCTCTTTAATAGAAAACAATCAAATTGCATAAATACGAAGAATAATTCTATGTACCATTCTTAGAACTTTTTTTTAATCCATGTCTGCTCCAGATGCTTTGATTACACTAACACTTGCCTTAATTCGCTCAACATATTTTACAATGTTTTCATCCTCTCTCATCTTCATTTAATCAAACTAGCCTCTAAGACTTTTTTTCTTTTTTTCTCCTTATATTTTAATCACCTCCATAGATGTCTTTTAGTTTGGTCCACATTTCATGAGTAGTAGTGCAATCTTTGACCTCATCAAATTCATCATAATTAAAAGTTGATGCAATGTCAATCATCATGATGTTATGATTTTTTTTTTCACCAATTTTTTTTTATAGTTAATGTTCTAGTAGGGGCTTTTTATGCATTTTCCAAATTTTTCAAACCTAAATCACTAATGGTTGACATGTGCAACTTCATAAGTTCCTACCATGCTGTAAAGTTCTCTCTGTTCAACTTGGAATATCTTTTGTGTAAGACATCCTGATATTTAGCTTAGTTCCTGGAAACATTCTCTACAAGCACCAAAAGCTTTCATACCAATTGCTAGAAATATAAGAGGAGTAACTAAGAGGGGAGTGGTGAATTAGTTACAACAAAAATTAATCCTAGATACTTTAGATGTCAATAAAAATTAAAACATTAAAATATGATTAAACTATATTATGATGTTACTTGAAAAACACACAGCCACTTGGTTAACACTAGAAAATACTATAACACGGTAAGCACTAAGAATCAACTATAACTTAGCAATAACTGAATATATTGATCTTAATAAAATTAACTATGATTAACCTTAAACAAAACCTAGTTCCATACAAATAAAAAAAATTGAATAAACACAAGTGACACCAAGATTTAACATGGAAATCCAATGTGAGAAAAAACACCAATTGTAACTAGTTATTATTTTCACTCTTTTGAAGTGACCCCTATTAGGAGCCAACCCTATTAAAGGTTACAAAACACACTATTAGGTGTGACCCTATTAGAGGATTTAATCACCCTATTAGGAGTGGCCATTTTAGAGGTCTTCAAGATACTTCAATCTAGAAATGGAAACTTGTTTGAGGAATTAGAAATAGTTGTTAAACCAACTCTATTAAGAGATTTAGATCACTACTACAATGGTCAAAAAGTAACAATGAGATGATTTGATTTTTGATGCAACTAAATTGTTGATTGCATATCTCAATTCTGGTTTCAAAACTTCATCCTTCTTGATTGAATGTATCTTTGTAGCTCCACAAGAGCATTCTTCTTATCCTTTAGATTTGCTTCCTCTTGGCATCTTCAAATATTCTATTTTATTTCACATATTCAGTCCTCAACTTGACCTTATATTTATATCTTACACATTTTTAAGTCAGCTTGAATACAACTTAGAATACTTAATATTCATCTCCTTAGTCAGCTATAACCAACAAACAAATCAATCGAATTCAGTAGGCCAAAACATTAAAATTCTTTGTTAGCCAACCCTACTTAGTAGACACTAACCAAAATAGAATTCCTTCATTAACAAAGTGAACTCAGTTAACATTGGTTCTCATGCCAACTTACTTTGTCTTTTGGGTGAACTCAATAGAAACTTACCTCTATGAATCTCTTTGGTAACCGAGTGAGCTCAGTTAACACTCATTATCTTCCAAATTTTCTTTGTCTCCTAAGTAAAATAAGTAAACACTAACTTATGAAGTTGGAAAAATATGAATGCTCGATAGACAAAGGGAAATATCTTCATTGCCTGAGTGAATTTGGTAGACACTGACTGGTGAATGTATTACATTTTGTGTAGCATCAAAAACAATATACAATATATAGATGGTTCCAATAGAAAGATTATATGCCAAGAAAATGGCTCTGGTCTAAATGGTCTGAAGAAATTAGGAATCTATAGCCAATACTATTGAGCAATACAAAAAAAATAGAAAATGTGCACGAAAGACTTAGGTTGATGTCAAAATGGAAACCAAGGGTATCTAACACCCAAATTATTGAGCCAAGGTCCAAACATAGACCTTGGAAGAGAAGACATCAAGAAAAGTGTGTAATCTTTGGCTCAAGTGATGGCTTTCCAAACAGTGTTGAACATGTATCTCCAAATATACTATGAGGAGTGCAAGTGCTAGTACTGGTTGAGAGTCTTAACCATGGGAAAGTGCAACACAAAACATAGGCATCCCACTTTAAGTTTTAATTGACAAGAGGATTACACAACTACCATTTCAAATCTTTCCACCAAGGCTTCGGTGACTAAATAACTAGCTTGTGAAGAAAGTGAGAGGGAAAGACAAGGACTAGTAAATAAAAAGTTTGATGATCTGGGTGAGTTAGATGAGAATAGACCTAAAAATATTCCAAAGATCACATACTCATGGTGACTCTAGAAAATAAATACTTGGGTGTCTTGATTCCATGTTTGAAAAATGCAAAGCACTAACACGTTGAATCTTGTCTAGAGGGACATCATCAATGGAAAAGAAGGGTGACCACCACAAATTATGATGGTTCAAGGAAATCGCATCTCTAAAACCATTGTTATCCTAATGAAGACATGGCTTGACCACTTCCCAAGATCTCTAGATGCTCTTGACATAAAAATGAGTCTTGAATGTGCATATGTTCAATGGTGAAGAGAAGGGTATGAAATCCTATCCCCTTCCACACCACCTTGTGAGCAAGAAAACTAGAGAAGATGTAGAGCTAGAGGAGAATCTTCCAAGCTTCATCCCCAAAGAGAGCTTTGAGCACCTACTTGACACAAAAGGTAATTTCTTTTTTTGGAGTGGAGATAAGACCCAGAATGTTAGATTCTTTAGGAAAATAATAATAATTCTAGGACATCTGGTAGAAACCATGATGCTCCACATCTGAGGCCCAAAGAAAATCTCAAATATTCTTTTTCAAACTCAGAATATCAGGCTCTAGAAGAGGCCTAGTAGGAAGAATAGTAGACATGAGTCACATAATTTTTTTTGGAGCAAATGTTGAACTTTCAAACAAGTGAGAAAGGCTTAGTAAGTTAGTATTCTATCTTTTCATAAATTTATCTAACACAAAATTCCAAAGATCAACTATTAAGGTTTGGAAAAAAAAAAAAGGGATACCAAGAAATTGAAATATCTCTCTATGCTGGATCTATCTCCATTGAAATTGGGAAAAACACAAAGGAGTGGGAAGGAAGGATTGTCTATAGAAAAGTGTCTTGTTCCATTGAATGGAAAGCCATGAAGCCATGTAGAAAGTTTCTAAGTGCATGTTGCTGACATTAGCTCCATCTTCATTAAGGTTGAGAAATAAGTCATCAAAAAAATTTCCATTTACCTATGGAGATAGAGACTCTAGAAGATAAATACCATGGACCTGACCAGATGAAGTGGAATGAGCCAGTGCATAATCAAATCCTTCAAAAGCTAGGAAATAAAGAGTAGGGGCCAAGGGATAGCCCTGGTGAATGGATAGAAAAGGTCTAAGTCCTCAAATTTCCTAATATTAGTGATGATACTAGCGAAAGCCACACCAAAAATAATCTCCATAGATTGACAATAATTTTTTACAAAGCAAAGAGCACAAAGCATACCAAGAATAAAATTCCATTCTATGTAGTCATAGGCTTTAGCAAAGTCAGTTTTAAGATACAAAGCTTGCTACTTAGATATGTGGGCCCATTCCATACCCTGCTAGACACCAATGATGTTGTCTAGGATAAAAATGAAATTTGATGAAACAAACCTCTTTTAGTTGAACAATCAAGGGCAAAAGATGCTGGATTTTGAGCACCAATGTTTTACCTATAATTTTATGGGAAACATTCGGCAAGTTGATATGTTGGCAATTACATATGTCCTTCAAATCACCAAATTTAGGAATGAAGTTAATCTTTCCCTTGTAAATTTAATATTTCCAAATAATTTGGAAGAGTGCTACTAGGTACATCATATGAACATCAAGCCCAATAGAGTCCCAAAAGAGTTTGTAAAATTCATAAGAGAACATATCGTTTGTCATCTGCCATGGAAAAGATACCCTCCTTGAATTCGTTGAGGGTAAGTGTTTGCTCACATAAAGCATCTTGCCCAGTGGCATGACGATTTGGAATGACAACAATACACTACTTCGAGGCTTTCTTATGCTCTAGAGTAAAATCCTAAGCAGTAAAATCCTTCTCGTAGTGACAAACAAAGATTTAAATAATGTGAGGAAGGTTTGAAAGAAACTACTTCCCATCTTTGATTCTTTTTTTCCAAATAGAGGTGTGACAGGATCCAATAGCTTGGAAGAACTCCTTGGAAGTCTAATCTCCATCCTAGAGCCAGCAAAGATGGGCTTTGATTTGGGTGCCCCTAGAAGCACCATTATCCACAATTTACTTTTGATGGAAAATATTTACAAGCCTTACCTACAGGTTTGAATCAAAAGGATTTAAGGCTAGAACATCTAAAGTGACACACATATCTTTGGTGGTAGCATCATATGAATGCCTATGGTAAAGAGAAAGTTTCCTACGATAGATTTGAAGAAATTTTGTCATATTGATGAAGCCATCATTCGACCATTGTATCCACTCGAGTTCTGAGTGGGGTCGAGCGCTAAATTCCAAACACAAAAAATATGAGTCATAGTAGGTGTTAGAATATTTAGTCCACTAATATAACTGAGAGTGGGGGGGGGCGAGATGGGTTGAATTAGTTATCCAACTATTATCACAATTATCAACCTTAAACAAACTTAAAGATATGAGTAAAATAAACTAAATCCACAACAAGATACTCATACAAAATTAACACTAGATATGTTAACTAGGGAAACCCTTGATCAAAGGAAAAACCCCAGTGGGGATGGTACCCACAAGATGATGTACCAATATAAATATTCCTTGTTAGAGGAAGGACCCTATTAGAAACTTGTTACAACATTTAGTGCACATGAGTCCTTGTTAGGAGACTTTGAATACATGCTAGGAGATTCCAACCCTATTAGGAGTTGTGGAAGACAACTAGACCCACTAACCAAACAACTTCAAGGTTAAGACCAATGAACCCATAGTCCAAATGATATTTGTATTATTTCTTTTAGAATAATAGAAATGAAATATACTTCCTTCCTCGATCTTCATCCTTTCAACTAGACTTCCACTCATTTATATCTTGTAACCAGACCATACAATTCACATCCAATGATCTCTTGGATTGCTTACTTGCATTCAGTAAGAACTCATGTCCTTTTCACACTTCACACATCTTTGCAATGATTACACTAGAAACAATTTGGATACTCTTCAAAAAGGAAAATAAATTTTCTTTATACCATATCTTCATAATAATTCCTTGAGTCAGCCTTGAGGCTCTCCTAATTAATTATAATAAGATAATTAATTAATTACAATTGCAATAGAATTCTCTACTCATAATAATTAAATAATTACAATTACAATAGTATTGCTAGCTCATATTCTATAAAAAACTTCATAGTGTGATACCAGGGCATTCACACTCGCTGACATCACCATACAACTATCCTCTGTCACTATGTGACTGCACACTTCTTCATTGGATCTCAGATGTAAGATATCAAACAAACATCATAATTATGTTCTCCAATACTTTGTTTTTGTGCTTATCTCATTAAATTATGTACAACTATTGTACTCCTTCAACTTAGACTCTGTGCACTTAACCACAACATTAAGGCATAGTTTAGAATATTTCCTTAATTGTGCATCACTAGAGAATCAAACCATTGTCTATACCAGTAAGATCTCTAATTGTTGTTCTCCTAGTCTTTATAAAAACAATACTATGTTGACATAAATGATAACCACAATTATAAATGCAACACATCAATACTCTCCAATGCTTAGGATACGCTCTAAATATAGTATCATCAACATTCATGCTAACAATCTCCCCCTTTGGCATTGATGACAACATAGATGAAAAAAATCTAAGTTTCAAGAATACCAAACTAGTACATTGCTATCGATGCTATCATCTTCTCAAATAATCTTCCTCAATTTGAAATCCTTTGGATTTTAGAACCAGCATCAACTATGCCCATGCTAAAATTTCTCAACATGAGAAGTGTATATTCTTCTTCTAGATCGACGTCAATTGTTTACTTCACACTAAACAATTAACAATACATTAGGTGCATATCCCTACTTCCTTACATGAATCTTTCTAAACCTCCCTAAAAAGATATCTCTCCCTCATATATACTTATGAGTTATGCTCCCCCATCATTTAGGATATGTTTCCATGAAAATTCTCCCCTATTGACATCAATGTCAAAGGCCTCAATATTACAAAATATGAATTGTTAAATACCAATTGTTACATATATTTCTCTAACTTTTGAGCCAACTCAAGTATCCAAAGACACCATTCAAAACCAAATACCAAATACCATGAGTCCTCAATGACTCAGTACACCATAGATACTCCCCCATATAGGAAGCATGATCATTCAATCCAGTCTAATAATAGTGCTTTGTACCATTGGACTGATGCACTCTCTACATCATCTACTTAGTAGTAGATAGGGTCATCTTCTAACTTCTTTCTCAAGACATGATACTTAACAGATATATGTGTAAGAATTTGGTATATCTCTAATACCATGTAAGAATTTTCTTTAGGGAAAAATTCACCCAAGATCAAGGAACTCAAGAACAAGCACAATTGTAGACCAAAAGAGTATGATCAAAATGGGAATATATTATCTCAAGCATGTCACAATGCATGCACATACACATTAGGAGTGCATATATATAAATGCCTCTAAGATGCATCTAGAATGGTTCTAGAAAGAACTAGAAGATAAGAATGGCAACTAAGCACACATCCTCCATTGTGCATGAATATATGTGCACCAATGAGAGGATAAGTATTACAAGGTGTCCCATGTGTAGAGATGTTGTAGACACCATGTTCTCAAATAAAGTTCTTACTCCTATGTTGTAGACACCATGTTCATAATTAGAGTGCTAACTCCTATGTTTTCAACATAACAACTAACAAGAGTACGCATACTCCTAGGTGACTAACTAATAAATAATTAAATAATGCATTGATCTAAGTAAACTTAAGTGTGAATAGTCAATAATTATTTACACCAAAACCCCCCCTTAAGTGAAACTTAGGGGAATGCACTTAATCTTATGAAAGCTAAGATTAAATGCATAATGGGTCCTAGCTACTAGGCCATGCTAGGTACCCATGTACAAAATGAAATGCAATCTCTAATAAAGTGAAGAAAGAGGAAAAATCTCATCAAAAGAAATCCCCCAAAAATAGAGATGAAAAAGACATGATGTATAGATGGATGGAGTAATCAAGACCCCCCCATTATGACATACAACAAGTATATACAAAAGAGAAGAATAAGAAGGAAAAAAACCCATAAGAGAAAAAAGTTTCCCCATAAAAGAGAAGAAGAAGGAGACAAGGTAGTCCCCCCTCCCTCCCCAATGTAGTGTATCGATCAATGAGAAATGCTCCAATGTAGAAGTTGATCCATGACTACTAAATCATGTTCATCCCCTTTGAAAGAAACAATGGCAAAGGTATAGGTGAGATGCTTCCCTTATGTGTAGAAAGAATCCCAAAGATGAATGGTACGTCTAAAACCTGCTCAATTGTCCCTGTGTCGATACTGATGGTTGCTCCTTCCAATAATGTTGATAAGAAGTGTAGATCTAGCAAGGATGTTTGTAGAATATGTCCCAAAGAACAAAGTGTCTCCTCAAATGATAAAGAGACCTCATTCAACTATTGTACATAAGGATCCACAATCGCATCAGCCTATAAAGACTGATCATGTAAATAATGGACATGAGGGTCAAAGTGAGCCCTCATAACAACTAAAGAAGGATTTTTTTCATCAAAGAGAAGTTGTATATCATCATTGAAGTCTCCTAAATATCCTATGTGTGACTCCACAAAAAAGCCTTCAACGTTTGTCAAGAAGTCATCCATTGATGTTGGGGCTAGAAGATAAAGTGTACCCTACTATGCTAAAGTACTTGAACTGATCACTATGGAAATGGATGAAGTATTCACATAAACAAAGAGAAGATGAATATCATCAATGATGTCTCCCACATCTTCAATGTGAGACTTCACGAAAAAACCTTTAGTGTCTAGAAGAGATTCATCCCATGAAGCTGAAGTAGGAAGACATGAAGTTTCCTACTATACTGAATCTAAAGCAACTATGGCTAGAACTAGATCACTAGTAGAAATAGGAGCATCAGGAGGTGGGATCTCAACTGAAGTTGAAGAAACCATTACTGAAGCTGCTAAAGATATAATGTCCTCTAGAAATGGAGGAACTCATGGATCTCCATATGCTTCCCAAAGAGTCATCCAAACATAATAAGCAAAAATTTCCATAAGAAGAGGAGCAAAAGATTCCTTACTCATGCTATTATACGTAAAGAAAATAAGAAGATGAAGATAATATACCCAATCAGGATGAGGTTGCAATATCTTCAAGCAGAGATAAGCAATCACTTCCTGATGTTCTCTTAGATGAGTAAGCATCAAAGCACTCCATTTCTTATAGTTCCTTGGTTTCAACTTTGGTCTTAAACTAGACTAACATATGTGACAAGACTCCATGAGATTAATATATGTATGCACCCCCAAAATGCAAAAGAGATCAATCAACCTCCCCTAATGTATGATTTGGCACTTTATACTTAGTGTGATTACAATAGCCAACTTAGGGCCTATTTTTGAAAGTGGTATTTCTATCCATAGAACCTATAATATGATTGCAGATGTGGAAAGTAGATTAAAAATATATAGAATTTAAAAAATAATAGAACCTGATTTTGAGTCCAGATGAGCCTGTACTAAGCATTTGAAGTGGCAAAAATTGAGATTTGCAATTTGCAGAAAAAAATTAGTAATAGAGATCTCAAACCACCTACACCAATGTGTAGATCATGAAATTCTACCCAAAACAAAAAAAAAAAATCTCAAAAAAGGAAGTCCTTCTAAGGGAGATATCATTATTTGAAAATCACAACTGTAATTATTTTTCTTGAATCGTCGTTGTTGCACCTCCAAAAATAAAATGGCTCTAGATTTGACCTCAGATGTCTAATTTGTATGAAACAAAATCCAATTTGGGGGTTTCTTGACCTTCTAAATGTGATGCAAATATCTGATTTGCACCACTAAGCTTCAACCTTCACTTGCAAAAATCTCTCCTACAGGCCTAATGGCCATTTTTTCTAGAAAAAATAATATAAATGTGAAAAAATGTAGAGATACAGATGAAAAGAATGTAGATCTAAAAATTAAACGTATAGATCTGAAATGATCATTACCAATTTTGCAAATCAGGCATTTGGGTTGCTGTTTGCAAAAAAAATGTTGCCTCAATTTTGACTATGGCCTAACATAGGTGAATTTATAGTCAATTCACTGAGTTGGCATTCCAGACACAATGGCAAGGTCCACTTAGACTTTAGATGCTTCCAATATCTAGAGATTCTCTGGACCTGGGTTGAGGTATCCTCAGCGAGGTGAAGCGAGAATGCTCTCAAATGGCTATGTGAAGATAATCTCCCCAAGAGCTTTGATACCATGTAAAAAATTGGTATAGCTCTGATACAATGTGAGAATTTTCCTTAGGACAAAATTCACCCAAGATTAAGGAACTCAAGAACAAGCACAACTGTAGACCAAAAGAGTATGATCAATATGAGAATATATTATCTCAAGCATGTCATGATGCATGTACATACACACTAGGATTGTCTATCTATAAAGGCCTCTAAGATGCATCCAGAATGGTTCTAGAAAGAACTAGGAGATAAGCATGAAAACTAGGCACACGTCGTCCATTGTGCATGAATATATGTACATCAATGAGAGGATAAGTATTACAAGGTGTCCCACATGTAGAGATTTTGTAGACACCATGTGCTTAAATAAAATGCTTAATCCTATGTTGTAGACACCATGTGCATAATTAGAGTGCTAACTCTTGTGTTGTTAACATGACAACTCAGAAGAGTACGCATTCTGTTAGGTGACTAAAAAATAATTAAATAATGCATTAACGTAAGTAAACTTAATTAAAGTGTAAATAGTAAATACTTATTTACACCAACAATATGCTTCAACTTAGAATGCAACACAAGATTCTTGCATATACTCATTGTACTTGTGTTATCATAGTAAATGACAACAGGTTCTATAAATTCAATCCAAATATCCTTCAACATCTAGTTCATCCAAATGGAATCTTGCAATAAGCATATGTGCCCCATTTAGTAGTAAATGCTATCTTATATATGTCAGATTCTTTAACCAACACTTGGTTATAACGAAAAAATCCATCAAGAAAAGAGAACCTCCTTGACCCACTGACCTTGGACAGAATTTGCTGCATAGAAGGGAGAGGACCATGATCCTTAAGGGAAGCCTGATTAAGATCCCTAAAGTCCACACACAATCTGATTTCTCCATTCTTCTTCCTTACAGGGACAAGGTTAGCCACCCATGATGAGTGTTTGATAGGAAAAATTATGTTAGCTTCAATAAACTTGGATAGTTCCTTCCTCATTAAGGGTTCAATCTTGGGATTCACTGGCCTTTATTTTTGCCTTACTGGTTTGACCCTATCAACTAAATCTATGGTATGCTAAAACCAACTAGGGTCAAACCCCTTTAAGTCATCATATGTCCAAGAAAACACATCATTAAATTCTTGACATAGATGAATGAAATTTTCTTGCTCCACTTCAGAACATACCTTCCCCATGTTAAGAGATTTTCCATCCGCAATTGTAACTGGGGTATGATCATCTTTTTCTGCAGCTAGATTCATTCCTTTGCCTCTTGACTGATCATCAGGATTAAAGACACTCTCCAAGGTAATGAGACCCTTGGGCAACTTGTTGGAACTGAGGTAAATGATCTGATCACCATACTGATCTTGTAGTCTTGACTGATTTCTTTCTAAAAATTTTGCTTCATTATACAAGAAACTCACAATCTGCTCATCAAACTCAAACACTTGCCAATGAGTATTATTATCAAGAATAGTAGGCCTTACTACCACCCTTATTTGTTGCTTCTTCTTTTCCTCAAGATTCCCTGGCACATCATAAGATGCACCCACTGCTGCAAGTCTATCAGCATATTTGTTTTCTTTCCTAGGAATGCTCTGGATATTAAATGCTTGGAAACCCTCAAGAAAATCCTAGACTCTGTGTTTGTAAGACTTGAGTAGGCCATTTTTGGTGATATTTTGATTTCTCACTTGGTTCACTACCAACTCACTGTCTCTATATACTTTCAAGAATTGAATTCCCCTCTTCTGGGCAAGTAAGAGACCTTGGATCAAAGATTCATACTCGGCCACATTATTGGTACAACTGAATTGGAGCCTAAAAGAGAAGTAGTATCTTATTTGTGTAGGAGAGATCAACATGACACTAACCCCTGCTCCATTTCTATTCCCTCAGCCATCAAAGTACATACTCCATATTCCACTTATGTCATCATTAGCTCCAACAAGATCAGGAACTTGAGCCTCCTTCTCTATGACGCAATATGTACTAAGGCCTGTCTTAAGAGTTTCTGACATAGGCTCAAACTGACATGTATTTTCCCACTCATCTAAGAAGAAATCAGGAATCTCCACTATGGAGGTGGCAGGCTCATTTACTATGTCATTTTCATCCATCTCCAAAATAGGGCAATTCATATTAATGAAGGTGGGAGTGTAGGGTTCAGTGTGATGAAGGGCTTGAGGTTCTGCTCTAATTGAAGCATTGGCCCCATATCTGGTCTTAAATGACATATAAGACCAATCAACAGATATGAATCCACCTATTTGGGTAGTGAAGTCTCTTGAAAGACAGATGGCAAAATAGGGCTTGACTTCAGCAACAGATATGTCTTGAATCACAGTACAACCAGGGCATGCATGCAGGGCCATTTCAACATTCCTAAGGATGCCTAAGGTTTTGACAGTACTCCCATCTAGTTGTAACACATCCCTAATAATGGGCTCATATTTCATTCCTAAAGCATCAACAACACACCTAGGCATTACTGAGCTACTAGCCCCTGAATCTATCATGCAATTATGGACTAACTTGCACTCTATAATCAAAGAAACATAGAATGGAGGAGGTCTAACCTTTTTATTTGTCTCCACATTACCTGATGGTTGTACTAAACTAGTGTCACTCTCCATGGTAGATGACTGATCTTTGGGTTCGATCTTTTCCAATTCTTGCTGCAGCATCCTTTTCTGCATTGCTATGGTGGAAACTGCATCCCACATGGAGATGCTTACACTGGTTTTCTTCATTTGCTCTACCACAATCAAGGGTGTATTAGGAATTTTGGCAGAAACTTTGGGAGCTGTACCCATGAGAGGCTGAGACGGAGCAACATAGGAATCACTTGCATCCTCCTTTCTTGGACCTTGCCTTTGCTATTGTGAAGTGTTTGTTTGCTCATTTTCTTTTTGTGTATGAGGTATAACACCAGAAGTTGTTGCCTACTTAGGAGAAAGGGGGGCAGTATGTTCCATAGCTCTCTTCTTGCTTCTTGTGTTATGAGCAACGGAATCCTGGTTTACATTACAATGCTCCTCCATCTGGTGATTCATAAAAGAGCAATCACCCTGCCTCTGAATATATGAGGCCTCCTTGGGATGATCTTCCTTGTATGATTGCTTTACTGCGGGCTCCTGGACAGTTAGGGCCAAATAAGATTCTGCCTTTTGACATAGGCAATAGGTATAAGAATAGTTACATGAAGGACAGAAGTCTTGATCTTGGGCTAAGTTATTTTGAGGAACTAAAGCTCTATTCTAATTTGAACTGGAAGCAGCAGCATGACTATTTTGCATATTCTGATCAAAAGGGCTATTCCAATGATTAGGAGGCCTACCACCACTTGGAGCCTAATGTTGTAATTGGGGAGGCTTGCCACTTTGGGCTTGCTGCCTTTCTAAGGCCAACACCTTGTTACTCATTTTTTGTTTTAGAGAAAAACTATCCTCTAATCTCTTCCCTTGGTCCTTCAACTCCTTCCCCTGCTCTTGAAATTTTTTATCTAGAGTCCTCTCTCTTTTATCTGTATTCAGCACTAGACCTTGAAGCATTTCCTTGAGTTCATCTATTCTGTTTGAGGATGTGGAAGCTTGGGGAACTGGAGTAAGGGCTTGTGATGTAGAAATTACAGGAAGGGGGGCTATCGTTGGTTGGTAGTTGGGAACATCAGGAAAGAAAGGTATAGGAGGCCTTGGAGCCAACTTTCCTCCTTGTATTATGATGTTCTTAGCTTTTATAGCTGTCTCATAAGCATTCGGTAACGTATCTCCTCCCATAGTTTGGATTGTAGTGGCAATGTCACTGTTGAAAGCTCTAAGGTAGTGCAAGAAGGCATTACCAGGGGTAGGTTTCACTATAGTAGGTATTCTATCCCATGCCTTTTGGAATCTGTAATTAAAATCAGTCATACATTCAAGGGGGGCTCTTTTTATTGTAGTCAGCTGCTCTAGTAGTGACAAATGGTCACTCTTATCCTCAAAATGTTTGCATAATCCTGCTCCTAGTCCATCCCAATCAGTTATGGAACCATGAGATAAGCCTCTATACCACTATAATACTTTTCCTTTTAAAGGTGAGGCTAAAAGTCTGACAGCAACATCATCTTCTATAATACCATGAATATTGCAGACATTCGCTACCTCTTGGATATGCTCTAAAGGGGAAATAGAAGTTTCCCTAGTAAAATCAGGTATACTTTTTAGTGCAAATACTAGTATATCATGTCTTTGGGCTAACAACAGAGGACTTCCAGCATTAAAGGTGGCAAAAGCATGAACTCTTGGCTGTGCCATATAAAAAAGTATTCTATTGATGAGTGTTGATGGCAATCTAGGTTGAGTTCCAAAAGTAGGGGGAGTAGAGACAGATCTTACAGGTATATCAACTGTTATTCTACACCTAACTGGTGATAATGAAGTTCTAGTCCTTCTTCTCCTAGGATTCAAAAGAGAAAGCTCTTGATATTGAAATTTACCTCTAGAAGATGCCCTTGTTTCAGTCCTGGGCATGAATTAATCCAAACTTGGTCTGGAACCAGACTTTTTTGATGTTCAGAGTTGCCAAGTACTTGAAGAATCAGCTTGTTAAAGGCTCAAAAACTAAAGCCAGCACTACTTCTTCAGCATTTATCTCTAGAATTCTTTCCTCTTGAGAATAGTAGACCTGAAATTTTTTGATATGAGTCCCACCGAGAGTGCCAAAAACTATTTTCACTTAGGTTTGCACCCTTGTCCAAGGCCTATGCGCGAGGACAACCTAGTGAAACATGGAAACAACCTCCAAGCTGTGGGACTTGAACTGCGAGGTTGAGTCTCCGGAGAAGGCTAGCTTCCTCTTACTGTCAAGGCGCACCTATCTATTCTAAGAAAGGAAAGGGAGAAAGAGAGCATTAAAGAAAATCTACCTAGTCTAATCTAAGGCGGTGATGCACCAAAATAGAGTGTTCAGACTCATTTTCTGCCCATATATGCACTACGGAACTATGGTAACATTCAAGGTCATACATTCATTCAGACTTATATCAACCAACAGCCACATACAGATCAGGAGACCAACTGAATAACACCAGGAATAGAAGATTTCACTTGTATATTATTCAATAGGCCAAAGATATATACATTATGCAGACCACTGATCTCAACAATGCATCAATGAGAGGCAAAACGATACACATACACATTGATGGCTGAAGGAGATGCTACAGGATGTTTATCTAGCTCAGAGGCAAAGGGATTTTACACCACAAGTTTGCAAGCAGCAACAGAGAAAATTAGGAAGAGTCGACCTTAAGAATAGATCACCAAATTGCCTTTATAGATTAGGCATAACTGAAGATTTCTACATTACATTCACTTCTCACCTACTGGCATTATCTTTCCATCCTGAGAATCCAATCAAAGATCTGATCTGACCATGGCCTACGTACCAAAAAATCTGATATCCCTCTAAGAAAGAGCCTGGAGAAGATAGGAACGGTGCCACAACATTCCCTGACATGGTAGATGGATCGACCGGATGGATGGAGTGTCTTCCTGCAATTGGCATTCATTTCGAGTTGGTAGCAATTAATCCCACTATCAGATTGTGGCAAAACTCGGATTTCTCATCATTCATGATTTGTGCACCCATCATAATCGATCAGTCAAACAGGCTCGACGAGCCAATTGGGCCATGTAGGCCAATCACAACTTCGATCTCACCACCCTGGCAGTCTTTTACGTTTGACTGGGCGCTTACCACCCTTTTCGTGCGATTGGGCCCCTTCTGTTTGGCACCAACTCAGCGATGCATCCTGGCGAGACTTGACCCCACCAACATGTAGCGGAAGGGTGCCAAGTCACTATGCAAAAACCTTGCAGCTTCACCACGGCGAGATGGCACTTACCGCTGATCCATTCCCAATCCGACAGTCACAAAACTTGACCTCCCGCGACCCACCTTCTGTATTGAATTGCTGGGCCCGCTGGTACATGGTGTCTCCTTGTTGGTCTATTGGCTACTTGAATCTGACTACATCGGCGGCATGAAATGTGGCCTCGCTAGGACACGTGGCACACGGGCGCTATGTCGCCGACGTTAACTCTCGGGCAGGTCTCGATAGCGAGACAGCGCCAGTCATAGATCCGTACATATTCGATGATCGTGAAGACTCGCCATTCATGCTGAGACTACTAGGCCTACTGTATGCCATGCATTGACTCATACACATGGCACCACCTCATTTGGTTTGTCTAAACACTAGCCGGCAACCCTAGACTTGATCTGCAGAGCAACCACGTGTCAGCTAGGCTGCATGTTGCTATGCGGAAATTGAGACCAAATTCCCATAGCGCCATAGTGCCTACTGACAGTGTGCCCTGAGATTTACATGTGTCCCCATCTGATTCACCACGTCGATTGCGCTTGCACGGCACCCGCTGGGATCCATCCGTCTGATCATTCCTTGCCATGGTGAACTTTCTGTTTGGGCGCTATCTCGCCATTGGAAAACGCATGGGTTTTTCGTTGGCGCCATGGCGCCTTGCCATTTTTTGAAACTTTTGGGCTGTGAAACTTGTTTGCCCACCGCCATGAAACTTCTGACCTGCCATACTCTGCGATCCGCGACCGAACCCATCCACTCGGTGCCATGTCTGCAATTGCACCGCACTCTGGATGACACTTGACAATCCTTGGTGAGACTTGGTCCTATCGATCCATGTGGTGGATGGTCGCTATGTCACCATGATAAAATCCATGCATCTCCGCCATAGCTAGATGGCACCATTCGTCGATGCGACCCAATCTGACGATCATGAGGACTTGTCGTTCTTCATGTTTCCGCCCTCCATGTCGATACACCTAGCATCGCCTTGAGACATGGCCCCACTTGACACGCATCACCAGGGCGCAATGTCGCTATCATAACCCTCGCGCAACTCCTCCATAGTGCGATGGCGCTTACCGTTGATCTGGACTGATCCGACGGTGGTGATCGTAAGCCCCGACTGTGTTTGTTGTGCTGATAGGAACTCTGACCTGGCTAACGTGGTTCCTTCTAATTTGTTGCTGCAACACCTAATTCTATCGGTCATTGAAACTCGCCGCCATGAATATTTTTGCCAGGCGCTATGAACCTTTTTCGACCCGCGGAATGCCAGACCCAACCCTGCAATGTATCGTCAGGGCGTCATCGCGCTATAATAAATATCATGCATTTCCCTTATAGCACAACTGCGCCAACTATCGGTACCGCTTAGATCTGATGGCTAGAAACTTGTAGGTCATAACATTAAAATACTTATTCAAGACTAACCGCTACACGAGGCACACTTTCAAATTTAAATTCTTGGCAGTAAAACCAGAGGTAACACTTCTGGCGACTCGCAGGGAGCATGAGCCTACTCAATGCATGACCAGTGCTTGAGAATGATCCATTGGGCCATGGAGTCAGAAAAGAGGGCCTGGAAGGTACAAAACTGAGAGTTGCAAGAAACCCTAACCCTTAATGAGGAAATCAAAACATTAAAAACCCTTGAACTCTGGCTCTGTCTGTGTGACTTGGAAACAAAAATAGAACCTCCTCAGCAACTTGAGACTTGTCAAAACTTCAGGAACTGGCGACTCAAGAAGTGAGCCATATGCACGCACATTTATTGCAAAATAGGAACAAACAAGAAGTAACTAAACTAACTATGTAAATGGATTCACAACTTTTTCAGAAACAGGGCTTCAGATGGATCCCATTGATTGGAATGGGCAGAATTTCACCATTTGGCTTGCTTAGCTAGAACGCATTGGCCTGTTTGTAGCTGGAGATCAGATAAGGGCCACTCCATAGTGGATCAAATTTGGAGTGCCTTCCTGGTTTTGCTCTGTCTGAGTCCCACTTGAGAACTAAATCTCCCTCTCTAAAGATTCTGGCCCTTGCCTTCTTATCAAAACTCTTCTTCATCTACTGCTGGTGTATCTCCAGGGTTTGCATAGCTTTGTTTCTCTTTTCTTCTAGTTCAATCAATTCTGCCATTCTCACTGTCATGGAACTATTTTCAGCCAATTCCAGCTGATGAGCCAATTCCAAAGATGGGAATTCCAATGAGATCGGAAGTCTGGCCTCCCTACCATATACCAGCACAAAAGGTGAATTCCCAATAGATCTCTTGGGTTTTATCCTATCAGCCCATACAACAGTCCTTAATTTTTTATGCTAGACCCTCTGATTGTCTTCTATCGTTCTCCTTATGATTCTGATCATATTTTTGTTGGAAGATTCAGCTAAACCATTACCCTGGGGGTAGCAATTTGATGATGTGCTTAGATAGATATTGTGACTCATTGCCCATGCACAAATCTGGGTTTCAACAAAAGATTTACCATTATCTGCGATGATAGTAGAAGGAGCTCCAAACCTAGATACAATTCCATCAAGGAATTCAATAACCGATGGCTCTATAGCATCCTTCAAGGCAACTGCCTCTGTCCACCTAGTGAAATAATTGGTAGCGGCCAAGATCCATTTATGACCTGCACTAGATGGAGGATTAATGGGGCCTATAAAATCCAACCCCCGCTAGGTGAAGGGCTGATCCACCTGAATGGGGTGAAGAGGAAGAGCTGCAAGTCTCTGTTTGCTGAGAAAAAAGCACATTTCTCACATTTGCTCACATACCTATAACAATCATGGAACAGAGATGGCTAATAATATCCACCCCTCATGATCTTCATGGAAGTTGTTCTTGCAGAAAAATGGCCACCATTAGGGCCATCATGAAGTTCTTTAATCATCCTCTCAACCTGATCTTCTTCAATACATCTCAACAGGGTACCATTAAAATCCCTCCTGAATAGGACATCATCAATCACAACATAGGGAATGGACTGTAGTCTATATTGTCTTCTTTTAGCTCTGTCCAATCCTCGAGGGTATCCATTCCTTGATAAAAATTTCCTCATGTCATCCATTCAGCTCCTTGGGGCATTAACATTTCTTTCCTCCTGCTGCTCTGCAATTACCATAGCAGTCCCTTCATCTGAATCCTGACCTGATAACATTTCTTTACATAATCCTCTCCCTCTTACCAATTTGGTAATCTGAATATCAACATCATATTCCATTACCCTAGTGATCCATCCAGCTCTCTTTTCACTGATGTCCTTGCTTAACAAGAAGTCTTTTACACTCACATGGGGCACCAACAAATGGATCCTATTGTGGGATAAGAGATGTCTAAATTTCTTCAAGGCTCTAATGACTGCAAGGGCTTGCTTCTCAACAAAGCTATACTTATCTTCATATTCCTTGAGTCCTTCACTAAAGAAGGCTATGGGCTGCTCCTCATTCTTGTCATTTGTCTGAGTCAAGACAGCAGAAACACTTGACTCACCACCTAAAGTGTAGAGGATGAAATCTTTTTCAAAATTTGGGTTCATGAGAGTGGGGGCTGAGGCTATGGCTGCCTTGATTTCTTCAAAACTCTCCTTCCCCTCCTTGGTCCATGAGAAGACCATATCTTTCTTAAGCATGGTTGTGAGGGGTTTCACCATGATGGCAAGATTAGGAATAAACCTTCTTACAAAATTTATCCTACCAAGGAAACCTTGCAGCCCCTTCTTGTGTTTAGGGAGAGGAAGGGCAAGTATTGCTTTTGTTCTTTCTGAATCAATGGTCAACCCATCCTTAGATACAATGTGTCCCAGTAATTTTCCTTGGCTTGTAGCTAAGACACACTTGGCTGGATTGAGGGAAATCCCAAACTCTCTACATCTTAGAAATACTTGTCTCAAATGATCAAGATGATCTTTTACATTCTTGGAATAATCAGTTATATCATCAAGGTCCACTAAGACAAACTTTTCGATTAATCTTTTGAAAGTCACCTCCATTGCCTTTTGGAATGTGGCACCTGCATTTGTTAGTCCAAATGGCATCTTGCAATAAGCATAGGTGCCCCATTTAGTAGTAAATGTTGTCTTATATCTGTCAGATTCTTTAACCAACATTTGGTTATAACGAAAAAATCCATCAAGAAAAGAGAACCTCCTTGACCCACTGACCTTGGACAGAATTTGCTCCATAGAAGGGAGAGGATGGTGACACTTAAGGGAAGCTTGATTAAGATCCCTAAAGTCCACACACAATCTGATTTCTCCATTCTTCTTCCTTACAGGGACAAGGTTAGCCACCCATGATGAGTGTTTGATAGGAAAAATTATGTTAGCTTCAATCAACTTGGATAGTTCCTTCCTCATTAAGGGTTCAATCTTGGGATTCACTGGCCTCTGTTTTTGCCTTACTGGTTTGACCCTATCAACTAAATCTATGGTATGATAAAACCAACTAGGGTCAAACCCCTTTAAGTCATCATATGTCAAAGCAAACACATCATTAAATTCTTGACATAGATGAATGAAATTTTCTTGCTCCACTTCAGAACATACCTTCCCCATGTTAAGAGATTTTCCATCCGCAATTGTAACTGGGGCGTGATCATCTTTTCCTGTAGCTAGATTCGTTCATTTGCCTCTTGATTGATCATTAGGATTAAAGACACTCTCCAAGGTAATGAGACCCTTGGGCAACTTGTTGGAACTGAGGTGAATGATCTGATCACCATACTGATCTTGTAGTCTTGACTGATTTCTTTCTGAAAATTCTGCTTCATTCTGCAAGAAACTCACAATCTGCTCATCATACTCAACCACTTGCCAATGAGTATTATTATCAGGAACAGCAGGCCTTACTACCACCCTTATTTGTTGCTTCTTCTTTTCCTCAAGATTCCCTGGCACATCATAAGATGCACCCATTGCTGCAAGTCTACCAGCATATTTGTTTTCTTTCCTAGGAATGCTCTGGATATTAAATACTTGGAAACCCTCAAGAAAATTCTAGACTCTGTGTTTGTAAGACTTGAGCAGGCCATTTTTGGTGATATTCTGATTTCTCACTTGGTTCACTACCAACTCATTGTCTCCATATACTTTCAAGGCTTGAATTCCCCTCTTTTGGGCAAGTAGGAGACCTTGGATCAAAGATTCATACTCGGCCACATTATTGGTACAACTGAATTGGAGCCTAAAAGAGAAGTAGTATCTTATTTGTGCAGGAGAGATCAACATGACACCAGCCCCTACTCCATTTCTATTCCTTGAGCCATCAAAGTACATACTCCATATTCCACTTATGTCATCATTAGCTCCAACAAGATCAGGAACTTGAGCCTCCTTCTCTATGATGCAATATGTACTAAGGCCTGTCTCAAGAGTTTCTGACATAGGCTCAAACTGACATGTATTTGCCCTCTCATCTAAGAAGAAATCAGGAATCTCCACTATGGAGGTGGCAGGCTCATTTACTATGTCATTTTCATCCATCTCCAAAATAGGGCAATTCATATTAATGAAGTTGGGAGGGTAGGGTTCAGTGTGATGAAGGGCTTGAGGTTCTGCTCTAATTGAAGCATTGGCCCCATATCTTGTCTTAAATGACATATAAGACCAATCAGTAGATATGAATCCACCTATTTGGGCAGTGAAGTCTCTTGAAAGACAGATGGCAAAATAGGGCTTGACTTCAAAAAAAGATATGTCTTGAATCACAGTACAACCAAGGCATGCATGCAGGGCCATTTCCACATTCCTAAGGATTCCTACGGTTTTGACAATACTCCCATCTAGTTGTAACACATCCCTAATAATGGGCTCATATTTCATTCCTAAAGCATCAACAACACACCTAGGCATTACTCAGCTACTAGCCCCCAAATCTATCATGCAATTATGGACTAACTTGCCCCCTATAATCAGAGAAACATAGAATGGACAAGGTCTAACCTTTTTATTTGTCTCCACATTACCTGATGGTTGTACTAAACTAGTGTCACTCTCCATGGTAGACGACTGAACTTTGGGTTCGATCTTTTCCAATTCTTGCTGCAGCATCCTTTTCTGCATTGGTATGGTGGCAACTGCATCCCACATGGAGATACTTACATTGGTTTTCTTCATTTGCTCTACCACACTCAAGGGTGTATTAGGAATTTTGGCAAAAACTTTGGGAGCTGTACCCATGAGAGGCTGAGATGGAGCAACATAGGGATCACTTGCATCCTCCTTTCTTGGACCCTGCCTTTGCTATTGTGAAGTGTTTGTCTGCTCATTTTCTTTTTGTGTATGAGGTATAACACTCGAAGTTGAGGCCTTCTTAGGAGAAAGGGGGGCAGAATGTTCCATAGCTCTCTTCTTGCTTCTTGTGTTATGAGCAACGGAATCCTGGTTTACATTACAATGCTCCTCCATCTGGTGATTCATAAAAGAGCAATCACCCTGCCTCTGAATATATGAGGCCTCCTTGGGATGATCTTCCTTGTATGATTGCTTTAGTGTGGGCTCCTGGACAGTTAGGTCCAAATAAGATTCTACCTTCTGACATAGGCAATAGGTATAAGAATAGTTACATGAAGGACAGAAGTCTTGATCTTGGGCTGAGTTATTTTGAGGAACTAAAGCTCTACTCTGATTTGAGCTTGAAGCAAAAGCATGAATATTTTGACTATTTTGATCAAAAGGGCTATTCCAATGATTAGGAGGCCTACCACCACTTGTAGCCTAATGTTGTAATTGGGGAGGCTTGCCACTTTGGGTTTGCTACCTTTCTAAGGCCACCACTTTGTTACTCATTTTTTTTTATTACAGAAAAACTATCCTCTAATCTCTTCCCTTGGTCCTTCAACTCCTTCCCCTGCTCTTGCAATTTTTTATCTAGAGTCCTCTCTCTTTTATCTATATTCAGCACTAGACCTTGGAGCATTTCCTTGAGGTCATCTATTCCTTTTGAGGATGTGGAAGCTTGGGGAACTGGAGTAAGGGCTTGTGATGTAGAAATTGTAGGAAGGGGGCTATCGCTGGTTGGTGGTTTGGAACATCAGGAAAGAAAGGAATAGGAGGCCTTGGAGCCAACTTTCCTCCTTGTATTAGGATGTTCTCAGCTTTTATAGCTGTCTCATAAGCATTCGGTAACGTATCTCCTCCCATAGTTTGGATTGTAGTGGCAATGTCACTGTTGAAAGCTCTAAGGTAGTGCAAGAAGGCATTACCAGGGGTAGGTTTCACTATAGTAGGTATTCTATCCCATGCCTTTTGGAATCTGTAATTAAAATCAGTCATACATTCAAGGGGGGCTCTTTTTATTGTAGTCAGCTGCTCTAGTAGTGACAAATGGTCACTCTTATCCTCAAAATGTTTGCATAATCCTGCTCCTAGTCCATCCCAATCAGTTATGGAACCATGAGATAAGCCTCTATACCACTATAATGCTTTTCCTTTTAAAGGTGAGGCTAAAAGTCTAACAGCAACATCATCTTCTATAATACCATGAATATTGCAGACATTCGCTACCTCTTGGATATGCTCTAAAGGGGAAATAGAAGTTTCTCGAGTAAAATCAGGTATACTTTTTAGTGCAAATACAGGTATATCATGTCTTTGGGCTAACAACAGAGGACTTCCACCATTAAAGGTTGCAAAAGCATGAACTGTTGGCTGTGCCATATAAAAAAGTATTCTATTGATGAGTGTTGATGGCAATCTAGGTTGAGTTCCAAAAGTAGGGGGAGTAGAGACAGATCTTACAGGTATATAAACTGTTATTCTACCCCTAACTGGTGATAATGAAGTTCTAGTCCTTCTTCTCCTAGGATTCAAAAGAGAAAGCTCTTGATATTGAAATTTACCTCTAGAAGATGCCCTTGTTTCTGTCCTGGGCATGAATTACTGCAAGCTTGGTCTGGAACCAGACTTTTTTGATGTTCAGAGTCACCAAGTACTTGAAGAATTAGCCTCTTAAAGGCTCGAAAACTGAAGCCAACACTACTTCTTCAGCATTTATCTCTAGAATTCTTTCCTCTTGACACCAGTAGACCTGAAATCTTCTGATATGAGTCCCACCGAGAGTGCCAAAAATTGTTGTCACTTAGGTTTGCACCCTTGTCCAAGGCCTATGCATGAGGAAAACCTAGTGAAACATGGAAACAACCTCCAAGCTGTGGGACTTGAACTACGAGGTTAAGTCTCCGGAGAAGGCCGACTTCCTCTTACTGTCAGGGCGCACCTATCTATTCTCAGAAGGGAAAGGGAGAACGAGAGCATTAAAGAAAATCTACCTAGTCTAGTCTAAGGCGGTGATGCACCAAAACAGAGTGTTCAGACTCATTTTTTTCCCATATATGCACTACGGAACTAGGGTAACATTCAAGGTCATACATTCATTCAAACTTATATCAACCAATAGCCACATACAGATCAGGAGACCAACTGAATAACACTAGGAATAGAAGATTTCACTTGTATATTATTCAATAGGCCAAAGATAGATACAGTATGCAGACCACTGATCTCAACAATGCATCATAGAGAGGCAAAATGATACACATACATGTTGATGGCTAAAAGAGATGATACAGGATGTTTATCTAGCTCAAAGACAAAGGGATTTTCCACTGCAAGTCTGTAAGCAGCAGCAGAGAAAATCAGGAAGAGTCGACCTTAAGAACAAATCACCAAATTTCCTTTATAGATTAGGCATAACTAAAGATTTCTACATTACATTCACTTCTCACCTACTGGCATTAACTTTCCATCCTGAGAATCCAATCAAAGATCTGATCTGAACATGGCCTACATACCAAGAAATCTGATATCCCTCTGAGAAAGAGCCTGGAGAAGACAGGAATGGCACCACAACATTCCCTAACATGGTAGATGGATCGACTGGATGGATGGAGTGTCTTCCTGCACTTGGCATTCATTCCGAGTTGGTAGCAATTAATCCCACTATCATATTGTGGCAAAACCTGGATTTCTCATCATTCATGATTTGTGCACCCATCATAATCGATCAGTCAAACAGGCTCGACGAGCCAACTAGGCCATGCAGGCCAATCACAACTTTGATCTCACCACCGTGGCAGTCTTTTACGTTTGACTAGGCGCTTACCACCCTTTTTGTGTGACTGGGCCCTTTCTGTTTGGCACCACCTCAGTGACGCATCCTGGTGAGACTTGACCCCACCGACACATGGCGGAAGGGTGCCAAGTCGCTATGCAAAAAACCTTGCAGCTTCGCCATGGCGAGATGGCACCTGCCGCCGATCCATTTCCAATCCGACGGTCACAAAACTTGACCTCCCGCGACCCACCATCTCTATTGAATTGTTGGGCCCATTTGTACGTGGCATCTCCTTGTTGGTTTATTGGCTACTTGAATCTGACTGCACCGATGGCATGAAATGTGGCCCCGCCAAGACACGTGGTGCACGGGCGCTATGTTGTCGACGTTAACTCCCAGGCAGGTCTTGATAGCGAGACAATGCCAGTCGTAGATCCTTGTGGATTCGACAATCGTGAAGACTTGCCATTCGTGCTAAGACTATTGGGCCCACTGTACACCATGCACTGACTCATACACATGGCACCACCTCATTTGGTTTTTCAAAACACTAGCTGGCAACCCAAGACCTGATCCATAGAGCGACCACGTGTCAGCTAGGTGCCATGTCGCTATGCAAAAATTGAGATGAAATTCCCATAGCGCCATAGCGCCTACTGACAGTGTGCCCTGAGATTTACATGTGTCCCCATCCGATTTGCCACGTTGACTGCGCTTGCATGGCACCCGTTGGGACCCATCCGTCTGATCATTCCTTGCCACGGTGAACTTTCTGTTTGGGCACTATGTCGCCATCGAAAAATGCATGGGTTTTCCATTGGTGCCATGGCGCCTCACCATTTTTTGATACTTCTGGGCCATGAAACTTGTTTGCCCGCTGCCATGAAACTTTTGATCTGTCATACTCTACGATCCGCGATCAGACCCATCCACTCAGCGCAATGTCTGCAACTGCACCGCACTCTGGATGACACCTGGCAATCCTTGGTGAGACTTGGTCCTGTCGATCCACGTGGCAGATGGTCGCTATGTCACCATGATAAAATCTGTGCATCTCCGCCATAGGGAGATGGCGCCATTCGTCGATGTGACCCAATCCGACGATCATGAGGACTCATCGTTCTTGATGTTTTCGCCCTCCATGTTGATACACCTAGCATCGCCTTGAGACACAGCCCCACCTCACACACGTCACCAAGGTGCGATGTCGCTGTCATAACCCTCACACAACTCCTCCATAGCGCGATGGCGCTTACCGTTGATCCGAGCTGATCTGATGGTGGTGATCGTAAGACCTGACTATGTTTGTCGTGTCGATAGGAACTCTGACCTGGCACACGTGGTTCCTTCTGATTTGTCGCCGCAACACCTGATTCTATTGGTCGTTGAAACTCATTGCCATGAATATTTTTGTCGGGCGCTATGAACCTTTTCCGACCCGCAAAATGTCGGACCCACCCCTGCAACGTGTCATCAGGGCGTCATCACGCTATAATAAATATTGTGCATTTCCCTTATAGCGTGATGGCGCCAACCTTCGGTACCACTTAGATCTGATGGCCAGAAACTTCCAGGTCATAACATTAAAATACTTATTCGAGACTAACCGCTGCACGAGCCACACTTTGAAATTTAAATTCTTGGCAGTAAAACCAGAGGTAACACTTAGCTTGTGAAATGAAAATATGATCACTATTCTGCACAATTTGCAATCCGAGGAAAAACTTCATTTCTCCTATCATGCTCATTTCAAACTCAGTTTTCATCTCTTCAAAATTTTTATCTCCCTTCATCATTACCTCCAAATATTATATCATCAACAAATATTACAATGATACCTAAAGCATCATCAACTTCTCTCAAATATAAATTACCATCTTCTATACCTTTAACAAATATGATCTTTGTGAAATACTTATTCAACCTTGCATACTAGGTTCAAGGTGCTTTCTTTAGTTTGTATACCATCTCTTTTTCATCTATCATAGGGAATACACCAGGCTTCTCAATGGAGACTTCTTGTTCAAGTTCTCCACTCAGAAAGGATGACTTGACATCCATATGATATACTTTGAACTTCTTACTAACTACATAAGCCAAGAACATTCTTATTGCTTCTATTCTAGCCATAAGTGCATGTGTCTCCTCATAATATATGCCTTCTTACTATGAGTAACCTTTACAAACAAGTCTAGCCTTGTTTCTCACAACTTCTTCTTGTTCATTCATATTATTTTTGAATACTCATTTGGTTTCTATCACATTCTTGTCTTTAGGTCTAGGAACTAACTCCCAAGTCTCATTCTTCTCAATTCGATCCAATTGTCCCTTCATTACTTGAATCTAATGATATCCTTACATGCTTCATATGCACTCTTAGGATCAAATTCAGAAATTAGACACAATTCCTCATTCACTATGTTCCTTCTCATCACATCTTTATCTTTACTTCCTATTATCTACTCTAGTGGTTGATTCTTTGTCATGTTTCTATTAGAGGTAGGAGCTGACATCTCAACTCTTATCAAATCTCTAGGTTCATACCTATGTTATCCTCTCTTCTAAACATATAGCACACCATTCTGTGAATCATTCTTAGCCTCAAAGAAAACTTGTGCATTCTGACTAACAATTCCAGAATTATCACCTTCTTCAGTTGAAATATAATCTACCATATTTTCTTTAGTATCAAACTTTCCATCAATCCTTACATTTGCACATTCATTTGTATCCTTTTTTTCCAATGAGTATCCAAGAAACATACCTTCATCAATTCTTGGATCAAACTTACAAATGTCATCATCTCTCTTAATATAACATTTTCTCCCATATATCCTAAAATATTTGACTAATGGTGAATAAGAAAATCATAAATCATAAGGTGTCTTCCTCATACCTTTTCTTATATGTACTTTATTTAGAGTGTACACTGTTGTATTAACTACTTCTCTCTAGAATGTCTTAGAAACATCCTTCTCAAACAACATTTCTCTAGCTTCCCTTGCTAATGATTTTTTTCCTCTTTTAGAAATCTCATTCTTCTCAAGTGTTCTAGGTGAACATAGGTGTCTTTTGATTCAATTTTCTTCAAAAAATATTTTAAACTCTCTAGAGAAAAATTCTCCTCCTTATTTGATCTCAAACACTTTATGTTTAAACCAAATTCACTCTCAAATCTATTCTTAAATATCTTAAACTTCTCAAAAGCTTTAGATTTCACTTCAAGAAATGTTACCCACATCATTCTAGTAAAATCATCAACAAAAAATATAAAATACCTTTATCCATAGAATTCTCTTGTTCTTGAAGGACCACTGAGATATGTGTGAATGCTCTCCAACTTCTTTGTGGTAGTGAACTTCTTGCTAGGAAAAAATACTTTCTTCTGCTTAGCCAAAATACACTCTTTGTAAACAACATTAGAAGGCCTCGTTATCTTAGGAAAGTCTCTAACTAAAATTATGCTACTAACTTTCATAATATTATCAAATTTTATATGAAAAAATCTCTTATGCCATAACCAATTGTTATCAACTTTGATAACCAAGCATGCCATTTCAGTAGGATTTAGCTAAAATGCATTACCTCTAGTTCTAGTTCCAGTTCCAATCATCTTACTATCCTTATCCTTGATAATGTCATTTTTCTCTGTGCGCTACAATTGATGTACTTTCTCCACCAACTATTAAACACTCAAAAAATTATGCTTCAATCTATTAAAAAAATAAACATTGTCCATGTTAGTCCTTCCATCTAAAGTAATAGATCCAATCCCTCTAATATGATAGGTTGCATTGTTACCAACCTTAACAATACCTCTATCATAGTTTCTAAACTTAAAAAACTTATTCATATCACTAGTCATGTGATGTGAACAACCACTATCAATTATGCAATCAGACTTCTTTTCAACCTAAAAAATCAAAGCTCTTTCTTCTCTAATTTTTTTATCAAGACCATCTTCCTTGATAGCCACAAATCCCAATTCATCATCACTTTCACTTTGACCTCTCTCATTAGATTCTTCATCTTCATTAGCATGCAAAAAATTTCTATCTCTATCTCTTCTAGGCTTAAAATTCCCCTTATAATTTTTCTCTCTTTTAGGACATTGGGATACATAATGACAAAATTCATCACAAGTCCAACATTTAAATATTTTCTTACCATCTTCTTCTCTTCTCACAAAAAGAGCTATACCTTCCTCAATCTTCTTGTCTTCACAAGATCTACTACTACTAGAAAAATCTCCAGTTGTGCTTACACTGCTTGTTAGATTAGGTCGAATGTTCAAGGAACTAAAAGTTTTTTTTGACTCTGGATAGATATCCAGACTATCTTAGATCTACTCTTACGAATTCTAATCTTCTAAGCAACATTTCCTTTTTGAAATCTATAGTGCATGGCATTACTAGATTAATCATCTGACCTACTTGCTTGAATGGTGGCATCAAGATTTTCAAGATATTCCATATTTCTTAATCATCTTCCTTGGTTACAACAAGAGACTAAATTCCTGCAACAATTTCTAATAGTCCACCAGTATATTTTCTTATTGATTCATCTTCCATCATTTTAACATCTTAAAATGCACATATCCAATTATGTAATCTCATTCTTTTTGCATGTGTAGATCACCTTCAAAAGTATGTTCTAATGCTTTCCAAATTTCATGAGATGTTTGAAGTGACTTTACTTGATTGTATTCAATATCTGGAAGAACTGATAGTAGAGATTCTCTAGCTCTCATGTTACACATGACCAAATATCTCTCTTCTTTAGTACATTTTTCTAGCTGTTATTCATCCACAATCATGTTCTCACACTTTTTCAAGATCCAATAACCTAGACCCATGCACAACAGATGGGTCTTCATCTTCTCCTTCCTACTATCATAGTTGGCCCCATCAAATCTAGGACTATCCTTTTTGGAAATATTTTTGATCGATTTCCAAAAGTTGTTAATCTTAAACTTCAAGGACCTAAAGCTCTGATACCAATTGTAGGAATATATAGTCCACTGATATAACTGGGAGGGGGGTGAATAAGTTATCCAACTATTATCATAATTATCAGCCTTAATCAAACTTAACCATATGAGTAAAATAAACTAAAACCACAACAAGAGACTCATACACAATTAACACTAGATATGTTAACTAGGGAACCCCTTGATTGGAGGGAAAACACTGGTGGTGATGGGTACCCACAAAATGATGTACTAATATAAATATTCCTTGTTAGAGGATGGACCTTGTTAGGAGTCTATTACAACATTCGATACATATGAGTCCCTATTACGAGACTTCAAATCTCTATTACAAGACTCCAACCCTATTAGGAGTTGTGACAACACTATACTAAAACCACAACAAGATACTCATACACAATTAATACCAGCTATGTTAACTAGGGAAACCCTTGATCAGAGGGAAAACCCTATTGGCAATGGTACTCACAAGATGATGTAGTGATATAAATTTTCCTTGTTAGAGGATGGATTTTGTTAGGAGTCTGTTACAACATTCAGTATATATGAGTACCTATTAGGAGACATTACACCCTTGTTAGGAGACTCCAACCTTGTTACGAGTTGTGCCAACCATATTAGGAGTTGTGGAAGATAGCTGGACCCACTACCCAAACAACTTCAAGGTTTAGAACAATGAGCCCACTATCCAAATGATCTCTATATTATTCCTTACTAAATAATAGAAATGAAATGTACTTCCATCCTCTATCTCTATCCTATCAACTATAATTTTTCTCCATCAGATCTTGTAATGAGATCACATAGTTCACATCCAATAATCCCTTAGATCGCTGACTCGAATTCAGTAAGCACTCTGCTCCTTCTCACACTTCACACTTCTTCAAAATGCTCACACTTAATACAATATGGATAGTCTTCAAACAAGTAAAACAAATTTACTTTATACCATATCTTAATAATAATTTATTGAGTCGGCCTTGAGGCTTTCCCAACTAATTATAATAAGATAATTAATTAATTACAAATATAATATCACCATTGGCTCATAGTCTATAAAAAACTTCATACATATGATACTAGGGCTTGTGCACTCATTGATGTCACTATAAAACTGTCCTCTATCACTATGGGACTACACACTTCTTCATTGCATCTTAGATCTAAGATAGAAAATAGACATCAGAATGTTATTCTCCAATACTCTATTTCTATATTACTCTTAGTAAATCATGTACAACTACCATATTCCTTTGACTTAGACTCTGTGCACTTAACGATGTCATGAAGACATAGTCTTGAACATGTCCTTAACTCCAAGCCACTAGAAAAATCTAAACCATTGTTTGTATGAGTAAGATCTCTAACTATTATTCTCCCAGTCTTTATAGAAACAATACTATATTAACATAAAATGACAACCACAGTCATGAATGCAATATGTCAATACTCTCTAATTCTTAGGATACTGCCCCAATGTAGTATTATCAACATTCATGCTAACAGTAAGATCATGGCATAGCAATGACATGTTGAGAAAAAAATGAGTCTTAGAAGGATGCCTTTGTGTTGTTTTCTAGGTGACAATAAAGAGAGTGGAAAAGTGGTTTGACAAGGCCACATTTGATAGGGGAATGATAGGTAAAGCTCTTTCTTCAAAAAAAGAAAAACAATATTGTGCAAAATTTATCACATAATCAAGGTTTTTAAAAATCTTGTTAGAGACAACTCTAAAATTAGACCAAGTGTGCCAAACCCCACTAGGCTAGTGACAGTGAGCATTGGGATCTAAAAGGACAAATGTATTGTGCATGTAGTAACAAGCCTCCCATTCTCCAACTATCTACCAAAATGGTAGAATGCATTCCTTGTTAGTAGCCAACTCAACCTTATTAAAGTGCCCACAAACAACACAAGTGGTAGGTGGAAGAGAATCTTCCATCTTGCACCAAAGTTGGGAACATTCAACAACATCATTGGGAGCATAACCATTAACAATCCCAAAAGAATGATTTTGGAATGATAACAAAATCCAAAAAATCATGCTCATGGGGTCAAAATGATGAGTGATAAAAGAAGCAACACCACCTCAACTAGCTTCATATTGGGAAGAAAAAACAACATAATCTTGCCAAAAAACATGACAAGTAGTGCTTAATGTAAAATCTGAAATCTGAACTTCCTAAAGACAAAGTATATCTACGATATCAATTCTACATCTAGTATCTCACACAATACTTGTGAGAGAGGTCAGTGAGACCTCAAACATTCCATGAGAGAACATACATGGAAACAACTCTTGCATATCATGTTTGTCTCCAAGAGAGGATAAACTATTGTGCAAGAATGAGTTACAGTCAACTATAGGGATGGTGACTCCCACTGAAATGATACTTCGCTTCTCTAAACTACCATCTAGGTCTTCGCCATAACCTCCAGGTCTACACGAGCGAAGTAAAGGTTGAGACCCATGAGGGATAACCATAGAAGCTATCTGTGGACTATCGACCCAAGCAGGTCAAGAAGCATTTAGAGTTGAATCCATCTCTTACGAACCATGGTTTGAAATGGGTGGCTGGACCACTGGAGTGATAGTTTATCCAAGGTAGTAACAAAATAAATTTCAAGTGAAGGTTGGGAAGAAGAAGACCCTTGTTATTTGGATGGCAAGGACACCTTATCCTTATGTGTCACAATTGTCCACTCACACTTGTTTATGTTATCAACAAGATTTTCTATGAATCCTTAGTAGGGGTTGGCTTATGAGGCATAGGGAGGAGGCAGTCCTTGATCTTTTGATAAACCCCAACTAACAATTGTAATAGGTGTTTGGTGGGTTCAGATAAAGCACCTTCTAAGAGAAGGTATGTGCACCAACTTAAATATCCATAGAATATTTAAGGTTATAGGAAAGGTATACCTCAATGCAAACCCTCTTTCGACGACATGTGTTGAAAATAGTTCTCTGGCTGGACACATACCACCCTTCTGAGGTTTTGTGCAATAGCATGAATAAAGCTCCAGCAAGGAACTAGAAGGCTTGAAAACTCAACCCAGATAGGGACTTTTAGGTTTTTGTTGTCTGATACTGAGAAATTGTGAGACTACTATTGGAAAACCAATAGTGAGGACCTAACTGACTACAACCTATGTTTGAAACCACTTTGTCCTGGGAGGGGTTCACAAAAAAGAAGAAGAAAAAACCTTTGTAAGGCTCTGAATACTATCAAGCTAGACTCCATGCACAGTCAAGTTCTTGATAATCCAATCTTTAAGCATGCTTTTAGGATGAATGCAACCCACAAAATACCCAATCAGGGTATGGTGCTCTAACAATTTGCATGCATCCTCAAACTCTTCAATATTAAAAATAATATCAAGAGAGAAGGGCTTACCTTGTGAAACACTTTTGAAACAAACTTTCTTAGTTGTTTGTTTGGAGGAGGCACTATGAGCATCTGTTGCAACAACTCTAGCACCAGTGGAACCTACTATGCTAAAGTTCGTTAGAGCCATAATAAAAACCCCTATTGATCCTGCAATTGATGCAATATGACAGGTTCAAAACTAGATGTGATTTTAGGAAGAAAAAAATGTCGAACAACATGCAAAACTGTAGCAGATCTAATTCACATCCCTTTTCCTTTCATTTCCAAAGGTTTTTAATATTAGTTCATCATCAAGAGACTTACAATTTAAAAATCTATTGTAGCTTGCCTTATTCAATACACTTTTTTATTAATTGATTACATTTAAATTTTTATTTTAGAAATAATAAACTAAACCATGATATTATGAATTTAAAATATCAATCATTTATTTAAAATATCAGACATTGACATTGCAGTTTTCTTAATTAAGATACATATATGTCTAGTCATCCTAAAATAATCACGAACATACCCGAATACATAAACCCCAAAGCCTCGTGATCCCGACTACATGCTAAATACTGACTCCTACTTGTCTTTTATTTGCCTCCTCCGAGTTGTAGCAAAGCCATGGATGCCAAACAAAATCACAGCAATCTGTAGCATTATAGTTCTTCAATAAATTTATTCTATTTGATTCTTTAATTCCTTACATAATAGTAGATTCAAATGAAATTATGTCTTAAAAGAACCTCAATGTCCAACTCTAAGATGTTACATGATATTCAAAAAAACTATAAATTTGCCCACCTTCGAACAGCTCACTAAATCTGGACACAAAAATGGAAACAAATTATTTCACTATAATCTACGGTAATATAGTGGCGCTATATAATTTTCCATGGAATACAATTTAGAGTTGTCAATAGTGGGAAATCATAGAAACCCACAAGATGGAAAGACATGTGAATACTCTAATTTGAAAACTTCATACAAACGCAATTATCATTTTTTTACAATTACTTCCACCTTTCATGCAGATAACAACGGCACCGACGTCAATCATAGGCACACAAGGATAAAAATTCTCTGACACCAAATGTTCTATTCGCGATGAAATGCATTAAATAATGTATTTTTATTGAATATGTTAAGCATATATGCAACTAAGACTTATTGGTAATGATGACTATTTTAGTAGTTTTGGTCACTATAATATCACCTATAATAATCCAACAAGTGAAGCTGATATAAAAGAATAAAATAAGAAAACATATCTTAACGACAATAAAAAAAATTAAGATGTACTTCAACATTATGTAGTCTATGTTTCAATATAACATCAGATATCTTTCGTGATTGAGAAATTAGTTATATTTTTTAATGTTATAATTGATTTTTGTACCTCTTAGAATTACAATATACAAAATTTAATACAACTTATAAAAAAGGTTCATAACTTGCATCATTATAGTCTATTTATGATTAATGAAGCTAGATGTCAAGTTAAATATAAAGATACATGTTTATTTTAGATATTATTTTTTCACAAACCATAATCAATGTTGATCTTTCTTTTATTCGGATTGTGTAAACATTTTAAATCAATAATTGAGGTCATTATTGTTATAATTAATAAAATGAGAAAAATATAATCGATAAAAGTAGATTGATAGATACAAATCTAACTGAAATACAAAGAGTTGGTACAAGGTGGTAGGAAGGTGATGCACATATAACGAGAACATAAGAAACCAAGAAAATAATAAAAATAAAAAGAAGTAGAAGATAAAACGGAATGAAAGAAAGAAAAAGTAAAGATAAAGAAAATGGGAAAAAAGAGAGTAAAATTAGATACATTAACAAAAATGTCAAATGAAAACAAAGTGAAATCAATTTGAAAGAGGAAAAAAGTAGATTTTAAAAATAAATATATAAATACAATATTATAAATAAAATATTAATTTTTTATTTTTTAAAAATAAAATATGTTAAATATTAATAATCTAAACTATGTCAAATATAATAAACTATTTAAAATAAAAAAGAGTTTTAAAAATATCGCCACTAACTATGTAGAGGGGGTGGGGAGAGGGGGGAAGGAGGGGGAGAGAGAGAGAGAGAGAGAGAGAGAGAGAGAGAGAGAGCAACCTTGCCAAAAAAATTCAAGAAATAGTAGAAAGTACTTTAGAATGAGGAAACAAGTGGCACAATAACAACTCTGAGAGGAAAAATCTTATGGACCAAATGAAGGATGAAGACCAAGAAGACAAACAAATGAGAAATAAGGACATGACCAATAACAACTATGAGAAGATATATAAAAGAAAATCTTAGGTCCAAACGAAAGATGAAATCTGTGAAGACAAACTAATGAAAAAGGAGGACAAGAACAATAACAAAAACAACTATGAGATAAAAGACAAAAGATCAAAGACAAACAAATGGGAAAGAAGCACAACAACAATAACAATTGTCACAGGAAAGACAAAATAATCTGAATGTGCAAATGCAAGATGACGAGTGTGAAGATAGCAAGAGTTTTCTCAAAGGACTAAGATATCGCTCCTAATCACAATTTAAGTTGCTTTGGTAAATGCTAATTTCAACGGTCTCTTCCAATTTATATATTTTTATACTTTCCATTAGTTGCAAGTGCAAATCATCAATGATTTATTGCATTTCCCATTAGAAGTTAAGCAAATAGAATTATTCACAATTATTTACATAAAAAACTAAGGTATGAAACTTGGTTACCTTAATTGATACAAATAGATAGGAAAAGCCTACTAGTTTTACATAAATAAAAAAAACTTGGTTATCTTAATTAATATATAAATTTAAAAAATTATAAAAATGCTCTTAGAAAATATAGCAAAAATGCACCAAAATATTTTTACTACAAACATAAAGATAACTCATATTCTCATACCCAATTCAAAATATACTTAAAACTAAAATAGAAATATCTATTAATATTGTTTAATGATTATATGAAAATAGAATGTTATAAGCCTTTTACGAATAATAATTAAATATTTCATTCGTTGGAAGAAAATCTCGAATCTCAGTACATTTTCAATAAAAAGGTTTTCTAAATCACTCAGCAATATTTTTTGTATTTTTTTTTTAAAGCTTCAGGCAAGAAAAGAGGATGCTGAAACAAAAGAGCATGGGTAGATTCATCATAATCATAACCATAAACTAACCTGGATACCCCGGCTGGCTATGTTGGCGCAGGCGAGAAGAACAATGACTGTTACAAAAGATATTGATATGACGGCAACGGATAGAGTGAAGGCGAGCTCGCCTAAACTCTCACATGAAGACGGAGATCTTCCACTGTTGGAATGGACTCTGTACAATTCAGATGTCATCTGGAGGATGATTGTAATACCCAAAGCGCCCAACTTACCCCAAAACTCTTGGGAACCCCTGGCAGCCATACTTGGCACCAAGTATGCCATCACTACGCACAGCATTACCCGGCTGCTATGGATCATCCACAAGTCATTCTTCCGCGGATTTTGCAATGCATCCTCAGACAATGCACTTTTCACGCTCATTAAGCTTAGCAGCTGGATGATTAATGCACTCAGCACAAGATAATGGGAGGGAATCCAATGTGCCTTCCTAATGTATGCTGTGCATGCATCCAATAGAATGAAGATGATAAATAACCCTACTACGACGGACAAAACTGATATTCTTACAATCTCACTGCCATCCATTGCTTAGGACACTAAACCTTATGCTGTAATGATGGTTGCAACAACTAGGAAATACGCATATGCAGACTCGAGAGGTTGAGAAGAAAAGAATGGACATTACATTTGGAAAAGTGTTTTGAGAACGAGGAATTACTTGGACGTAAGTTAAACTTTGATCTTTTGCAAAGAGGATCACAACTTACTTTATGATTTGCTGCAGAGGAAATTTGTGAAATCTTATGGTGCACAGAACACCATACAGCTATTAACTAATCCAACACAAGCCATAGGACTGAGTTTTGAAATACCATTCTTAGTTAGACAGTAATTTAATTGATTAGTAAAAGTAAGATGACTATTTTTACGAGTGCTGTGTTAGAGATGCTCTTGTCGATGAGTGATCAAAAGAAAAAGTAGAAAGAATTAAAGATATATTTTAATAAAATGTTTATTTTTAACTTGCATCCCGTAAAGCACAAGCCATATGAATAAATTATATTAGAGGATGATTTGATTAATCAAAGTAATACATTTACATTCATTTGATCGAAAGTCGTTATTCTTGATTGTTTATTCATTGAGATGGTATTTATAAGTGACATGACTAGGGATTCTCTAATCAATGAACAAGATTAAAAGGTAAAATTAAAAGAAAAAGAAATTGGAATCCATAAAACAAATTTATACTTTTCTGACACGATCATAGGAATGATATTAGAACACAAATCCATATTCTTTTCCCAGCAACGGAAATATGCTTCTTCCGATCGATGTGATCATATGCTTGGGTAAAGTAACTTTATTTAGCAAGTTTCCATTATTCGTAGAAAATAAGCGGTTTGTTCTCCTTCTTTCCCCTTTTGCTTGCGCTTTTACGGTAGTACCTTAAGATGCTTGGGTAAAGTAAGTTTATTTAGCAAGTTTCCATTATTCTTAGAAAATAAGCTCTTTGTTTTCCTTCTTTTCCCTTTTGCTTGCGCTTTTACTGTAGTACCCTAAAATGCTTTCTAGGTCGGCAATGGCTATCCAGTCTCACCCTTCCATATGGTTAGATACGGCAATGGACTACACTGTGTTAAAGCCTTATCAGATTTAATTTATGATTGTACATGTAGAATTGTGTTGTTCACGGGCATATGAATTCTTCAATTTTATATAATGATAAAAGAGAGAGTATACAAATAATTAATTGTTTCTATTGTCATATAAAGTAAAATAGATTAAGAACTTAATTAAATCAAATGATTGTAAATATTGTATATTTATAACAAGTGTCTCAGTGTGACTTAGTACTTGTCTTTAGTATTTATATAAATATAGTTTTAATTTAATAAATTTGTTATATTCTATTAAATATTTTAATTAATAAAAATATTACATATTAATAATTTTCTATAATGATATTAATTATAATTTAAATATAAATTTTATTTATTAATATAATTATTGATATTTATTTTATTACATGTATATCAATGTGATATTATTATATTATAAATAAATCATAATATCTTTATAACAATAATATATAATAATATTTCTAAAACTATTATATAATATAAGAAATATCATTTTTTAGTATTTTTAATTAACTGACAAAAATTATAATATGAAAATTGCAATTACTAATAATAACATATTTCATTTGATTTGTAAGAAGTATTATTATAAAATATATTATAATCTATATTTAATTTATTATTATTAATATTTTTATTCAAGTTTTATTATTATCTTTATGTTACTTCTATTTGACTAACTTTTATTTGATACTACGATTAATTATTTTTGTAGGTGGTTATATTTAAATATTTTTATTTTTTATGAAAGATTTTAGATAAATTAAATTTGTTATAAGATTTTTCAAGAAAAAATCTTATAGACCATAAAATTGAACTTTTACAAATAATAATTTTTGTAGTTGGTTGTGTTTAACTATTTTTATTTTTTATAAAACAGTTTAGATAAGTTAATTTTTTTAGAAGATTCTTCAAGAAAAATTCTTATAGACCATAAAATTGAACTTTCACAAAGATTTTTCAATATTATCAAAATAGATAATTAGGTATTTATCAATTTTTATTAAATAAAATAAAACAAAAAAAATGGTATCAAATAAAAGTTAGTCATAAAAGTAACATATAGATAATAATAAAAATTGAATTGAAAAATTAAAAATTGAGCAAAAATATGAATAGTAAAAAAATAAATAAGACAAGAGCCTACATAAGTGTGTCTCTCATGTAGGAGCTTAAAAATTAAATACAATTTTTTTAATATTTTTTACAATAATAATTTTTAAACATTTTATTTAATTAAACTTTTAATCTGTTTTGCTCTAATATTTTTATATGACAATATAAACACTCTCTCTTTTATCATTGTATAAAATTGAAGAATTAAAGTGTTAATTTGGGCAAGGGTATGACTAGCTTATATATATTCTATATATATATATAATAAGCTGAGAGATATCCTTCTTGAGGCGCCTATTGCACTGAGTCAGATTATGAATATAGGCACCTTAAGAAGGATATCTCTTGGCTTATTTTATATATATATATATATATATATATATATAAGCTAGTAGCATTCTCAATGCGAAAGGAAAGACATTATTATTTTATTAGTTAATCTATAATGAAAAATTTAATTATTAAATACCTAATAGTTTTATGATATGTTATAAAGTTTATATGTTTACTTTGAACATGCGTTTAGCACAGTAAATTCATTTGAAATTAAAGCAATTTGTATCTTGTCATCAATTTTATTTTTCTTAGTTAATTACAATTAAATTAGGGTAAATTGGAGAGTTTTTGTTTGTAGTAGTGTGTATATAAGCTTGATCACCAAGGTTACATAAAGCATAGGTCAAGATCATAGAGAGGAATATGATAATTGTAATATTTAATATATCTTTACCACATATTTGATATATTATATACTTTATTTGTTCTCTTAAAAAATAAGTATAGTGCAACAAATTATTCTCTATTATATATTAATATTTTTGATAAATGAATGTTTAAAATAACTTACTCTAGAATTTTCCTCTCTCTCTCTCTCTCTCTCTCTCTCTCTCTCTCTCTCTCTCTCTCTCTCTCTCTCTCTCTCTCTCTCTCTCTCTCTCTCTCTCTCTCTATTTTTGGCCTCAATTATCCTCTTTCTATATATAGCTCTATCTCTCCCCACTCCTCCTTCTATCTTTCTTCCATCTCCTTACCCCTCTAGTGATTACTTCCCCCTAAATACCTTATATATCTTTACATCATGTCTCTAAAAATATCTCACACATCTGTCTTTCCCAAACATATAATACATATATCTCTCTGCACCCTCCTCTCAACACATCTTCTCTTATTTAACACCCCCCCCTTCGCACCCCCTCCACCCACTTATCGCTATTATCCTCTCTTTCTTTCATCATTTCCATGTCCATCTATCATATTCCCTAATTATTATATTTGCCCCATCTCTCCCCTATTCCCTCTCCCATTCCCTCTTTCTCTTATATCCCTCTCCCTTTCAACATCTATTCCTCTTGATTACCATATAGCCCTAACCCATGTCTCTTGACCTCTAGACACTCTACTCTCTCTACTCTCTCCCTCCCTCCCTCCGTTCCTCCCTCTCTATTCTCATCATGTCTCCATCTCTTTCGAACCCAAATTGTCATCCATACCCTAATTACCACATCCCTCTCTCTCTCTCTCTCTCTCCCCCCCAAATTCCTCCCCCATCACCATTTCCACCCATTCAATGTCTTAATTATTCTATTTCTCTCTACCCAATCTCTCTCCCCTTCAACATTGTCTGATTCTACCTTATACCTTCCTACATTTTTCCCTTTGTCCTATTTCTACCCCTAGTTACCATATCTTCTCCTTTATTACCATTTATGTTGGCATCATCTCTCTATCTCCCTACCTTCTTAATCTCTTTATGTTTTTCTTCTCCCTCCTCTCACAATCTCTTCCCCCTATTTGCCCTCTATATCTTTCCCATATTTCTCACTTGTGTATCTTTATCTCTCACAATCTCTCTTGCACATGTCTCTCACCATATTTTCTCTTATCTCACTCTCATGTCCTCTCCTCACATCTCTTTATCTCTCAAATTCTTTCTATATGTCTACTTTGTGTTTCGCATGCCCCCAATAGCCTCTATCATGTCCCCTACTACCTACTCTCTTTGTCTCATGTATCTTTATCTCTCACTCTCTCTTATAGTGTTTACTTCATGCCTCACCCTCATCCCCTTGTCACTCTCTTGCACATGTCCCCTTCTATAATTTACTTACTTGTCCTTCTCTAGACACTCTCTCCCCCTCCACCCCCTCCTCATGATATAGACCCTTCGCACTGCCTCTTCCCTCCCACCCTCACACACACACACACACACACACACCCACACACATGCCCATAGTCAGAGCCATAACCACACATCCATTTTGTAATTCAACTATATGCATATATTTTGAATTAATTTATAAAGCTTGATTTTATTTGTAAACTTAAACTTTATTTAAAAGCTAACTTTTTAACAATTTCTCGTAACAAATTTAACAGTACTTTCGAACATTCTTTTAATTTTAGTTTTATATGATTAACTTCATTAATTTAATATTTTCCTAAATTTATAAATTTCAACCTTATTTCAAAATTTGATATAATCTCTAACATTTTGTTCTAATTTTCATCCATCCCTTAATTGACACATCTCTCACATCTCTCTCTCTCTCTCTCTCTCTCTCTCTCTCTCTCTCCCCCCCCCTGCCTCCATCACCATTTCCATCCATTCAATGCCCTAATTATTCTCTTTCTCTCTACCTAATCTCTCTCCCCTTTGACATTGTCCCTTTCTACCTCAAATCTTCCTACATTTCTCCCTTTTTCTTATTTCCACTCTTACTTACCATATACTCTCCTTTATTGCCATTTATCTCTACATCATCTATCTCCCTCCCTATCTCATTAATCTCTTTAAGTCTCTCCTCTCCCTCCTCCCCATATCTCCCACTCATGTATCTTTATCTCTCTCAATCTCTCTTGCACATGTCTCTCACCATATTTCCTCGCATCTCACTCTCATGTCTCCTCCTCATATCTCTTTATCTCTTAAATTCTTTCTATATGTCTACTGTGTGTCTCTCATGCCCCCCCCACACAACCTCTATCATGTCCCATTGTAAATTGTGTTGTTTATTATTTTATTTTAATTATTGTGGTCTCTCCACATCAAGGAGGGAGGGAGAGAGAGAGAGGGTGAGGGGGGGAGTTAGGGCTAAAAATATATAAGACAATCAGTGTATATTACAATAAAATAAGGAGATGTGATATAGAGATAATAAAACAAGGGGAGAGGGTGAGAGATATGAGTTATACATATAGAGAGAATTTGATGGAGAAAGAGACACAAGTGAGGGAAAATGTGTGTGTGTGTGTGTGTGTGTGTGTGTGTGTGTGTGTGTGTGAGAGAGAGAGAGAGAGAGAGAGAGAGAGAGAGAGCATAACCAAGGGAAAAGGAGAGATAGAGCTTAAGGGTTACAAGTTTGAGAGAGAGGTTAGTAGTTACTGAGAGAATGAAAGAGGTTAGGAATTAGTAAGAGAGTTATGAGGACTCACTTGGTGTGTGTGTGTGTGTGTGTGTGTGTGTGTGTGTGTGTGTGTGTGTGAGAGAGAGAGAGAGAGAGAGAGAGAGAGGAAAATTCTAGAGTAAGTTATTTTAAACATTCATTTTTCAACAATATTAATATATAATAGAGAATAATTTGTTGCACTATACTTATTTTTTAAGAGAACAAATAAGTATATAATATATCATATATGTGGTAAAGATATATTAAATATTACAATTATCATATTCCTCTCTATGTTCTTGACCTATGCTTTATGTAACCTTGGTGATCAAGCTTATATACACACTACTACAAACAAAAACTCTCCAATTCACCCTAATTTAATCGTAATTAACCAAGAAAAAAAAATGATGACAAGATACAAATTGCTTTAATTTCAAATGAATTTACTGTGTTAAACACATGTTCAAAGTAAACATATAAACTTTATAACATATCATAAAACTATTAGGTATTTAATAATTAAAATTTTCATTATAGATTAACTAATAAAATAATAATGTATTTCCTTTCGCATTGAGAATGCTACTAGCTTTTATATACATAATCTGACTCAGTGCAATAGGCGCCTCGAGAAGGATATCTCTCAACTTATTTTATATATATAGAATATATATAAGCTAGTTTTATAACATATTTGAATCACAAAGTAACTTTCTTCTCCGCCTAAAAAACCAAAGTAAATAATTTAGAGAGATAATAAAATTATATAGACATCCAGTCATTCTGTTTACTTTTCGAGCAAAAGAAGTTAGAATATGTATTTCTTTATTCTTAAACGCTATTTTTACTTTAAATCCCTACTTTGTTTTTGATACGCGCCCTTGATGTTGTAAATATCTGAATTTATTATCCGAAAGAAGCATACTAGGATTGGGTGTAGGATGGGTGTCGGATTGAATATCAGTGAGGCTGAGGCCCCGTTTGGTTGTTGGAAGATGAGGGTCAAAACCAAGTTATCAAGGGTAAAACCAGGTTTTGCAAAAAAACTTTGGTGTTTGGTTGGTTAAAATCATAACCCGATTTTCAATTTCATCTTCCAATTTTGGTCAAAAATTGGAAGAAGTTTCTTCCAACAAAAAGGTGGAATTCGAAATTAAAACCAGGTTTTTAATTTTATGACAGTTTTTTTAATAATATTGTGGGGTCCATGGTATATTCCTCTTCCGTGTCAACCAAACGGACCATTGGATTTCCAAACCACAAAACCAGGTTTTCGAAAACCTGGTTATAAGATAACCTGGTTATGGCACAAATTTATCTTCCCCAACCAAACGGGGCCTGAAGGAAGAGGGAAAATGGTGGAATTGAATGTGAGTGAGCTTGTAAGGATATCAGCATGGCTGTTTGTAGTAGTTTTATTTATCATCTTCATTGTACTGGATGGATGTAAAGCATATGTTAGGAAAGTTCATTGGGTTCCATCCCATTATCTTGTACTGAGTGCTTTAATCATCCAGCTGCTTAACTCAGTGAACGTCAAGACTTCATTATTAGACGAGTCATGGAATGGAACTCTTTGCACAATCTCTTCCATTTATGGCCAGCGATACATGCGGGGGACGTTGCTTCCATCATAACGGGGGTGATTTTAGTTATCTCTGTTGGAATGCTCATCCTTATTCTATAGGCTGCGCCAACTATGCCAGCAGAGGTATCCAGGTACGTCGTCATATTTCCAATGTGAAGGAATCCTCCCCTAGATTTTTATTTGAATTGCATCTGTTTTGAAAAGTTTCAAGGTTTCAAACCTAAAATTTAAATAATAATAAATAGAAATTAGCACGCACTTTAAATTTAATTTTAGCAGATAAGAAGATAGTATAGACTAAATGTTTGTCAGTATGAGAAATTGGAAAATAGTAGCTTTGACATTAACTTTATAATGACAGATATCTTATAGAAAAAAGTAAAATAAATAAATTGGGAAATTAGTTATTTTCGTTTTCGATGAAGTTGTACTGGGTAGGTTTTATTCAGTTTGTATTAATCAATTTAAGATCTATCAACTAATCTTAATAAACTATTTTTTGGCTCATTAAATATTTATAAAATTTATATCTTAATTAGTTAAATTACTTATTTCAAATTGATCAATTTGATTTGATTTTTCAGCAAGTTATTAAGCTTTATTAGTATTTAATACTTAAAATTTCTATCATTTTGATGATATATATGTCTCTCTGTGTGTCTATACACACACACACACACACACACACATGTGTGTGTGTGTGTGTGTTTGTGTATATATGTGTATGTGTATGTGTGTATGTATATATACTAGCTTATATATTCTATATATATAAAATAAGTGAAGAGATGTATTTTTGACGTGCCTATAACACTAAGATAATTTATCAAAATAGGCACTTCGAGAAGCATATGTCTCAGCTTATTATATATATATATATAGAATATATATAAGCTAGTAGCATTCTCAATGCAAAAGGAAAGACATTGTTATTTTATTATTATAGTTGATCTATAATGAAAAATTTAATTATCAAATACCTAATAATTTTATGACATGTTATAAACTTTATAAGTTTACTTTGAACATGTGTTTAGCACAATAGATTCATTTGAAATTAAAGCAATTTGTATCTTGACATTTTTTTTGTTTAATTAATTAGGTTTAAATTAGGGTAAATTGGAGAGTTTTTGTTTGTAATAGTGTTTATATAAGCTTGATCGCTAAGGTTACATAAAGCATAGGTCAAGATCATAGAGAGGAATATGATAATTGTAATATTTCATATATCTTTACCGCATATATGATATATTACATGCTTTATGTGTTCTCTTAAAAATTAAGTGTAGTGCAAAAAATTATTCTTTATTATATATTATTATTTTTGACAAAGGAATGTTTTGAATAACTTACTATATAAATCACCTTTCTCTCTCTCTCTCACACACACACACACACACACACACACACAGAGTGAGTCCTCAAAACTCTCTTACTAATTCCTAACCTCTTGTATTCTCTCACTAACTCCTAACCTCTCTCTCAAACTTCTAACCCTTAAGCTCTATCTCTCCTTTTCCCTTGGATATGCTCTCTCTCTCTCTCTCTCACACACACACACACACACACACACACACACACACACACACACACATTTTCCCTCACTTGTGTCTCTTTCTCCATCAAATTCTCTCTATATGTATAACTCATGTCTCTCACCCTCTCCCCTTGTTTTATTATCTCTATATCACATCTCCTTAATTTATTGTAATATACATTGATTGTCTTATATATTTTTAGCCGTAACTCCGCCCCCCCCCACTCCTCACCCTCTCTCTCTCTCCCTCCCTCCCTCCCTAATGTGGAGAGACCACAATAATGAAAATAAAATAATAAATGACACAATTTACAAGGGGACCATAGGGTAGACTCCTCCAAGCACTTCTTACTCTTGAACTAGGGCTTTCTCAATCACCTGATTACACACACTTCCAATCCCAGCTAACGATGGATTCACCTTCACATGGACATTGTTTAATGTCTCCAATCAGAAAATAGACCCCTTGTTTAGATAGAATCTCTATTTTGTTGAATTCTGCACATGCTTGGTTAGTAATATATCATACATGTTAGATTAACTCTTTCCATGAGTATCAGGGCTTCATCGTCTTGGAAAGATCTTCATTTCCTTTAAAATCTACTATAACAAATAAATAATTAAAAGAAATCTACTAATTTTGCAATAGGCATAATAACAAACCTATAATAACATGAAACTTATCAACAAAGTACTTGGAATAATGAAGGAAACCTTATTAATGCATTTGTAGAGCCAACCAATTAGTTTGTAGACCACAGTATGGAATTTGAGTTGTAGAATATCTAAGTTTTAATATTTCTATTCACCAGTCTATACATACCAGTCTTTCAATATATTCTCCCTTTTTACACATCAAAGACTCTTTCCAATTTATAAGACACCCTATAATAACTAACTCCAACCAACTATTATCGTTGAGTTGGGTATTTTAAAACTATTACAAACTAAACTTCCCTCTAATCTAGTTGTTACCTTTAGCTATTTAATGTTTGAGCTTGAAAAGCCATAAAATGGTTTTATTAAACATTAAACTCTTTTCTATACCTAAACCTATCTTGAAGATCTAATATTATTTTAGCATCATTGTAGGTTCCAAGACTGCCTAGTTGGTTTGATGAACTTGTTTATACATTCCTTCCTTCTGATTTGTTTTGAGGATCTTTGTGGTCTTTATAATCGTTAACTGTGGCTTGAATATTTGAGGTGCTCCTACACCTCTCCCCCTCCCTCCTCTAGCCATTACTTGCCCCTAATTACCATATCTATCTTTGCCTCATCTCTCTCTCTCTCTCTCTCTCTCTCTCTCTCTCTCTCTCTCTCCCTCTCTCCCTCCCTCTCTCCCTCTCCCTTTCCTAATAACCACGTCCATGCATGCATTCTATGCCCTAATTACTCTCTCTCTCTCTCTCTCTCTCTCTCTCTCTCTCTCTCTCTCTCTCTCTCTCTCTCCTCATCCCCATTATTTATCTAACTTATTTATACCCTTCTCCCCTTTTAATTTTAGCTTTAAAGGTTTGACATAGCTTGTAAAGTTCTACTTGATTTTTAAAAGGTTGTCTAGATATATATAAAAGTTCAATCTCATTTCTAAAACTTGATGTAATATCTAACTAATTTTTTAATTTTTTTTTGAAAATATTCTATTCTTAAAAGTTAACTGTAGAGTTCAGATGAAATAGCTCTTGGGACTAAGGTTTTTTTCTCTGCTAGGGTTTTCTTGCTTCATGCGAACTTTCAATTTTATTTTTTTTGCATACGGCCCTTCTCCTGCACTCCCCTTTTGTCAGCACTTGTCATACCGCATTTACTGTAGGAGCTTTAGGTTAGGATATAATGGCTCTAGCCAGCGGTGAACCAGTTGTTTCTGGTGTTTATGCTGTTGCTTCAAACTGCCATGGTGCCACCATCGAACAAACGCCCGCGCAAGTTTGTCTCGAAGGTTTTCCACGATGTAATCTTGATATTGTCCTTCCTTTGCAAGAATTTTATGCTGCATGTGACTGGTTAGAACAACATACCTTAATAGGGTATTTTGTTGGTAGGACTCCCCCTGAAGCTATGCTTAGAGAATGGGCGGGACTCCTCATGGAGTCCGCCTTGACGCTGTCCAAAACCTTACCAAAGGTTTTATTTATTTTTCTTTGCTAACCTATTGCAAGTAGACGTGGTTTTTACCAACGTCCCTTGGTCTATGTGTTCTTCTCTACTTGTTTTTCAGAAATTGTCCCGAGACTTCTCTGTCTCGGATGATAAAAAGCTTAGGGTTCCTATTTGGGTCAAATTCCCAGGTCTACCCTTGCCCTGCTAGTCTTTTATTGAGTCTATTGCCCAAGCCCTTAGCAAAGTTGTTACCAAGGAGCCAGAGAAATTTTTTAATGCTCACCCTTAGCAGCATGTTTGCATTGAAGTTGATCTTTCTAAAGATCTCAAGGATTCTGTGGAAATCCAAATTGGTGCTCAAACCTTCTCACAGAAGGTGCTTTACTTGAACCTACCTAACACCTATTATAGGTGCCAGTCTATGGAACACAAGATCAAGGATTTCCCTTTGGCTGTGCCTAGGGTCAAACCCCAGCCTAAAGCGATGCTTGTCAAATAGGTCGAAGGAAAAAAAGAAGAGTGGGTTACTGTTGGGTGCAAGGGAAAGCCTGCCTTGAATCCTTTGGCCTCCAAGCCATCCTATGCGGCAGTTACTACGATTCCTCCTACTTTCACCAAAGTGTTAGCGCCTACTAGTGTGGAGACGCCAGCGGCTTCCATTGCACTTGTTCTAGTTTCGTAGTTTTTAAACCCTGCTGGTTCGTAGGGGATTAAGGCGACTGCCATGGCCTTGTCCTTGACTGGGGCTCATTATCCTCTTGCAGTCTCATTCATAGTACCATCAGCAACAAAGGCACTCTTGTATTCCTCCTAGACGTGTGGAGATATCAGGGGTAAAAGTATAGGTTGTATGTCCAGAGGATATCCCGTCTAACTTCCACCCAGTTTCTACCTTTTTGTAGAATAGTTACTCCTCTCTGGAGGACGAGGATGATATAGAAGAGTTCTCATGAACTTCCTCTCTTGGAATGTTCGAGGTCTTATAGACCTCCCCAGAAAGTTCTATGTCCAGGATACCCATCATAGACTTGGGAATTTAGATTTTCTTTGCTTGCAAGAAGTTAAAATTTTTGGTTTCATGCTTTCTACTGCATGCCACATCATTTGGTAGGATAGCGTCATGTTTTCTTCTCAGCATGAAGCTAGCCGAGGTGGTGTAGTTACTCTCCTGTCACCTCACCTTCATTCTGCTATTATCTCGCATGGTTTTAACCCCACACACCATATTATTTGGCTTTTTCTTTCCATTAACAATCATTCTTTTGGAGTCATTAATGTTTATGCCTCCAATGATGGTGTGGAAAGGGCACAAATGTGGGTTTGGCTTGCTGACAACTTGCTGCCAACTACTTGGGTCCTGTGTGGGGACTTCAATATGGTTGAAGTGGCCTCTGACAAAGATGGCATTCTTCCTTTCTGTTGGATAGTTGGGGAAAGAGAAGCCTGGTTTTACATGCATCATAAATTGGGCCTTTTTGATCCTAATACTAGCCGCCGCCATGATAGTGGGGCCTGGCACACTTGGTCCAATTTTTGAGCTAGTCCTGACTGCATATTGAAACATTTTGATCGTGCTATGATCTCGACACAATATTTTTTTTCCTTTTTTGAAGATCGTGATCTACCTGTCATTCCCTTGATAGATGTGACATTGTCAGACCACTATCCCATTTACTTTGGCATTTTTTGGAAAATAGCTATCCCCAAAGTGGCCAAGTCTCAATTCTTCCTCAACATGTCTTTGCTGTTGCATGCTTCCACCATCTCCCACATACAACGTGTCTGGAATTTGGAACCACGTCCACATTCCCATCGAGGTTGGATTCAATGGTGGAATGATGCCATTACCAGAATGACACAATTTTTGTGCATCTACGAGCGTCAGCTGGCAATTTTTAGAAAATGGTCTTATGAAGCCAACACCCTTGCCCTAAAAAAAGCCTCTGAAGCACTCATCTTCAACCCCTTTGATGTGGATCTACAAATTCAGCTTGCCAAGCTTCGCCATGAAAAGAAAATTGCTGATAACTATGCTACCCGAGGAGCTCAAATCAAAGCCCATCTCCACTGGTTGGAGGTTGGCGACGAAGCCTCGAAGGAGTTCTTCTAGGCTCTCTGAGCCTGTCATACCAATGTTGGGATTAAAAAGATAAAATAGGGAACTAATGTTCTTTCTAGTCTACTTGACATCCTGCAAGCTTTTGTTCTTCACTATGAGAACGTCTTTGCTTCGTAAGGCCATTCGGTTGCTCAGGAGGAGGCTCTCAAAAAGTGTATTACTGTTACTCCAAACCACCTCATAGTTGAGCAACGCGCTTTTTTTGAGCAACTTCTTTCCCTCTCAGACCTTATAGAGGCAGTTTACTCCATGGTGGATGACAAATCCCCTGGGTGTGATGGATTTCCCTATGAATTTTACAAACATCTTTGGGAGCAAATTGGTCCTGATCTGCACAAAGTCTATCTTGAAGCATATCATTCTAAAATCTTAGGAGCGATCATAAATCAAGGCAATATTAAATTCATACCTAAATTTTGTGATCTTGAGGACATCTGCAACTGGAGGCCCATCACCCTCCTGAATGTGTCTTATAAGATCATTGCTAATGCGCTCTCTCTCAAAATCCACCATATGCTTCCTCTAATTGTGTGGCCTGAACAAACTGGCTTCATCAAATCCAGGTATACTCTTGACAACATCATTGCTATCTAGGAAGGTATGGAATGAGCCCGTAAGTCCAAGCAGGAGGCTATCTTTTTAAAGATAGAGTTTGCTAAAGCCTATGATCACATTGAATGGCCTTTCATTTTGGCTATGCTTCAGGCTCTGGGTTTTTGTCCCAATTTCCTTCAGTCTGTGGAGATGCTCTTTGGTGACGCTAATGCTTGCATCACCATCAATAATTTGCAAGATGAAGCTTTTGGACTTTTTTCGTTCCATCAGACAAGGTTTCCCGCTAGCTCCAACACTTTATGTCCTTGCTGCTGAAGGTTTTGGTTATTTACTTGCTCACTTTGTGTCTTCAAGACTGGTCCATGGCATTTCCTTTCCTGATTCTTCCTCCCAGTTAGTCAATGGTCATTTTTCTGATGATTCTTTTCTTACTCTTCTTGAAGATGAAGAAAACATCAAAAATGCTTTAAATTGTCTGGACACTTTTTGTCAAGCCTCTGGCTCTGCCATTCAATGGCATAAAACGCTCTGTTACCGACAGTCTTTTTTGCCTGCTCCACCTTGGCTCAGCCAATTCCAATGGAAATGAGTTACTCATGGAGAAATCTTCCACTTTCTTGGCATTCCCTTTGCTTTCCAGGCTTCCCCTATGGAACTTTGGAATGTTGTGCTTACAAAGATTAGCAAAAAGCTTGATTATTGGATCACTAAGCCATTTTCTCTTGCTAGTAAATTCCATACTTGTTCTAAGATTTTGGCTGCCACCCATCTGTATTATTCTTCTTGTTGGGCTCCCTCCAAAGCTTCCTATCTCAAATTAGAATGTTTTCTCAGAGGTTTTCTTTGGGCCTCTGGTTTTGACCATCATGGTTTTCACAAAGTTGCTTGGGATTTCTGTTATCTCCCAGGGAATCTGGGGGTCTTGGTCTACTTTCCACTCAGAAGTAGGGCCTTGCCCTCTATGCTAAATGGATTATTAGAGCTATTTCTAGAGATGAAGCTTGGAAAATTCTTGTTAGGCATTGCATCTCTTCAAGCTTGCCTACTAACAGACTACATGGAAGGGGATTGGTTTTCAGACCCTCCTCACTATGCATGAACCAGTGGTCATATAGGGCCCTTTTGTTATAAAGAGAATCTGGAAAGCTTAGGAAGCTATTAAACCTTGGCTTTTTTGGGCTGGTGATGAGTTTCACAATGGGTTGTCCTTAAATCAATAGAACATTTGGTGGTTTCCCCTGTTTTCCTTGTAGGGTACTCCTCTTGCCAAGACTCAAGGTGCCAGTGCTTTGTGTTTCTTTAAACGTGGCATCCGCACTACCAAGGATATTTTTTCAAGAGTCACCATGAATTTTAGGTCATGGGAGGATATGCAAGTTCAATACCACCTTGTTCGTGCTGATCGCTAGACTTATGACCTTCTGTTGTCTTCCATCCCTGTGCACTTACTTCATAAAGTGGGGATTCATTCTATTTGTCCTTGGTGGTATGATTGGAAGTGGTTTCTTGCCACTCCATTTACCAATTATAAGCCCAATATGGGATACAGATGGATTTTGACCCACCTTCCAATGGTGGACATGCTTAATCAACAGTGGCATTTGTATTCTTCACTTTCTCAATGGAGAAAACGGTTCGACACCATTTGGAGTGCCATTATAGAACCTAAGATTGCACACTTTTCTTGGTGCCTTACCTTCCAAGGTCTTCCCTTGGGGCCTCGGCTCAAGCATATTGGGGTTACTGATCCCAGATGACCCTTTTGTGGCCAACCTGAGTCCTTTTTGCATATTTTTTGGTTTTGCAAGCGTGCTCAGAATTATTGACACTGGATTAATGATTTTTTCAAGCCTTGCAGGCCCGAACCTTTTTCATGGCACATGATCCTACTCAGTGATTCCCCCAAAATTCCTCAGGAGTTCTCCCAGATCTGGCATACTTTCAGGATGGAAATTTTTTTTCTCTATGGAAAGATATAAATGCAGTTTTATTCACTTACAATTTTTTGGATGTTAACATTGCAATGTATACTAAGGCATGCATTTGTAACAATGTCATTATGTAGATACAGGTGAAATCTAATAAATTTTCCCTAGAGGTTGCTCAGTTACAGGAATTGCTAAATCATTGGGGCAATACTCCTTGCACCATTGCCAGAGTTCCTCTGGATGCCTCGGTCGATGCTTCCTCATCTCGCAGTCACCGTTCACAACACCAGTCCTCTGGCCACAATTCACACATGTCGCACTCCCAGGGTCCCCGCCATCGCTCTCCCAGTGGTGGTCATGGAAGTTGGAGGCACCACTCTGCTTCCCCATCACGTGGTGGTCCTGGTTGGTCCCCGGCTCCCCCACCTGGGTAGGCTTCTGGCTGATCTTTGACTCCTCCCCCTAGATGGGCACACTCTGGCAAGTTTCCTTAGCTGACCTTGGCAATTTCTCCTTCGCGGCCAGACAAGAAGGATGCAAAGACTGCGACTACCCCAGATCCTGCTGATGTTGCTGACGGTTGGACTGTTCATAGTCTGCCTCACAATCCCACTAATGCATGGGGATTTCCTGATAAAGATGATTCTCCTCCCTCTGCTGGTACTGCCTTGGCAGCCTGAGGTTGTTAAAAAGTGTTTTTTTTTTAATGAATAGTTTATAGTTTCTGGCTAAGGCCATGTTGTTTATTCTGGCTTCGACCGTTTGAACTCATTCGTGGGGTGATCCTATATCCCCTGGCCCCTTTTTGTGAATTGTAATCTTAGTAAATTTTATTAATTAAAAAGGACTATTCATCATTAAAAAAAAAAGAAATAGAACTGATTTTATTAATTCATAACTCTTTGTAATTTAGATACATCTGTTGTAGTTTTACCTCTATTTTATAGAGGCTTCTAGCAACTAAACTAGTAGAGGAAGGTTCTAGGCATTTGACAAGTGGATGGTTGTGTGGGGCATAGGAATTTGTCCATAGGAAGATGTAGATTTCTAATATTCATATTTTTAGTAGTATACAGTTGGTACTGTAGTTCGGTTGAAACTGACTGCGAATGTGGAGTGTTGAATCCATCTATTCCAACACCCTCCCTTAATTTCTGCCACTAAAGACTCTTTATGTGGAAGAAATTACAATAGAATAGGTGTTGACATTGAGTCTTGTTAGGTACCCATTTTACAACATAAGAAATTAAGCTCCCCTTCTCACTATTAGTTTATTCCTTGTGTCATTTATGATGTGGGTTTTTAACCAGTTGGCCCATAACCATTTGGAATTTGCTCCAACTAATGAAATTGATTTTCTTTTGGGTTTCTCTCCCAAATAAGTGGTTTTGGCTTACCACAAACCTTTCAAAAAGAAATTTTAGGTTTGCACCCAATCAAGTGGTTTTGGCTTACCACAATCCCTTCAAAACTTTTAAGTTTTTCACGTAAACAAGTGATTTTGGCTTACCAAAAACCTTTCAATAGATTCACCTAAAAAAGTGGTTTTGGATTACCACAAACCCTTCAAACTTCACAAAAACATTCCAGTTCAATGATGGGGCAACCATCTTTGCACTTTTCTCATGCACAATAATTATTGAGTCCATATGGAAACCAATCCATCTATCGAGTCACATGGGTACCCAATGGCTATACTCGCTAGTTCTCTTGAAATATTTTCTAGATACATGGTTCATTAATATGTAAAAACTTTTGAGGTGTTAGGCACAACCAATAATATACCTCCTACAATAGATTAAGTACAATACACACTTGAGGGATATTCGAGTCAACAATCTTCCATTACATGACTAAAACTTGACAACATAGTGCTGATGAAAGTTTTGTACCACTACATAACATATTAGTAATTGAATATCTGATATGAAGTATCAAACACACAATTACGCTCTTGAAAAGTTAATACTCATGGGACATGAGAATAACTCCAATTTTCCTTACCCCTATGGATACTAACTCGGTATATTGATCTAATTTGCAAGTAATCACATAGGTGGCCTTACACTATTTCTTTGAGGACAATTTGGACTGGTGATGATGGTATGAGTTTTGAATGGTGTTGATAGTGATGGTGATAGAGAATGGGTGTGCTTTGATACTTGACTTACTTCCCTAACTTTCTTCTCTAAACTTTGACTCCTCAACTACTTGCTATTCTACTCCTACTCCTATGAATGGAAGGATTAGTAAATGGAAGGGGATCAAATCTAATGAAATTTTACCGGTGGCTCCACCTCCATAGATACAATGATTCAAGGAAAGAGACCTAGTTTACCACACAAGACTTCCCAACAAGCCACTAGGATTCTAGTGGCCTAGTTATAGATCCCTATCAAACATCCAGCAATGCTACCATATAACTATCCATCTACTTTACTCTCTACTTAACAACTTGAAATGCAATTCACTTTAACAAATTGAAAGGAATTTGTATTCTAACTATTTAGAAGTAGAAGCCATGCAACAATACCAAAAGCTCTTAATCACCATGCAAGTCACAACAATGAGAAAGATAAATAATTTTTTGGCATTATCTTTGCAACAATTTTCATTGACCATTATAAATGAGAGAAAATAACCTTATATAGTGGTGAAAATGTACGACCAAGGGTAGAGATAAAGAGGCAAAATCAATTATCCAGATCAGATCCTAGAAACCCTAATTAGGGTTGCTACCCCATTAGCCAATGAGAAGTTGCCACCTCATAAATGGACCAATGAAAAAAAATGGAAAAGTAGCAACCAATGAGTAGGCACCAATGAGATGGCACCAAAGAGAAATTTCCACTTGGGTTTACATCAAATTATCTTCTAATATGAATCTCCCTTTTTCCTTAATACTTTTAGCTAAGACAATGAACTTTGCTAGCCTTTCATTGACTTCCTCCATGAGAGGGCAAGGTGTATGCTTTATCTTGATCTCAATCGATTTTATCATTCTACTTGTTGCTTGTAGTGTCTTCTCATGGTCCTTCTCATATTCTTTTGCATATCCGATAAAGACATTGAGGGAGGAAAGGGTGCCCAAATGTTTCTTCTTGATCGCAACCTTTCCTAACTAATCCAATCTTGATCCAAGCTCTATCTCATTGATGTCCTCTTCTCTAATATCATCAAAATCAAGTGCCACTCTGACGTCACTCATCATAGTATAAATGGAAGTGTTGATGTCTAGGCTATACTATGCAACTACATTCTATATCTCCTCGAGTATTCTCAATTTAGTAGTCAAAGCAACAAACATAGATTCTACCATACTCAATCCTCCTTCATCAACCAACTTGGCCCTTTCCAAATATGTCTTTGGTAGCCCAATGAATGCTTGTAGCCTGGGAATAGCTGAATCCTTGACTGGAAGGAAATCCTTCCACTCCTCTTCAAATATTCTAAATTTTTTTCTAATAGTCACTAATGACCTAAATGTTGAGATAAAGGAAGGCAAGAAATTTTTCCCATTGTGGATGGTATCATGGATCCAATCCTTGACTTGCTATAGCTGAGCTGATATCTCTTCTATATTGCTCCTATTGTCATGAGGAATAGCTACCTAGTGCAACTATTGGATAGGTTGGCAATCTCTCCAATATTTGTTCTTGACCTCCAACTTTATGATGCTTTCATTTTCCTTTCTCAACCTTTCTCATATTTAAACTATGCCCTCCTAGATCTCGACACAATCTATGTCATCTATGTTTCTTACAAAGTTATGCTCCACTATCTCATATTCTTGAGTTGCAATCTCATCCAATGCCTTGTTGATTGTTGGTATAGCAATTTAAACCTCTCAGTGACCATTACTATCACTCCTAATCACCTTTTCCACCATCTTTGTGATTTGTTTTTGGTTCTTGCTATCACCCTTTTCCATTAATCCTTGGATGTCTTCAACTATTTGGGTAGTTACTACCTTGCCTCTTGGCATAAGTATTTTCCTTAACCATAGTGGTGTGGTGCATCTCCCCAAATCTATATTTGGTTCGATAGGAAAAGCATCACCAACAGCCTTGGCTGCCTGACTTATTTCCTCAATATCAATTGGTCCATCTTCTTCTTCACTACTAACTCCAATGTCATCTCCTTGTTGGTTTTTTGAGAGAGGAGAGTACTCGGTGCTATCAATGTAACCACTTGATTCTGAATCAAAGCTCACCTCTACCATGGCCCCTTGATCACTTTTATTAACCTCTTGGCTTCTAGTCTCAATTATGCTTTCCATTGATGGTGCTGCATGTTGTCTCTTTGCTGGAGGTTGTGGATGTTCTTTGCTTTTCTCAACCTACAAACTTCTCTTATTGTTTCTAACTATTTCTTATTGCTAGCTACTTCCTTCACCCTTCTATTCAACTAATTGTAATGGACCCTCTTTTGGCTTCATCTTCTCATAAGTAAGGCATATCCTTTGGCTTTGTAGTTTCCTTAATCTTTCATTGTACCATGACCTGGTATGTAGATCAACCATCCTTGTAATTGCCTTTAAGGAAGGATCCCGATGATCATACCAATCTAATAGATTCAAATCTATTCCTTCTATTGTATCATAATCTTCTAGTTGATCGAGAATATCAAAGCCTCTCTATCTAATATCTCTTATCATGTTCATCGAAAATCTTGAGAAAGCTAGCTTTGTCACATGAAAGTCATCCTTGACATTTGCCCAAAAGTCTTCTATAGTGGGAACATGTTTAAATGCATTTTTGTGAGATACCTCGATAAGACCATTAGGATCAAATCCTTTCCTTTCTCTGTACCATCCTAGATTATACCATTCCAATTCCTTCTCCACAGCTACAAAGGTGACATGATTGGGGCAACTATCATTGCCAATTTTGAATGAGAAGGTAATCCCTATCTTACCCTCGAGTTTCATTATCCTGTCATAATGCTCAAGTTTCCTAGCCAATTCCATCAAAACTACCTTGTCCGGTGGGTATCTTGGAAGTCTCTTGCGACAAACTATGCTTCCTGCTACTCAAATGTATGTGAATTGCAGAAATTGGATGAACCAACTCCCATATTTCTTAATCTTTTATTCTACTTCTTGTGAGAGTCTCTTAGCAGGCGCCCCTTGTAACACCCTTACTTTCTTCAAGGAAAGGGTTTCACAAAATATTTTGTAATCTTTTTTGTTGTGCAAATGAAGCTATGGATAGCATTCATGCACCAAGTATTGCCTTTGCCCACTACCAATTTTTCCTAAGGCCTTAAGTCCAAGACTTTTATACAATCTAGCAATTAGGTAACATAGATAGGATCCCATGCAGAATTTCTTTTGGTTTTGTATGGTTCTAAGTTACAACTCTAGATTCTCACTTATGATCCTAGCCCAATCAAATATTCTTTTACCCTTTTCAATTTCAGCAATAAAGAAATACATCCAGCTTTTGAATTGCATACCTTGAGCTAGGCCCATGATCTAGTTGAGGAGCACAATGAGATCAGTGTATTGTGATATGAAATTTTCCACTATGAGCCTCAATGATCTGGTTACTCCTTTCTTTCCCTCATGTAGCCAATCATGTTTTAGATGCATGAAATAAGCTTCCTAGTTATCTTGAAATTACTTGGCTTCCTGATCCATCATCACCACTGTCATGCTCTTGTATTGGGGAATGTTAAATGTTTCTTCAATCACCTATCCAACAATTTTGGCCAACACCCTCTTCCCTTCATAAATAATGATGGATTTATTGATCAGATCAAACTTGGATGTGCACTCTGTAACCAACTCTTGACAAGGTAATGTAGGAGGGAAAGTTGTTACATATACAATTCCACTTCTATTTATTTTCTTTTCCATGGGGAATTGTCCTTCTTTTAGTCTATCCTTTACCTATATCATATTTACTATACCAACATTGGTATTGGTTATGCACCTCATTTTTTAGAAGAAAGTTGTTCTAGGCATCATATCCTCTTTGTCTTTCTTATTATTTGTTCCCTTAAGGTTCTTGCTTACACTAACATCTACCATCCTAAACACTTATTTCTGCCCCTTCATTATAAGTGATGTGGACTACCCTTATCAATCTCTAACCTTCTTTCTATTGATGGATTTTACACTTATTTCTTCCTTGCCAAGTCCTATCACTACACTTATCAATCTTCAATCTTTAACCTATAATGGGACTTCCACTTATTTCTACCTCGCCATTACCTTAGGATGGACTACACTTATATCTCCCAACTTCAACCTAGGGTGGTCTAGATTATTTTTTCCTTTTCAAATGTCCTATCATGGATTCTACCCTTATCAGTCTCTAATCCTCAACCTAGGATGGGATGATAAAGTGGTGGATGATGAATACAACAAGAACCAAGAGAAACGAAACTAAACAAGAACAAAAGAGTAAAATTTTCTTAAGGACCACTTTCAACTCTAAATGAATTGAATTTACCTTTACCAATGGCTGAGTGTTCTTTTGAATATCATATTAGACCTAAGAAATTCAAGCCCCTTGCTGGAAAAATCAGAATTCTATCCACTTGAAATTTCCCATGCATATGACCAAAAAAATCATCCAATCTCTAGGAGAAAAAATGTAACCTCTTTTCTAGAAAATCAAACCTCAACAAGAATTGGCTAGGCCAAGGAAAATTAGATCTATCCTCCAAAAGTTGCCAAGAATCGAAAATGATCTTCTTAATAAAAAAAATCACCAAATTTGGAAGAAATTAGACTTAAACCATGAGAAATCTGCCCTAGAAGAAATTTTCCAAGCATGGAGAGTGTAGATCTACCCTAGAATTAATTTTCCAAGGAAGAAGAGTTTCTCCTTTTTGAAGAAAATTGCCAAGTTTAATGCCAATCTGCCCTTTGCCACAAATCATCCAAGCACATTAAATCTACTCCAAGTATGGAAGAGGAAGACAAAAGAATGAGGAGACAAGGAGAAAGAGCTTCCTCTTATACCCAATTCACTTGTCCTCCCTAGCTGGCCGACTTGAACCTAAGAGAGAGAAAAAATAAAAACATTAATTAGTGCACAATCTAGTCCTAATTAAATGAGAAGCCAAAAATTAATTTTGTCACAATGAGATTTACATTTTTAAATTGTTGGTTAGACCAAAATTGCAAAAATAAAATAAATAAAGGCTTGGAGATGTTAAATGTTTGCATTAAATGATGATTAAGTAATTAATATTGTTGGTCTAAATTTGGTTTTGACATTTGCATGTCAACACACTTAATCACTTTTCACATAGAAGCCAAGCACACTATGTCTATGCCGAGCCAAAATTTCAATAGGTTCTACGTGACTTCAGGTGCCTAGTGAACAATAGATGCCAAGTGATATATAGGTGCCGAGTCATAGTTGATGCCAAGCAAGTCAGAATGCAACATGTGTTGAGTAAGACAGAATGTAATAGGTGCCAAGCAAACCAGGATAGTATATGTGCTGAGCATCAGTAATCCAGTATGTGCTGAGTAACATATATTGGACATAGTTGTTTGTAATTGCACAAATACAAGTATGTAAATTTATTTTGAGCTAACATAGATGAATCTCGAAGGATATTAAGGATGAGAATGAATCTTTTACTTTTCCTATGCAATTTTCATGGAGCCAATAAGAAAAATGGAGAAGGCATGCAACCAATTGGAAAAGTGAAAGGAATGAATGGGAAATAGAGATTCAATATGGAATCATAGATCCATACCTAACCCTAAGTCTTCAAAATCCTTAAAAGGAGGATGAAACCCCATTGTATGTCCATATCAAAATAGTGTATGTGAAAATTATTGCAAAATTCAGTGGGAAGTGTGGAAGATTTAGAGGAACAAAGCAGCAATTGCATATCCAGTTGATCAAAAAAAAGCAAGGGATATGAACAAATATCAAATCTCAGAGGATCAAGATCAGAGTGAGTAGAACCAGTGCCTAAAATTAACAATTTGAGATTGTAAGCAATCAGGTTTATGAATCTAATACTCTCTAGCAATTGTATTAGAAAAGGAAAATCCTACGTTGATAGGTTATCTTAACAACTAGGTTGTAGATCCTTTAAAGAGGTGATAAAATCCTTTAATAGGGTGACACTTCATGTAAAGTGTTTGTAAATCCTTTAATCAAGTCACTATCAACAAAGTGTAAAGCCTTCAATAGAGTAGGCCTTTCATAGGGCAGTCTGTGAGAAGTGGTCAAACAATTATTGTTGCAGTGATTTTATGGGTATGATCCCCACCCCAATTTTACCTTCCTATTCCTAGAGGGTTTCTGGGTTACCAAATTCTAGTGTTATGTGTTGTTGATGCATGTGTTTAATTTATGCTTATTTGATATGTTTACATGCATGCAGTTTATTTTTAGTTAATTGTTTTAAAGGAGTTAAAACTATAAAAGCGTGTTACTTCTGATTCACCAACCCCCCCCCCCCCCCCCCCCTTAGATGTACTCTTCCCATTTGAATATTCCAACTATATGTATTAGAGCTCAGTTCTCACAAGGAGAAGCCTAACATCTTAGAAAAAAGATTTGGAGATGGACGTCTTCAAACTTAGGAAGATTATAGAGAATCAGGTGATTGATGTACACCTTTCTCTACACAACTTGGAGGAAGCTAGAGAAGAATTGAGAAAATCCTTGAAAAGAAGGAAGGATATAGCCATAGCTAAAAATAACACACATTACAAGGAGATTGATACCACAAAAGTGTTTTCCAATGGAGATTCCTAAGAATTTGATGCAACAATAGCAAAATTGATGGAGAAGAATAGAGCACAAGTAGAAGAATTAGAATACTCAAGCTTGAACAAGAATCACAAGCCATAACGCTTTGTGAAGTGACTAAACAAAAGAAAAGATCCACTAAGGACAAGGTTATGCTAGAAAATGATAAAATAAATCTTATCAATAGATTGGAGGAGAAGACAATCAAGTTTGAAAGAATCTCAAACATGTAACTAGACACCTTAAGTCAAATGATGAATACACATCATGACCTGAATATGAAGGACATTGAGATCTCCAGTCTAAAAATGCAAAATGAGCAATTGCAAAATGAATTGAAAAGATAAATGGAGATAGAAAAGAGCTTCAAAAAATCAAGTGAAGCCATCAAACACTTTGAACAATTTTTGAAATCACCAAGGGCTAGTAATGATACTTTAGGACTTTGTTACACTAGAACTAAAGAAGGAGAGTCGTCCGAGACTGCAGAAGAAAGGAGAAACAAAGCTAAGACCACTAAACCCATTTTGCATTTCTGTGGTAAAAAGGGGCATACCTCTAATGTATGTAGGAGCAAGAATATCCATCAGCATGATAAACCTAAGAATGCAAGCTATTTTCATAAGTGCAAGAAGCAAGGACATCAAGCATATGAATGGAGGACTAAGACTATCAGAACACCAAGATTTGAAGGATATTGCTATAATTGCAAGAAGTATGGACATAGAGCATTTGAATGCAAATCCAAGCCTATGTGGACACCAAATTAGTCTACAAAGGGCAATCACATATGTCACTACAATTGGGATTACAACACCAAGTATAGCTTTCATTATTGTCAAGAACATGAACATGTTCCTGAAAATTGCATAAGGACACATTTCAAAGGAAACTACAGTAGATGGTTGATTCAAACCACATGTTTCAGTTGCTTGAAGACTAGTCATATCAGTAGGAATTGTGCAACAAGGGCCAAGACACCTAGGTTAGAAGTTAGCAAGGGTAAAGAGAAGCTATATGTTAAACAAATAAAAGGACAAATGAACAAGACTTGGAAGAAGAAAGATGAGTGCATCTCATCAAATGAAGGGATCACTTCACCCAAGAGGTCAAGTGATCACACCTCATCCAACTAAGCATGAATATGTGTATGAGACTAATATACATAGTTATATCATACATCAGTCCCAAGACAAAGAAGTACTACAAAGAAGAAATCAGCATGAGCAAAGATCCCAAGTCAAAATTTGAAGTTTTTGCAAAAACTATCAAGTTGTCCTCAAATTTTAAGTAAAGTTCCAATGCATGCCATGTTGCTAGTAGCGACCGAGTTGATAGTTAGCGTCAAATTGAGAAATGTCAATGGAAGCCAAGTTATGTTGAAACCTTCAAGAGCTAAGTGTACAACTATGTATACCCTAAGCATTTAATGCTCGGTTTTGAAAGGTATAAGGTTGAATTTTGATCATTTTTGTGCCATTCAAACATAGAGAAAAGATGAGAAGAGTTTAGAAGTGATCAAAGAGAAATATTAAAGCTTTTTGCATTGATTTCAATAGTGATTTAGCATAAATTTTGTTGATCTAAGGTATTTATCAAGTGTCGAGCTATGCAGTATTAAAAAATTTATGTATTGAAACCCTAGATTGGTATAATGGTGTCTAACTCCAAGAACCCAAAGGATAAAGAGAGTTATGAGGTTCAGTTAGTCAGTAATGAGGTAAAACAACCTAAGTTCAAGCCAATCCTAGAAGTTGCCTATAAAAAAGACCCTGCTGGCACACTCTCCATTATTCCAGCCAAAGTTGTCATGGTACAGGATGTGAGGAAATGCTACAATTGCAAGACAGGTGCAATTGGAGACCTGGAGATTTTTCAAATGTATGATAAACTATGTGATAAAAAAATACTCAAGGACAAATTTCAAATAGTCAAGAAAAGGGGTTTAATCCATGCCCTAGTTTATCCCATAGGTTTCAAAATAGAATAGGTATGGATTATCTTGAGTAGAATACACAATGGTTGTTTTTGGTTGGAAGGAGGATTAGTTAAAATAACAAGGAGGATAGTGCATAGGGTTATAGGTTTTCCAACCCTAGATCAGCTCAAGACCCTACGTAGTGACTCCAAATAAGTTATTGAAAGAAACATAGGGGCTAAATGGAATAAAAGGGGCATGACAATTGACACAATCACAAATCCCCTTCTGGACTTTGCTATGAGAATCATTTCTCATAAATTCTACCAATCTAGAAGATTAAATATCATACCATGCATTGCTGTGGATGTAGCCTACAAACTTGTGAAGAAGGATCATACATATTGTCTAGTAGAACTGATGTTGTAGCATATAAATGAGAACCTTGGAGCAATAAGAAGGTCAAAAGGAGCTCAATGTAAGTTTGGTTTAGTCCTTGTCTACATATTTTTCTATGCCATGGAAGAATTTCCTTCTTTTGGTAAAGTTAATTGGAGATCAGATAAGTCAACCATCACTCAAATTAATGAATATATTGAGTAGATGGGAGACAAATTTGACTCTCTGATGACTAGTTATTTTGAGGATTTTAAGAAATCCATGAAGCAAAGATTGTGGATACCGGTTTCCCTAGTGGAACAATATGTCAATGATTTCTGCTTCTTAGTTGACATTGATTTCACCTATATTCAAGCAATAGTTCCAAGTGTGACATGGCTAAGGCCATTAGGATATGGGATAGATGTTGATGAAGCATCAACAACAATCACAACATTGCTTTCAGAAGAGATTGATAAGGAAGCATCCCACTTTGGAACATTTGATGTTGTACATTCCAAGGTGGACATGGAACTAAACACCGCCTCAACCTTGAAGAAGGATAAAATGGTAAAGAAGATAAAGAAGAAATTTGGTGCAAAACTTGAAGGGGCAATAGGTGCTGAAGAGGAAGAAGAAGAAGAACATGAGAGTGAAGAAGAAGAGCAAGGGCAAGGCCCTATGGAATTCACCCAAGGCTTAGGAGAAGATAAGGAAGAAAGTGTCGAGGTAGAAGAAGCTAATGAAGCACCTAGACAAGCCAAGTCAAAGAAGAGAAAGGCTAAAACTTGGCCTCCAACCTAGCCTAAAGTAAAGAAGGGTAGAGAAACCACTCAACCTAGGCCAACACCAGTAATAAGAGCTACCAAAAGGGCATCTACACAAAAGGCCAACAAGGAAAAAAAAGAGAAGAAGAAGGCCACTAAACAGACTGGTGAAGTGCAAAAGAAAATAATAGAGTATGTAGCTCAACCATATTCTGATGAGGAGGAGAAGAATGAATCAAATGATATCAACCAATTCAGAGTGGTAAGTCATCCTCCCAAATCAACCATAGATAAAATCTATGATAATGTTAGGAAAAATGCAAATTTTTCTAATTTGAAAAGTGTTGATTTTAATAAGTTAATTAGAGAAAATTAAAACAAGATAGAGGAATCAGTGTATGCCATGATGGAAAAGTTTAAGAACACACCTCTAGAGTTAGACAATACCTTGCCTAGGGAATTATATGAGATCATTAAAACCAAATGACACTATTGTCTCAAGATGGAGAAGGAAATTAGAGAATCAAAACTGGCACAAGTGATGCCTGATCTGACAAGAGGTCAAATTACTAAGGCTACTAAGAAACATGGTGGAAAATTTGTACCAAAATATAGAGCCTTTATTATTTTGAAAAATAAAATTGAAGATGTAGTAAATAAGTCCACAAAATTGTGGAATTCAATATACAAATTGACTAATGACAAGAATGAAGAAGAAAATAAGGCTAAAGCCAGGGAGGAGGAAAAGGAAGCCAAAGCAGTGGAAGAGGATAAGGAAAAAGAAGAGGAAAAAATAACAGAAGGAGATGAAGAGAAGAAAGGAGATGAAGAGAACAAAGAGGAAGAGGATAAGGAAAAAGGAGAGGAGGAAACACAAAAGTGAGATGAAATGGCAACAACTGAGTAGTGGTAGAAAGAAGAACAAAGTGTGCAAGACACACAAATTCCACCCCCTAGCCCTCCTCATAAAACCATCACATGTGCAGATACTATAACTGTGAAGGATGTTTCTAACAATTCTACTCAGAACATCAATCCATTGACTACAGAGGATCTCAAGAAGATCCTTGACCAATAAACATAGCAAGAAAAATTATGCAGTAATCCAGTATTGGGTAGTGTTGATGAGCTATAAAAGGTAGTAGCTGACTCCTCAAGAGACAAGGTGAATCCACAAGAACCACCTTCTATCTCTAAAACTACTAGTACTCCAATTTTAGTGCTTCCACTGCAAATTGCAATAGTGGATACATCTGTAGCAAGTGACAACATTCAAAAACCAAGTGAAGAAGAAGGGAAGGATACAACAACATGGCCAATAGGATAGATTGATACATTTGATCCTATAGTAAAACTCCAAGGTACACCCTAGTAATCATCATTGATTAAGGAAAGTCTGATGAAGAAAAGGAGGATAAATCAAAAGAAGAGGAGTAGGCCACAATACAAACACTAGTAGAGTTACCAAAGACTGACACTCCTACAAAAACTCTTCAGAAGCTGAGCACTAATGCAATACCTTTGCAAATCTCTACACTAGGCTCAAGCTCAACCAAAGTGTCCAATATACTTCATTGTGGAGACCCTAAGCTAGATGAAGAGATAGTAATACCTTCTTATGACTCAAAGACTGTCACCATTGAGCATATTACAGATATGTAGGATACACTAAATTAAAGGAGAAGACAAGAAATACTCAGAAAAGAGTATAAACATAAGCAATAAATACATGAGATAAATGACATCTTTATGGATGCCTTCAGCTTACAATCACCTGATGAGTCAAAACCTATAATGGAACAATTATCATATATAGTTGACCAAGTGACAAGTGACGACCAAGATACCAATGCCAAACTTATGGAGTGGTTTGAGAAGAAGTTTCAAGGGAAGGTGAATGCAAAGATATCAAGTGAAATAGCACTTTCATAGGTAGAGTTGGCCAAGAAGATTGAAAAAGGTCAAAACTGTACTTGAGAATATTTTCTCATTGTACAAAAATTTGTGTGATTTTTCAAATTTCACACAAGAGATAGGCCAAAGGATCATGAGATTGGATAGAAATCTAAAGATTTCTACCATGTAGCTACCAAAAGATCTAGCTCAAAGTGAGAAGCATTTTGCTCAATCGTTTCACACTCAAAGAGAATTAGCTACACTAGCAGGTGAAGAGGCAAATACAAAGGCCAAATTGATGTAGATATAGTCCTCCATTACCCCACATTTAGAGGTTCTCCACAAAGAGAAAGCCTATGCAGAAAATGTTCTAAAGAAAGATTCTAGTCTTTCTACACTTGATGGGCTTGTACATCTTGCTACAGAGACTACCATCTAGCATAAGTCACTAGACATTACTTTGGACAATTGGGATGCAGCTCTAAAAATGATTATGGAGGTAAATAGTATGTTTTTGGCTAAATATGGTATTACTCCTTAAAACCCTTTAACATAAGTGTCAAAAAGGAGGAGAAATAACAATAAGGGAGATAAGATAAATATATATATTATGTTTTGAGGAGAACTAGTAAGGATGATATAACTAACGGGGAGAATACTACACATTTTAATTACATACAACCAAAAGATAGAACAACTTAGCACACACATAAAGATTACAAAAATAGGGCAAAGGCAAAGAGTATCAAGCACAATTAGCACAAAGGGAGTTATAAGGTATTTTCAACAAATTTTGAAATTTTGTACATATGTAGAGCAAAATGATTAATGTACTCATAAGGTCATATCAATAATGTTTAGTTAAGTGTTTTTGACACTCATGTCAAAGGGGAAGATTGTTGGTCTTAGTTTGGTTCATTTGCATGTCAACACACTTAATCACTTTTCACATAGAAGTTGAGTACACTATGTATGTGTCGAGCCAAAATTTCAATAGGTGCTAAGTAACTTTAGGTGCTAAGTGGACAATAGATGCTGAGTGATATATATGTGTCGAGTCATAATTGATGTCGAGCAAGTAAGAATGCAACATGTGCCAAGGAGAACAAAATGTAATAGGTGCTGAGCAAAATAGGATAGAATATATGTTGAGCACTAGTAATCCAGTATGTGTCGAGTAACACTGATTGGACATAGTTGTTTGTAATTGCACAAATACTTATGTAAACCATTTTTGAGCTAACATAGATGAATCTAGAAGGCTATTAAGAATGAGAATGAATATTTTACTTTCCCTATGCATTCTGCATGGAGCAAATAAGAAAAGTGGAGAATGTATGCAACCAATTAGAAAAGTGCAAGGAATGAGTGGGAAATAGAGATTTAATATGGATCATAGATCCATACCTAACCCTAAGTCTTTGAAATCCTTAAAAGGAGGATGAAACCCCATTGTATGTGCAAATGAGAATAGTGTATGGGAAAATTGTAGGAAAATTTAGTGGGAAGTGTGGAAGATTTAGAGGAATAGAGCATCAATTGCATATCTAGTTGATCAAAAGAAAGCAAGGGATCTGAAAAGATATAAGATCTTAGAGGATCAAGATCAGAATAAGAAGAACTAGTGCCTAAAATTAGTAATTTGAGATTGTAAGCAATTAAGCTTATGAATCTAATACTCTCTATCAATTGTATTAGAAAAGAAAAATCCAATGTTGATAGGTTAGCTTAATAGCTAGGTTGTAGATCCTTTGAAGAGGTGATAAAATCCTTTAACATGGTGACATTTCATGTAAAGTGTTTGTAAATCATTTAGTTAGGTCATTATTTACATAGTGTAAAGCTTTAAAAGGGAAAGCCTTTCATAAGGCAAACCATCAGAAGTGGTCAAACAATTATTCCTACATTAATTTTGTGGGTATCATCCCCACCCTAGTTTTACCTTCTTATTCCTAGAGAGTTTCTGGGTTACCAAATTCTGGTGTTATGTGTTGTTGATGGATGTGTTTACTTTATGTTTATTTAATATGTTTACATGCATGTAGTTTATTTTTAGTTAGTTGTTTTAAAGGAGTTAAAAGTGTAAAAGTGTGTTACTTCTAATTCACCACCACCCACCCCCCCGCTCACCCCCCCCCCCCCCCCCTTAGAATTACTCTTCCCATTTGAATATTCCAACAAATATATCATTAAAAATCAAATTTGGCAAGCCAAAAGCAATTTTTTCAATTTTAAATTACTAAATTCTTTAAAGATTTAAAAATTTTCAAGGCAAATTTAATCCATTTAATGCCAATTTTTGCAATATAATCCAAAATTGATTTTGCCATGTAATTTTAATTTTTAATTTTAACAAAAAGAAAATAATCTCTCTAGAGTTTAATATCAATTTTCCCATTTGATTTCACCATCACAAAATCAATTTTTTCACTGAAAAAAAAAATTCAAGATTTTCCAAAAAACCCAAATCTAACAAAAATTCATTTTTTTGAAAATTACTCGAGTTTATACAATTATATCCAAATTTTCAAAAAAAATCATCTAAGTAGAAAATTTACAATTTTATCTTGCCAAGTGTTGTTGTTTGAAATTTGTTTGGTCTGAGGATAAAATTAGTCGTTCTAGAAAATCAAGTTTAAAACTAGTTGAAAAATAAATCTAACCTCCTCCCTCATGGCCTGAAGGTGTCCAAGACATAAAATTTTCTAAAATCAAAAATTTTTGGAGAACTTAAAAACTTTATTGCCAAGGGAATTGAAAAAAGGGGGTCCCCAAAATTTTTTGGGGCGATGGTGTGAAAATCTCACAACATCTAGTGACTCCACTGGTGAAATGTTCTTAAACGTTTCAAGAATAAAATAACTTATAAAAAAAGTCTCAGGATGGCCTATCCAAAAATTTATTTAAGGACAAGCACTCAACAAGAGAAAGAAATCTCAAGTTGATCCTAAGCACTCTAATCATAAGTTACTCACGTGTGTGCAAATGATTTACTCCCTGCTCGACAAGAACTTGGTAATTTCTCAGATCCATTAAACCTAGCTTATTATAATATCCTTACTTCAAAAGAAACTTGTATAGAGCCTCACTACCAGTTAGGCATCTATAGCCTTGATGGAGTTATCACTGTGGCACCACAATCATGGTTCTACCTTAAGTGATTATTTTTATAGCACTGGTAGAAATGATTGCACACCCTTGAACAAAATTTCATCATTATTTTCACTTTGATACTGCTTTTCCTCTTTTCTCATGATATTTTCTCTTTTTTTTTTATGCTCAATTTTTTGTTTGGCTTGTAGGCAATGAAGCTTGCATAGGGTTTCCAAGACCATAGTTGCACTAAAGCAGGTGTATGATTTTTACCAAGTCTAACTTCACTTCAAAATATCAAGAACTCAAAGCAATTAAGTGTGAGTAGAATGTTGTAACCATGTCAAAGATAACTTAAGAACCTCTATCGAACTTGACCCAAATTTAATACAAGTCCTACCATATACTAACAACTAAGTACATCCTTTAATCTCTGAACCTTGTTAAATGTATTCAAGAAAATAACAAGACAAACTTTGTTTTGTCACCGAAATGTAAAATCTAGACACCTCACCTATGAGTGATAATATGGACCCCCTTTGCTCCTGCAATGGCCCAAAATCAAAACTGCTCTCTAATTGAGGGAAGCTAAAGATCTCAAGTCAAATAACTTGATGCAAATTACGTCAAGCTCCCTCACAACATCTAAACTAGACAACTACAAGAAAACTACTCCAACCAACTAAAAAGGAAACCACTCGAACCCTTGGTCCAAATAGTCCAAAACAAACTCTACTCTAAAGAATAGAAAGCAAACTAACTACAAACCAAAAGAAAACCTAAACTAACTATGTAAAAAATAGCTCTAGACAGAGTCCTAGGTTTGGAAATAGTGTTTGAGGAATTGCCCATTGAAAAGCAATGGGACATCCCCACCAGTGAGCATCTTAAGTCTAAATGCATTATCCCTAATAATTTCTAAAATCTGGAAAGGACCCATCCAAAGTTTGTCAAATTTATTATCTTGTCCTTTGTTTTCATGGGCTTTGTCCCAATATAAGACCAAGTTAGAGATCTTGAAGGCCTTTTTTTGCGCCTTTCTATCAAACCAGCATTTTACTACCCATTGATGTTTAGAAAATTTATCTAGGGATTCGTCCATTTTTTCATCTAACTACATCAACTTAGCTAGCCTAACTTGGACTCTGTCTTCATTCTCATCATAGTATTCCTGTATGAACCTTAAAGTTGGGATTTTTAATTGAATTGAGAATATAGGGTCTTACACATAAAACAAATGATAAGGAGTGATTCCTATGGACTCTTTAAACCTTGTTCTATTTTCCCACAAAGCGTATCTTACTTGTGTGTGCCAATTGTTCATGTCTAAAAGTTTTCCAATCATGGTCAAAAGATTCTTGTTCGTGGATTCTGCTAGCCCATTCCCTTGGGGATAGTAACTTGATGAAAATTTTAATATGATCCGATGGTCAAATGCCCAAGTATAAAATTTCAAAGAAATGAAAGAAGAACCATTATCACAGACAAAAGCAGAAGGACAACCAAACCTAGTGGTGATATTTTTCTCTAAAAAATTAATGATAGTCTTAGTAGTGTAATTCTTGAAAGCTTGAGCTTCTGACCAACATGTACAATAGTCAGTTGTGGTTAGAATATACTTGTGTTGTACTGAGGAAGGTGGATTGATTGGACAAATGAAGTCAAGTCCCCACATCACGAATGGGCTCACCTCAATGATCGGCCACAAATGCATCATTGGATTCCTTTCTTTTTTTGTCGTAGTTTAGCAAAAATGATAGACCTTTATATGCTCGTGAGTGTCTTTGAACAAGGTTGGCCAATAGTATCTGACTCTTAGTATCCAATGTGCTATAGCCAAATCTGATCCATGTCTTGTTCCCCATTTATAATGAAAATGTTCCAAAATATTTCTAGCTTCTTCTTTTCCAACACATCTCAAATTATCCCCTCATGATTTTTCTTGTATAATGCTACCCGTTGTAGCATGTATCTTTTTCTTTGGAATCTTAATGCTTGCTTCTATACTAGATTCAAGTGTGAAGGGCACTAGAGATTTAATAGATAACTGATTAGATCCTGATACCATTCATTGATGTGCACATCCTCTAATTCATAATCTTGTTGCACAAGTCCAGGCCCCTCTAATGCCATGGTTTGCACCAATTGTTGTCCTTTGACCAATTTCATTAGTTGAATTTCTATGTCATATTCCTAGATAGTGGCAACCTACTTGCTTCTTCTTTCTCCAATTTCATTTTGCATTAAAAGAGTTGTCACTACTATGTCAGGAAAAATTCCATGTACATTACTTCTCAAGATGTAATGTCTAAATTTTTTTACTACCTTTACCAAAGCATAAGCTTGTTTCTTCACATTTGGATAATTCAATTAGGCCTCTTTGAAAGGTATACTCATGAATGCTATTGAGTTCTCTTCATCTACCTCATTCTTCTATGTTAAAATGGATGCACATGCGTGATCCGAGGTGAAAGAGTATATATTGAATGGCCTTTAATAATGTGGGATTACTAGAACTAGTGCATTAATAATAGCATGATTTATCTCTTCAAATGCCTTCCTTTCTGCTAGATTCCAATCCATTTTTGCATCCTTCTTTAACATGTCATTCATTGGCTTCACAATCTCTGTGAAGGCAGATATGAACTTTCTCACATAGTTGATCTTTCCAAAGAAGGACTTGAGCTCTCTCTTGCTAGCTAGTATGCCAAGTTTGGAAATTGCTTCCACTCTCTCTAGATCTATCATGATACCCTTTTCTAAAATTAGATCTCCCAAAAGTTTTCCCTTAGTGACACCAAACATACATTTTTTAGGATTCAAAGAAACTCCAAACCTTCTGCATCCAGTGAAAACTTTCCTCAAATCTAGGATGTTATCTTCTCTATTCATTGAAAATATGATTATGTCATCCATGTAAATGATAATGCATTTGTTTTTTAAGTCCTTCAAAGCATAATCCATGGCCCTTTGAAATTTTTCACTTGCATTAATTAGGCCAAAAGGCATCCTCATATATGCAAATGTTCCCTACTTCATGGTGAAAGTTGTTTTCAATATGTCTTCTTCTTCAACAATCACCTGATTGTACCCTGAATATACATCCATAAAGGATATCATCTAAGCCCCATTTACAATTTGAAAGACCTCATATAATGATGGCAATGGATAATTATCCTTTTTTGATGCTCTATTCAAATTTTTAAAATCAACACATAATGTCATTTCTCCATTTTTCTTCCTAACTGGGACAAGATTGGTCACCCACGTTAAATGTCTTATTGGGAAAATGATCCACACATTTAGTAGCTTCTTAACTTCTTGATATATCAATGGTTCTAACAAAGGGTTGACTAGCCTTTGTTGCTACTTGAATGGCTTACTTCCTCCCTTTAGTGGAATTGTGTTCGTAATGATGGAAGGGTCATATGTTTTCAAATCTTCATATCCCCAAGCAATTACATCTAGGAATTCCTTCATCAAAATCAATATATCTGCCTTCTCCTTAGATGTGCAAACCTTCCCAATATGAACTATTTTGGGACAATCCTCTGTTCCCAAATTAACCTTTCTGCATTCATCACCTTTTGTGGGTTGATATTGCACTTTGTGGAATTGGTCCATGTCAAATATTCTTTCTAATTCAATCATTCCCTTTGGAATAGTATTTGTATTTAAGCTCATAACTCCTTCTAAGTTGATCTCTGCCTCTTCATCTACTTCACCATCGATGATCTGTGCGATGAATACATCTAAACTAGTCCAGAATTTGTGGATATTTCTATCATCTTCAAACACTTGGAAATTCTTGACATTATTTGGTACTGAAGAAACTGATGCCAACTCAACTCTAAATTTCTTCAAGCCATCCAAATTTATTGGTGCTAGTGAACTTGCAGTTTGTGCGAAGGCATTTGCCACCTAATTGTTTGTTGTACAACTAAACTTGATATTGAAGGCATCGAAGTCCTCTATCAAATCCCAAACTCTATTTCTATAACTCTTCAATCTCTTCTCCTAACAAGTGAACTTCTGCTTTACCTGTTCAGTTACTAATATGAATCTACAAGGACATGAAGTATCTTAGCACCTTTCTTGATAGCACACAACAAGCCTATAATCAAAGCTTCATATTTTTCCATATTGTTGGTGCATGGGAATTGCAATCTATGTGCTCCAAATATGTTGCCCCTATTGGGCTAACTAACTCAAATCTGGCTCCATCTCCTCGCTTAGTTTTGGAACCATCAAACCTTAAAGTCCATATTCCATTGCTTTCTTGGTATTGCTCTTGGGAATTTTTGAGTTTGTCTATTTCATCACTTCTCTTCATTTCCAAGTTCAATGGTGTAATTTTTTTCTTAGTTTCACCCATCATGCTACTTTTTTCTTCATCAACTTGTAAAGTCTCATTTCAGAGTCCCTGAGATTCTCATTTCTACATGTTTTATGGCAACTATGCACAAGGAGCAAGACAATTCCAAATGGAAAGCATTGTGAATTCTACACTAGTTGGGCAACAATAAGTCTCTTACTAATGTTTAATTTCCCAACTCTATTCCTTGTTGTATAGTTTTGGTCACAAATTTCTTAAAATTCTCAAACATGCCTTCACCATTGTTGAATGAGGTGTCTAGATCTGACTCAATCAAGATCTTAATGGAATCCCTTCCTTCACTTATGATGTTCATTATTAATACTTCTATTTTCTTAGGCATGTAGTTGTTCATATTCATTTCCACAAACAATATTCAATTTGATTTCCCATATTTAGTAATTGTCAATCTAAACATTGGGCTGCTATCAATTCTAATTTGGTTGGCAAGTCCTTTCCACATAAGCCACATGTGAGAGAAGTCAGTTTCCATGTATCCATTCAACCTTCTGGCCTAGTCTCTACCTAGGATCAATCCATAGGTATTGACCACATGTACCACTGAAATATACACCATATATTCCATCCTTGGATCAGATGCTAATTGCATGTGTATGTTGTGCAGCTCACCCACTACCTGTACTTCTATTTTATCCAATTGGGTAACCTTTTTGTTTAATCCCAAAGGCATAATTCCTTAACTTCTACAAATCTTCAAAGGCATGATGCTACTTGAAACTCCTAAATCTATCAAGAAATTATGGAGAAGCTTCCCAAATATCCTTATTAATAGCAAGAATGGGGTTGGTTCATCTTTCCCTCGATTGTACACCACGGGTGTCCTATGTACTTGCTTTAGGTTTACTCCAAAATTTGTCAATTGAGTTGCTTCTTTTTTCTTCACCATTTCCTTATTGTTTTCTGGGTCTTGACTCCTTTGTGTCTATTGTTCCGCTAGCATTGATCCTTGAGACACATAAACTAGTTGAGGTCCTAGCTATCTGTTGAATTCACTAATGTCACCATATGCAATCTCTTGTGTACAGCTCTCCATCTCTTCATATGAAATGTCTTGAGATGAACTTGTCATGTTCTCTTCTCTAATGTCTTTGATCACATGCACTGTGTTAGGAGGAGGTCTCCCTTAAGTATGTGTTACTGCACCTTAAGTGTGAAACCCTTGTGATTTGTTATCTTTCAAGTTGTCAAGGAATGTATCCCTAATCTCCACTACCTTGAATAATTCAAACAAAGGAAGATTTATTTTAATCTTCTTCATCTCCTATGTTACACTTTTTCCTAATTTTTTCAACTTATCATTATTCACAACATTGTTTCTTATTTTGCCTCTATTTGCTTCTTGTGTTGATTAGACATTCTATGATCCTTGAGTACCCTAATTTTTCTATTGTGTGTTTTTTTGAAAGCTCTATTGTCCATTTCCATTGTTATGATTCCCATGTTTGTATTCAGGTGCATCCCTTGAAGAATTTGGTACATTGTTTACATTGGGGTGTGGAGGCATATTGAGATTATTTGGGGGTATGGAGGACATGAAGAGTCCATCATTTATCTTATTATTTCTCTAATAAAACCTTGCATTGCTAGCCAATTGTTGAAATTTTTGGTTCCCACCTATCCCTTGAACTAGAACAATGTTTCTCAAAGGTGGGAAAGAATCTAACCCATTGTTATACCCATTCTAATCCATTACCTCATTAACTAGCCTATTTGCTGACTCAGGAGGAAATCTCCCTTGGTGTTCTTCATATGCTTCAAATTCTAGCAGAAATGAAAACTCCTCAAAAGTCAAGCATTAGTCATATCTTGAGGATGGGAAAATTTCATACCCTATGACCTTAATATCCTCTTGGTTGTTTGACTCATCTATTATGTTTTGAGATAGGTTAGATGTTGTCTTTGACTTAGCACATCCTAACTTTGAATGTTAATTAGTCTCATGGAATCTACAATATTTAGAAATGGCGAACTCAGCTAGAAATATTCTATCCACTGGCCTACTATCCACTAGGACTTGATTATCAAGTGGCAACACCGCATTTCCATTGTTTGGGCCAGTGTTCCATGTCCTCTTTTGGTTAGACTAATTTTTGTATCCTTGGTCTTGTGACTGGATGTTAGCTAGATAGTTCCTTTGATAATCACCACCTTGGTTATTTCTTTGGTATTCTTTGTCCTAATAATTTCTTTAGTATCCACCCTGATAACTCCCACCCTGATTTTGGTAATTATTTTGTCGATTATTTCTATGGTAACATTGGAGTTACTTTTTCTAATTTCTCAAATAGGTAAATTTCATAGACAACTTCTTGACTTGCTCAATCAATTCCTTTATTTCATCCTTTTCTTCTTCGATTCTTGTGGATGAAGTTTAACTTTGCAAATAAACTAGCATTGATGGTGGTGCCTAAGACAATGGAGGTCCTGGATGTACCACCAACTAATTTTTAGCTATCTAGTATGTAAGATATAGAACTGAGTTGTTTTGATACCTAGCAATTGGGGGTTCCATTCCTTGTTGGCCCAATTGCTTCCCTATTTCAATTGCTTTAGCGTAAGCCTCAGTCAACTTTGTGGGAGCAAGATTTGCCATCCTTATAAACATAGCTATATAACCATCTAAGGCACTGTAGTATGCTTCCAATGCACGTGCCTTCATCATTTTGTAAGGGGCTTGCAATCTTGGGTAGGCCTTGTGGAAATGATTGTTGAAAGAACTTATTGACTATTTATCATGTCTCCTAATGTCCATGAACATTCTATGCAACTCTAGTGGTGTGGTGGGCATGCCAAAGTTTGAAATAAAGGCTTCTTTGAGCTAAACCCATCCTGTTATAGATGATGTTAGAAAATTGACAAAATAGTAATAAGGTTCTTCCCCCAATGAATAAGGGAAAATCCTACATGCTACATCCTCATGTTGAATCCTTTTGTTGCACAATGCATCTTTGAATACTTTGGTATGGTCCTCTATTGTACGGTTGGTGTTATTGGAGTAGAATCCGTCTAGATCCTTTAGTAAGTCATGATATTATTGGAATGAAATGGGTGAGGCATTTTTTTGGATCCATGGTGATTGAGCCATCCCTACTTGATTGACTTGAGTTTGAACTGGCTAACTTGAGGGACTAGCCAAATTTGAAGTATCAGCTACCCAACGGTTCCTTGATTTTTTATGAAATTCTAGCACAAGTAATTCCTCTTCTTGGTGTGGCATAGATTTCAATATTGCTTACCTTCTATCAAATTACAATTTCTCAAATCTTTTGGGGGAGAAAAACCCAATTCTTCTATCCAGCTTGACTATAGTTCAGATTTGATTTTTTGTCTACTCTGAGTTTCCCTCAAGAGTGGCCTGAGCTTGTCTTCATGTTTTCCTTTCTCTTTCAAGATTCCTTTGTAGTTCTCTTTGACATTCCAACCTTTTCAAAATTCTTCTTTCAATAGATTGTGATTTCCTTTCTTCTTGATTCAATACATCAATGGTGTCCAAATACTCTCTAGTGTTTTCACTTTCCTCCCAAGTAGTTGAGTACAAATTGGCTACAATATGGTCTTGGAGTGTTCTCAAAGTTGCTCTAGGCTGATTTGATATGGGAAGTACCATTCTTCTTCATAATTAATTACCAACAAGTCCTCAAGGAAAATAAACTTTCAGCCCTCCTTCTAGTGTTGGATAGTTTTGATGTTAGTTTTGTACCACTACATAACATATTAGTAACTAAATATCTGATACAGAGTATCAAACACACAATTCCTCTCTTGAAAATTTAATACTCATGGGACATGAGAATAACTCCAATGTTCCTTACACCTGTGGATACTAACTCAATATATCGATGTGATTTGCTAGTAATCACATAGGCAACCTTATACTATTTTTTTGAGGAAAACTTCGGCTTTTGGTGGAATGATCATGATGATGCTATGAGTTTCAAATGGTGTTGATGGTGATGGTGATGGAGAATGAGTGTGTTCTAATACTTGACTTCTCTAACTTTCTTCTCTAAACTTTGACTAGTCAACTAGTTACTATTCTACTCTTACTCCTATGAATGGAAGGATTAGTAAATCGATAAGGATTGAATCTAATGAAATTTTACCAGTGGCTCCACCTCCATAGATGCAATGATTCAAGGAAAGAGAACTAGTTTACCACACAAGGTTTCCCAACAAGCCACTATGATGCTAGTGGCCTAGTTTACTCTACTTTATGCTACAATACCAAAAGCTCTTAATCACCATGCAACCATGCACCTATCCATCTAATGCTACCATGCAACTATCCATCTACTTTACTCTCTACTTAACAACTTAAAAGGAAATTTTATTCTAACTATTTGGAAGTAGAAACCATCCAACAATACCAAAAGCTCTTAATCACATGTAAATCACAACAATGAGATAGAAAAGAGATTTTTTGGCATTATCTTTGCAACAATCTTCTTTGATTATTACAAATGAGAGAAAATGGCTTTATATAGAGGCCAAAATGTACAACTAATGGTAGAGATAAAGAGGCAAAATCAACGATCCAGATTGGATCCTAGAAATTCTAATTAGGGTTGCTACCCCATTGACCAATGAGAAGATGCCACCTCATCAATGGACCAATGAAAAAAATGGAAAAGTAGCAACCAATGAGAAGGCACCAAAATGGTGGCCAATTAGAATTAGACACTTGTCCTACCCTAGAAGAAAGAGAAATTTCCACTTGGGCTTACATCAAATGATCTTCTAATATAAATCTCACTTTTTCCTTCATTCTTTTAGCTAAGGCAATGAATTTAGCTAGCCTTTTGTTGACTTCCTCTATGGGAGGGCAAGATGTATGATTTATCTTGAACTCGGCTGATTTCATCATGCTACTTGCTATTTGTAGTGTCCTCTCATGGTCCTTCTCAAATTCTTTTGCATATCTGATAAAGGCATTGAGGGAGGAAAGAGTGCCCAAATGTTTCTTCTTGATAGTAACCTTTCCTAACTCATCCAATCTTGATCCAAGCCATATCTCATTGATTTCCTCTTCTCTAATATCCTCAAAATCAAGTGCGACTCTGACATTGCTCATCATGGTTGAAATGGAAGTGTTGACATCTGTGGTTTGCTGCACAACTACATTTTGTATCTCCTCGAGTATTCTCAATTTGGTAGTCAAGGCAAAAAACCAAGATTCTACCATACACAATCCTCTTTCGTCAACCAACTTGGCCCTTTCCAAATATGTCTCTAGTAGCCGTAAAAATACCTATAGCCTAGGAATAACTAAATCCTTAACTAGAAGGAAATCCTTCCACTACTCTTTGAATATTCTAAATTTGTTTCTAATAGTCACTAATGACCTAAATGTTGAGATAAAGGAAGGCAATAAATTGTGCCCATCTTGGATTGTATCATGGATCTAATCCTTGACTTCCTATAGCTAAGCCAATATCTCTTCTATATTGCTCCCGCTATCTTGAGGAAGGGTTGCCTAGTGCAACTATTAGATAGGCTGGCAATCTCTCCAATATTTGTTCTTAGCCTCTAATTTTATGATTCTTTCATTTTCCTTTCTCAACCTTTCTCACATTAAAACTATGCCCTCCTGGATCTCCACACACTCCATGTCATCTGTGTTTCTTCCCAGGTTATGCTCCACTATCTCATATTCTTGAGCTATAATCTCATCCAATGCCTTGTTGACTATTTCTATAGAAAATTGAACCTTTTGATGACCATCGGTATCACTCCTAATCACCTTTGGCACCATCTTTTCCATTTGTTTCTGGTTCTTGCTATCACCCTTTTCCATTAATCCTTCGATGTCTTCAACTATTTGGGTAGTTACAACATCACCTCTTGGCATAAGCATTTGCCTTAACCATGGTGGTGTAGTGCATCTCCCCAAATATGGATTTGGTTTGTTAAGAAAAGTATCACTAATGGCCTTGGGTGCCTGACTTATTTCCTTAATATCAATCAGTCCACCTTCTTCTTCACTAGTAACTACCATGTCATCTCCTTGTTGGTTTTCTGAGAGAGGAGAGTACTCAGTTCTATCACTGTAAGCACCTGATTTTGAATTAGAGCTCACCTCGATTGCAACCCCTTCATCACTTGTATTAACCTCTTGGCTTCTAGCCTCAATTATGCTTTCCCTTGATGGTAATGCATAATGTCTCTTTGCTAGATGTTCTAGATGTTCTTTGCTTTTCTCAACCTCCCAACTTCTCTTCTTGTTTCTAATTGTTTCTTATTGCCAGCTACTTCCTTCACCCTTCTGTTTGACTAATTTTGTTGGACCCTCTTTTGGCTTCATCTTCTCATAATTAAGGCATATCCTTTGACTTTTTTTTTTTCTTAATCTTTCATTGTAACACAATTTAGTATGCAAATCAACCGTCCTTGTAACTGCCTCTAAGGAAGGATCTTGATGATCATTCCAATCTTTTGGATTCAACTCTATTCCTTCTATTGTATCAAAAACTTCTCTTAGCACATCGACATCATCTTCCAGTTGATTGGGAATATCAAGGCCTTTCCATTTGATACCTCTCATCATGTTCACTGATAATCTTGAGAATGCTAGCTTTGTCACATGAAATTCATCCTCGGCATTGTCCCAAAAGTCTTCTATAGTTGGAAAATGTTTAAATGCATTTTTTTGAGATACCATGATAAGACCATTAGGATAAAATCCTCGCCTTTCTCTGTACCATCCTAGATGATACCATTCCAATTCCTTCTCCATAGCTACAAAGGCAACATGATTGGGGCAACTATCATTGCCAATTCCAAATGAGAAGGTAATCCTTGTCTTACCCTCGAGTTACATTATCTTGTCATAATGGTCAAGTTGCCTAGCTAATTCCATCAAAACTACCTTGTCGGGTGGGTATCGTGGAAGTCTCTTCGGACAAACTGTGCTTCTTTATACTCTAATGTATGTGAATTGCAAAAATTGGATGAACCAACTCCCATATTTCTTAATCTTTGCTTCTACTTCCGATGAGAGTCTCTTAGCAGGTGTCCCTTGTAATACCCTTACTGTCTTCATAGCAAAGGCATCACAAAATATTTTGTAATATTTGTTGTTATGCAATAAAGTAGTGGATAATAGTCATGCACCAAGTATTGCCCTGACCCACTGCCAATTTCTCCTAAGGCCTTAAGTTCTAGACTTTTATACAATCTAGAAATTAGTTAAAACAGATAGGATCCCACGTAGAATTGCTTTTGGTTTTTTACTGTTCTAAGTTGCAACTCTAGATTCTCGGTTATGATCCTAGCCAAATCAAATCTTCTTTTACCCTTTTCAATTTCATCAATCAAGAAATACATCTAGCTTTCAAATTGCATACCTTGATCTAGGCCCATGATCTAGCTGAGGAGCACAATGAGATTGTCGTATTTTGATTTGAAATTTTTCACTATGAGCCTTGATGATTTGGTTACTCCTTTCTTTCCCTCATGTCGCCAATCATGTTTTAGATGCATGAAATAATCTACCTAGTTATCTTGAAATAACTTGGCTGCCTAATCCATCATCACCACTATCATGCTCTTGTATTGGGGAATGTTAAATGTTTCTTCAATTGCTTGTCCACTAATGTTGGCCAACACCCTCTTCCCTTCATAAAAAATGATGGATTTATGATCAGATCAAAACTATATGTGCACTCCATAACCAACTCTTGACAAGGCAATATAGGATGGAAAGCTGCTTCATATACAATTATGCTCCTGTATATTTACTTTGCCATGGGGGCTTGTCCTTCTTTTAGTCTATCCTTTACCTGTATCATATTTACTGTACCAACATTGGTATCAATTATTCACCTCATTTTCAAGAAGAAAGTTGTTTTGGGCATCATATCCTCTTTGTCTTTCTTAGTATTTGTTCCTTTAGGGTTCTTGCTTGCACTAACATCTACCATCCTAAACACTTATTTCTACCCCTTCATTCTAAGTGATGTGGACTAGCCTTATCAATCTCCAACCTTCTTTCTATCGATGGATTTCAGACTTATTTTTGCCTTGCCAAGTCCTGTCACTACATTTATCAATCTCCAATCTTCAACCTAGGATGGGACTAACACTTATTTCTACCTCATCATTACCTTAGGATGGACTACACATATATCTCCCAAATTTATCCTAGGGTGGTCTAGCTTATTTCTACCTCTTCAAATGTCCTATCATGGATTCTACCCTTATCAATCTCCAATCTTCAACCTGGGATGACATGATCAAGTGGGGGATGATGAATGTAAGAAGAACTAAGAGAAATAAAACTAGACAAGAACAAAAGAGAAAAATTCGCTTAAGGACCACTTTGAACTCTAAATGAATTGAATTTACCTTTACTAATGGCTAGGTCTTCTTTTGAATTTTAGATCTGACCTAAGAATTTCAAGCCCCATGCAAATATTGATGCCCTAGCTAGAAAAACATGAATTTTGTACACTTGAAATTGCCCATGAATGTGCCAAAAAAAAACAAACTTTATCACTTGCTTTGCTCACCAAAAAAATTGTCCAATCTCTAGGAGAAAAAACATAGCCTCTTTGCTTGAAAATTAGACCTCAACAAGAATCAGCTAGGGCAAGGAAAATCAGATCTGTCCTCCAAAAGTTGCCAAGAATGGAAAATGTTCTTCTTAATAAATTTTTTTTCCAAATTTGGAAGAAATTAGACTTAAAACATGAGAAATATTCCCTAGAAGAAATTCACCAAGCATGGAGAGTGCAGATTTGCCTTAGAAATAATTTGCCAAGGAAGAAGAGTTGCACGCTTTTGAAGAAAATCGTCAAGTTTAATGCCAATATGCCCTTTGCCACAAATCATCCAAGCACATTAAATTTTCTCCAAGTATGGAAGAGGAAGACAAAATAATGACAAGACAAAGGGAAAGAGCTTCCTCTTATACCAAACTCACTTGCCCTCCCTAGTTGGCCGACTTGAACCTAGGAGAGAAAAAAACAAAAACATTAATTAGTGTACAATTTGGTGCCAATTAAATGAGAAGCCAAAAATTAATTTTTCCACAATGAGATTTGTATTTTTAAATTGTGTATTAGACCAAAATTGCAAAAATAAAATAAATAAAGCCTTAGAGATGCTAAATGTTTCCATTAAATTACGATCTAGTAATTAATATATCATTAAAAATTGGATTTGGCAAGTCAAATGCAATTTTTTCAATTTTAAATTACTAAATTCTTTAAAGACTTAAAAAATTTCAAGGCAAATTTAATCTATTTAATTCCAATTTTTGCAATTTAATCCAAAATCAATTTTTCCATGCAATTTTAATTTTTAATTTTAGCAAAAATAAAATCATTTCTCTAGATTCTAAAATCGATTTTCCCATTTGATTTCACCATCACAAAATTAATGTTTTCACCAAAAACAATTTCAAGATTTTCCAAAAAACCCAAATCTAACAAAAATTCATTTTTTTGAAAATTATTCGAGTTTATACAATTTTATCCAAAATTTCAAAAAAAATCTTCTAAGTACAAAATTTACAATTTTATCTTACCAAGTGTTCTTTGAAATTTGTTCGGTCTAAGGATAAAATTAGTCACTCTGGAAAATCAAGTTTAAAACTAGGTGAAAAATAAATCTAACCTCCTCCCTCCTAGCCTGAAGGTGTCCAAGACATAAAAATTTTCTAAAATCAAATTTTTTTGGACAACTTCAAAAATTTATTGCCAATTCGATCGAAAATCGGGGGTCCCCAAAAATTTTTGTGGCCATGTAGTGAAAATGTCACAACACATAGCTTCACATTTAGATAGACACATCCACTTACTACAAAACCATACACTTACATCACACATCAAAAATACATTTTAGACAATCTTCACTATGTGATAGAAAGAAAAAGCTTTAACATACTATCTCCCAACTATTTTCTATACCTAGATATGCAACTCCAATAAAAACCACAGATTTTATAGTCAACATAAACCCCAAATTACTCAATAATTTTTTTTAAATAGCTACACAAATAATAGTATCTTGCTAACTATGATTTTCAACACTTTTCTGATCTTTCCTCAGCTAGATAGTAAAAATAAATAAATCAAATTTCACACAAACAAATTCTACCATAGCCTATGAATCATAGATACTTTGATATAGCTATTTATTAGAGCAAAGAACTATATCATAGCTCTTGAATCTAAATAGGCTTTGATACCATGTTGAAAATTAGATATCATAGAGAGAAATCAGAATATGAGTAGAACAAAAGAAATAGAACTGATTTTATTAACTCATAACTCTCTATGATTTAGATACATCTGTTGTAGTTTTACCTCTAATTTATAGAGGCTTCCAACAACTAGACTAATAGAGGAAGGTTCTAGGCTTTTGACAAGTGGATGGTTGCATGAGGTGTAGGACTTAGTCCATAGGAAGATGTAGATTTCAAATATTTGGATTTTTAGGAGTATATACTAGTACTATAGTTTGGTTAAAACTGATTGCAAATGTGGAGTGTTGAATCCATCTATTCCAACACCCTCACTTAATTTCTACCACTAAAGACTCTTTATGTGGAAGAAATTATAATAAGAAATTCAAATAGAATAGGTCCCGACATTGAGTCTTGGTAGGTACCCATTTTACAACATAAAAAATTAAGTTCTCCTTCTCAGTATCAATTTGTTCCTGGTGTCATTTATGATGTGGGTTTTTAATAGGTTGACCCATAACCATTTGGAATTTTCTCCAACTAATGCAATTGATGTTCTTTTGGGTTTCTCACCCAAATAAGTGGTTTTGGCTTATGACAAACCTTTCAAAAAAAAATTTAGGTTTTGCACCCAAACAAGTGGTTTTGGCTTACCACAACCCCTTCAAAACTTTTAGGTTTTCACCTAAACAAGTGGTTTTGGCTCACCACAAACCTTTCAATAGATTCACCTAAAAAAGTGGTTTTGGATTACCACAAACCCTTCAAATTTCACAGAAACACTCCAGTTCAATGATGGGGCAACCAATTCTACACTTTTCTCATGGACAATAATTATTGAGTCAATATCGAAAACAATCCATCTATCAAGTCACATGGATACCCAGCTGCTGTGCTCACTAGTTCTCTTGAAATATTTATCAAATACATGGCTCATCAATATGTAAAAGCTTTTGAGGTGTTAGGCACAACTGATAATGCACTTCTTACAATAGATTAAGTATAATACTCACTTGAGGGATATTTGAGTCAAAAATCTTCCATTACATGACTAAAACTTAACAACATAGCTTCACATTTAGATAGACACATCCACTTACTGCCAATCCATACACTTACATCCCACATCAAAAATACATTTCAGACGATCTTCATTGTGTGATAGAAAGAAAAATCTTCAACATACTATCTCCTGACTATTTTTTTATACCTAGACACTCAACTCCAATAAAAACCATAGAGTTTAATAGACAACATAGAGCTCAAATTACTCAATATTATTTTTTTAAAGAACTACACAAACAACAATATCTTGTTGACTACAATGTTCAACAATTTTTGGATCTTTCTTTAGCTAGATAGTAAAAATAAACAAATCAAATTTTACAGAAACAAATTCTACCATAGCTTATGAATCATAGATGCTCACATATAGCCATTTATTAGAGCAAAGAACTATATCACAATTCTTGAATTGAAATATGCTCTAATACCATGTTGAAAATTAGATATCATAGAGAGAAATCAGAATATGAGTAGAATAGAAGAAATAAAATTGATTTTTATTAACTCATAACTCTCTGTGGTTTAGATATGTCTATTGTAATTTTATCTCTAATTTATAGAGGCTTCCAATAAAAAAACCAGTAGTGTTGAAACTAAAATGTAGCTCAATTGAAACTAACTATGAATGTAGAGTGTTGAATCCATCTATTCCAACAGTTCTAGTTTTAAAGTAGGAGAAATGCAAGGGCGAAAAAGACATTGAAGTGTGGAGTGTTGCCCATGCTTACCATTCTAAATATATAATTAAGTAATCATTAAGCTCATCTACTTCAGCAATACTATTAGTTCTAATTTTTACTTCAATAATAAATTTTTGTTGACTTAAATAATAGATTTGTGTTTCTAGGTTTCCATTGGAAAGAGTGATGAAATTTTTGATAAGATAAAGTTAACAGTAACTATTCTACAAGTTATATTCATCATCATGGGTTGGGCAATATTTGTATGGAGATTTACAATATCCATAGGGTATTACACAAGATAGAGTCTAGTTAGTTGGGGCAAAATTCTGAGGATTGAAGATTATTGGACAAGAGTGCTTGCGAATGTGATTGAAGATCGAAGCCCAAAGTTTGATCCAGAAGAGAAGCTCTGTAAGAATGTGAGAGGGCTCATTGCCAAGCCATGCACATAAAACTAGATCCCACCCATATTCTTGAGGATGGTGAAGCTACTGTAATGGGTAACAGTATTAGTCAGTAAAATATGTTGGGTCATCCACCAATTATTCTTTGTAATAAGTTGACTTATAAAGTGATGAAACTCATTCTAGACAAGTGTCATGAGGGAAAATTCAAAATGTTTCAAGAATACAATGACATCATGAAGGGCCTTAGTATATTGGGGGAGACTCTAGAAATTTTGTGGATAGCTAATAGTCATTCCATTATTAAAGAAAGCCATTTAATTAGAGAAGGAAATCATAATGGGGAGGTTCTTTGTAATGATTTGGTTAATGTTTTACAAAAAGGTCACATTAGAGAAATGCAATAGAGAAATGCAAATAGATCTAAGTAGATCTGAACCAAGGATGAAGAATTTCAGATTGCTCTCATGATTCTCACGAATTTCCTCCCAAGGATGTGTGTGATTTTGTAAACATATACACTCAAGCATGGGAGATTCTAGATTTTGTTGATGCCCAAAATGGTGTTGGGATCCTAGATGAGGCTACTAATACATTCTTCCTCAAATTGGAAGAAAAATTAGATAAAGGGAAACTTCCACCCAAGAGAGTTTTTCATTTCAAAAGTTAGTGCATAGCCAAAGCAATGGATGAGGTTGTAGATGAGGGTAGAGAGAAAGTAGATATGCCCATAGGCTTATACATTGGGAGTGATATGTTTGATGATCCTATAGTAGAAAATAAGAGAAAATAACAAAGTACTAAATGTAAGGATTGTGTAGGATGAAGGCAAAGAGAGACAAATACACATAAATAAAATTGATTTTATTGCCTTACTACCTTGTAAAATGCATTACAATAAGCCTCTATTTATAGAGGTATGAGAACTCTCTAAAAAATAGTCCAAACATATTAAACATGCTATAATATATTATAATATTACATATAATTAAATATGGGCGGCTATGTTGTAGTTAGAAAGGCATACTGTCTATTGTGCAATTACTATGGACAGTGTTGGATGGCTAAGTTGGGCTACTGACAGGGGTCATTGATAGAAATTAATGCTGCCAATACTCCCCCTTAATTTCTATCATTAAAATTTTTTGCATCAATAATACACAATTTCTCTCACAGATATTCAAAGTTATTCTTTTGCAATGCCTTAGTGAAAATATCTACCAATTGATCTTTAGATTTGTAGAACTGAAGGTAGATTTCTCCATTGTTGACCAATTGTCTGATGAAGTGGTACCTTGGATCAATATGTTTGCTCCTCTTATGAAATACATGATTCTTAGATAATGCTATTATTGATTTTTTATCATAAAGAATTGGTGTTGGTTCCTCCTGATGATGGTGAAGATCGAATAAAATTTGATGCATCCATACTACTTGACATGCTATCGAAGTGGCAGCTACATATTCTACTTTAGCTGATGAAATAGTCACTATAGGCTACTTCTTTGATGCCTATGATATGAATCCTAATCCAAGGTGAAAAATATATCCAAAAGTGCTCTTCCTATCATCAATACTACCTACAAAATCACTGTCAATATAACCAATCAAACCAAAAATTTTAGCTTTGGAATATAGGATTCCATATCCCATTGTTCCTTCAATATATCTCAATATCCTTTTGCCAACTTGCTAGTGAGAATTTTGTTGTGACTCCATGAACCTTGAGATCAAACTGACACTATACATGATGTCTAGCCTTGTAGCTATCATATACATTAAACTTCCAAAAAGTCTCTGAAACATAGTTCGATCAACATTTGAGCCCTTCTCTTCCTTGCTAAGTTTTGTTCCTATTGCAATTGGAGTTGATGCTAGATTGCAATTCATCATTTTAAATCTATTCAAAACATCATTAATATACTTGGATTGACAAATGAAGATACTTTTCTCACATTGAATAACTTCAATACCTAAGAAATATTTCATTAACCCCAAATTTGTCAATTCAAATGCTTTCATCACTTTTGACTTGAACATGTCTATTGATAGATTTCTAGTGAATATCAAGTCATCAACATACAATAAAAATCCAACCTTCCTTATTAGTCTTGACATACAATGTGGGCTCATTGTTACTTCTATTGAATTGATTACTTATTATGTATGAATCAATCTGCTTATACCAAGCTCTAGGAGCTTGTTTCAAACCATAGATTGTCTTATTTAGTTTATATACCTTGTTTTCATGCCCACAAACCTCATAACTAGGTGGTTGTTTAACATATACCTCTTCAACAAGAAAACCATTCAAAAAAGATAATTTTACATCGATTTGATACACTTTCCAATCATTTTGTGTAGCTATTGTTAAAATAGTTCAAACTATGTCAAGTCTAGCAACTAGAGAAAATGTTTCATTATAATCAACTCCATATTGTTGTGAAAAACTTTAGCAACTAGCCTTACCTTATGCTTAACAATTTCACCTTTTGCATCAAATTTAGTTTTGTAGACCCTTTTGACTCCTATACATTATTTTCCTTTAGGTAAATCTATTAATTCCTATGTGTTATTTCTTTCAATAGAGTCAGTTTCTTCATCCATTGCTTGATCAATTATCTTCTTTAATTGCTTCATCAAAATACAATGGATCACAAGAAAATAAAATAAAATTTGAGTAAATGTTTACATTCTCTTCGTCTTGATCATATATCTCTTTTAAGCTTCTTGTCTTCTTACCTTTGTAACTTGGTGTTGAGAATGTAGAATCTAATTTATCACTTACATTTGAACTTGGAGATTAAGATCCTTTTTCAAAGTTCCTTGGTGGAGTATTAGGTGCTGATTGAGTCCCTTGTTCCTTTAATTCATCATCAATTTTTAATATTGGTGCTCCTTTTGTGACTTGTTTGTTATCATTTTCTTGCCATGAATCTTCTTATTCAAATTTAACATCCTTGCTAATGATCAATTTCTTTGAAACAAGGTTATACAATGTGTAAGCCTTTAATTCTTCACTATAACCAATAAATATACATTTTTCACTTGTATCATCCAATTTCCTTCTTAATTTAGATGGCACCAATGAATAAGAAACACATCCAAAAACTCTAAAATGGGATACATTATATTTCTTACCATTCCATGCTTCTTGTGGAATTGTGTTCTTAAGAATCTTTGTAGGACTCCTATTCAAGATGTATATAGTAAATGCTACTACTTCTGCCCAAAACTCATTGGATAGATTTTTGGCCTTCAACATACTCCTTGCCATTTCCATTATGGTTATGTTCTTCCTCTCTGCTACACTATTTTGTTGTGGTGTGTACCTTGTGGAAAACTACTTCTTAATTCCATGAAATCTACAAAATTCTAAAAACTCATTAGAATTGAATTCACCACCTCTATCAGATCGCAATACCTTGATGTAGAGACCACTTTGTTTTTTGACCAAAGTTTTAAACTCCTTGAACTTTTTAAAAGCTTCACTCTTTTGTTTGAGAAAGTATATCCAAGTCTTCCTGCTAAAATCATCAATAAATGTTACGAAATATACACTTCCTCATAAAGATGGAGTTTGCATAGGTCCACATATATCAGTGTGAACTAATTCCAATGGTGCTCTTGCTCTATATGAACCTCCTACTAGAAAGCTTTCTCTATATTGTTTTTCCAAAATACAACATTCGCATGAACTTGGTTATTTCAATATTTGAGGCAATCCTTTCACAATATTTTTCTTTTGTAACAAGCTCAAAGCATCAAAATGGAGATGACTATACCTCAAATTCCATAGCCATGACTTATCTAAGTATATTGTCTTGAAACTAACTTCTTTTGCTTCTTGAATGCAATGAATCTGGAGGGGGAACATTTGATTTTGTGTCATGTTGACCCTTGCAATTAACCTCCCAATAGGATTTCTATCCAAAATTGTGCAAACATCATTATCAAAATAAACTTTGTAACCCTTTTGTACTAGTTGACCAACACTCATGAGACTGTGTTTTAATCCAGGCACAAAATACACATCAGGAATATATCTTTTTCCTCCATTTTTTGTTAAGACATTTATAACACCTTTTCCCATTACAAAGACTTTACTGTCATTTTCAAACTTTACTTTAGTTTTTATAGAATCATCCAAGCTAGCAAACAAATCTTTATTTCCAGTCATATGATTACTACATCCACTATCTAGGAACCATATATCACTAGAACTTTCTTGAGCAATATTACAAGATATAAATAAACTTCTTGAATTGTTTTGAGATACATCTGACTAATTAGCACCATTCTTTTCAATATCCTCTTGTTTCTTTCTACATTCACTTGCAATATGACCAAATCTCTTATAATAATGCAACTAAATTCAAGATTTATCAAACTTTAATGAGTGTTGGAATGAACTTCTACCACGTCATTTGTTCGAACTCTGAATGGATTGATTTTGTCTTTCTTATTGATTTGGACTTCCACGTCTATCTATGCTTCTACCTCTTCATCTTCCTTTGTAATTTGATCTTCCTCTTCCTCTGCCAAAAGATACCTATGATCTAAAAGCATTCTCCAAAGAAGAATTGTTATTTTTGTTTATTCTTGCTTTATGAGATAAAAGTGAACCCATTAACTCATCAATAGAGAGTATTCTTAAATCCTGAGATTCTTCAATGGCAACAACAATCGCATCAAATTTTCTAGGCAAACAATGAAGTATCTTTTCAACAACTTTTTGATCTGTCAAATAATCACCATATGATCTAATTTGATTAACCACAATCATTACTTGATTTAGAAATTGATCAACTGAGTCTGAGTCCTTCATACACAAATTTTCAAAATCATGCCTTAAAGTTTGCAATTTATCAATCTTAACTTTTGATGTCCCTTGATATGCTATTTCTAAAATATCCCATGCAATCTTAGACGTTTTAGCTACACAAACCTTAGGAAAAATTGATTCATTTAAAGACTATTAAATTAGAAACAATGCTTTGGCATCCTTTTTCCTATTATCTTGTAATTTATCCCTTTCATCTTGTGTTAATGTAGACTCATCTCGTGGTTCATTAAAACCCTTTTCAATAAGATCCCATATGACTGAGAATAGAATAATATTTTCATTTTTATAGCCCAAAATTCATAATTTTTACCAGAAAATATTGGAATTTTTGGTTGAGCTATACTACTTCCTAAAGCCATATTAATACTCACAGTTACAACTATCCACCAAACAAGTCTAAGAAAATGAAATATAGCTTAAACAAACAACATTATAATACTTATTTTTCCCTTTTAACTATTTTTTTTCTCATTAAACTCCACTAGGATAAATTAGATCACACCTTCTTCAAACATTAACTGACATCTTTTATTTTCTCAAACTTCATAGCCACTAATCTCCAACTTGAGAAGCTTATGATCTGCAAGCAAGAAAACATTAGAAGCTCCATTCACTACTACAGTAGTTATACATATCAAAAAATAATTCTTTTCTTCCTAAGCCTGGCTCTTCATGCTCTAATACCAATTTGAAGGCAAAGAGAGACAAATATATAGAAATAAAATTGATTTTATTTCCTTATAGCCTTGCAAAATGTATTACAATAAGCCTCTATTTATAAAGGTATGAGAACTCTATAAAATACACCAAACATATCACACATGTGATAATCTATTATAATATTACATATAATTAAATATGGGCAGCTATGCTGCGGCTGGGAAGGCAGACTGTCTGCTGTGCAATTACTATGGATGGTGTTGGATGGCTAAGCTAGGCTACCGATAGGGGTCATTGATAGAAATTAATGCTACCAACATAGGAGCATATGATTCCATGAATTGGAAGAGTGTTGAAGTGGGAACTGCTCTGTACAAGTTATGCAAAAGTATTGGTGGTGATCCTGATGCCAAGGCTTTGTTCGAGGAATTATAGTATGCATTAGCAAAGATAATATTAGGGTCCATAAATAAAGCTAAACGCACATTGGTACCCAACTATAGAGAAAGGGTGAGAAACTCTGATGAAATCAAGATAGGCGAGGATATTGAAGAAAATGATGATGACTAAAAGAGCTGAGGTAGGTAATGTTGAGGGAGATGGGGGGAAGAAAACTGAGACAGGTCCATCTAAGGCAGGCGGGGCAGAAACTATGAATGCTGGGGAAGATAAAACTGAGAGAGATCCATGTAAGAAAGCTGGGGGAGAGACTCCTATCACAGATTCATCAAGCTCCCATGGCTTGCAAATTGTTCCTTTTCTCCCAGAGTGTGAGAAATATTAAAAAAAATTTGAATCACAAAAACAACCTAACCCTAAAACTTGCTTGGGAGAAACTATTATTGAGTGACAAAATTTTCTCAGTAACCAAAGAAAAGTAGATGGCAGGAGAGGTTACCGAGTGAGCTCGGTAAAAACACAACTCGGTAACCAAAGGATACCGAGTGAGCTCGGTAGACAAAGAGATTACCGAGTGAACTCAGTAGACAATGTGATTACCAAGTGAACTCGGTAGCCACTAGAGAATGAAGCTCGATAGAAGAAGGCACTGAGTGTACTCGGTAGCCACTGCAGAGAATGACTTCTACCAAAGACAATACCGAGTGTAACTTATAACATGAATATTTCCACCATTAAAACCAGAGATCCAAAGCTTCAAACTTTCAGATAAAATTTCCAAAATGAAATGAATAGAAGGAAAAAAATGGATTCAAAATATTACAAATTTGGGAGCATTTAGCTTCAAATAGAAAACCCTAAAATAACCCTAAAATTTCAAACTTCATAAACTTCAAACTTTAAACTTCAAGCTTGCAGCTTTAATGGTTGGATACAATAATACCTGGAGCAATCACTACTTCAACAGGTTGAAAGGAATAAACTACTGACTTACAAAATGATAGAAAGAAGCATGTGCATCTGTAAGCATGACAATGATTCCTTCTGTCTCTATGAAAACTGATCTGTTGATCACCTTTTGCTTTCTTTCTCTACTCTGCAACTTCTCTGCTCTACTGAACTCTCTCTATCTCAACTGGTCGAATGAAATTGATCATTCCTTTTTGACTTCAGCAAAATGTTTTCCCCCCATTTTTGAATTTCAAAATTTCACCTACCAGCAATAAATTTATTTGATCATTCTGCAAACCATCAGGGAGGTAGGTGGGCATTTGGCTCTAGGGAAAACAACAACCGTATTAAATATTCCAACACTCCCCCTTTATCCTGAGCCAAAAAAACAAGGATCACTGCTGATCCAAATCAACTACACCAAGACTCTCTCTTAGGTATACAAAAGTTCTAATGGCTAATGGCTTGGTAAAAATGTCTGCTAGCTACTATTCAAACTTGCAATACTCAATTTTGATATCCCCATTCTCCACCAGCTCTCTGATGAAGTGATATCTGATTTCTATGTGTTGACTTCTCCCATAGAAGACTAGATTCTTGGACAATGCAATTGAAGAGATGTTGTCACAATAAATTGTGGTTCCATCCTCTTGCCTTTTATTCAAATCTATCAAGATCCTCCTTAGCCAAATTGCTTGACATGCTGCTATGTATTCAGCCTCTGCTGTAGATTGAGCAACAATAGGTTGCTTCTTGGATGCCCATGAAATTGCACCCGATCCCATATGAAACATGTATCCGGAAGTGCCCTTCCTATCATCTAAACTTCCAACCTAATTACTATCAGTATAACCAACCAACTTGAAATCATCATTTGCAGTATACAAAATTCCAAATCCCTTGGTACCTTTCACATACCTTAGGATCCTTTTTCCTGCTTGCTAATGGGAATCCCTTGGTGTTTCCAAAAAATTGGAAATCAAGCTAACTGCATGCATTAGGCCTACCCGAGTTGCTGTCAAATACATTAGACTTCCAACCATACTCTTATATAGTGTTGGATCTACTCTCTTGCTATAGTCTTCCTTGCTCAACTTCAGACCTACTACTGTTGGTGTGGGGGTTGCCTTACTATTTTACATTTTAAATCTCTCCAAGATCTACCTTGCATACTTTTCTTGAGAGATGAAGATGCCATCATGCATTTGTTTTACTTCTATGTCTAGAAAGTATTTCAAGAGACCTAGGTCTTTCATCTCAAATTCACTTTTCATGGCCTCTTTGAACTCACCAATTAGAGCCTTGTCATTTCCAGCAAAAATCAAATCATCTACATACAAAACAACAATCAATACATTACCATTTGCTACTTTGATGTAGAGAGTAGGCTCACCATTGCTTTTGCTAAAGCCATTTCTCATCAAATATGATTCAATCCTATTGTACCATGCTCTTTGAGCTTGCTTGAGCCCATAAAGAGCCCTCTTCAATCTACATACTTTATTCTCTTCACCTGTAACTTCATAACTAGGTGGCTACTCCACATATACTTCTTCTTTCAATACACCATTTAGGAAGGTGGACTTCACATCCATTTGAAATACCTTCCACTTGTGTTGAGCTGCAATTGCTATGATAGCACACACAGTTTCCATTCTTGCAACAGGAGCATAGGTCTCATCATAGTCTCTTCCATATTGCTGTTTGTAGCCCTTGACTACCAGCCTTGCCTTATCCCTATCAATTTTACCTTCAGCATTGTATTTGGTCTTATAGAACCATTTCACTCCAATCACTTGCTTCTTAGGATGAAAATTAGTTAGCTCCCATGTCTCATTCCTTTCTATAGCATCTATTTCCTCATCCATGGCCTTACACCATTTCTTCTCCTTAATAGCTTCTTCAAAATAAATTGGATCACTATTGGAAAATAATGCAAAATTAACACTCCCATCATAATCTTCATACCTTTCATCTTGGTATATCTCCCTAAGACTCTTGGTCTTTCTTGGTGATAGGGAGGAGAGTGTGGGATTAGAATCTTCACTGTTGCTACTTGGCCTTGACACTTGGTCATGCCTAGAGGAGCTCGATAATGACTGAGGCTTCTTGCCTTTTCTTCTATCTGCTCCTTCTTCTTTTTGTTCATCAGGTTCCTCTTCATTCATAAATGGCACTTTATTTGAAGTGCTCAGTGACTCATCAGTTGAACCATACCAAGACTGATTTTCAAGAAATTCCACATCTCTTGAAAGCATCATCTTGTTGTTCAATGGGTCCTACAATCTGTATGCCTTTGATTCTGGGTTGTACCTTGTGAAAATGCATTTCACACCTTTGTCATCAAATTTTTACCTTTTCTCTTTAGGCACATGTGCATATGCTACACATCCAAACACCCTTAGGTGTTCAACTGTCCATCTTATACATGACCATGCTTCCATTGGAATTCTGTCACTGACTGCCTTTGTAGTACACCTATTAATTAGGTAAATTGTTGTTGCCACAACCTCTCTCCAAAATTTAGTTGGGAGACCTTTCTCTTTCATCATGCTCCTTGCCATCTCAACAATGGTCCTGTTCTTTCTTTCAGCCACTCCATTCTGCTATGGTGTATAGCTGGTTGTGAGCTCCTTCTTTATGCCATGTTTCCTACAAAAGTTTACAAAAGAATTGGAGGTATACTCCCCTCCTCTATCTAATCTAAGGACCTTGATATAATGTCCACATTCTCTTTCAGCCTTGGCTTTAAATTCTACAAATTTATCAAATGCTTCTGATTTTTTCTTTAAGAAATACACCCATGTCCTATGACTAAAATCATCAATAAATTTCATGAAATATGTACTCCCCCCAATGGAAGTAACTTGCATAGGACTGACTAGGTTAGTATGCACTAACTCTAATGGATATCTAGCTCTCCTAGAGTTTCTAGAGCTAAAAGGAAGCCTATGTTGCTTACCCAAAATACAAGCCTCACACTTATCAAAAGAATTTCCTATACGTGGCAAACCTTCTACCATTCTTTTATTTGATAACAAATTTAAACCAGCATAGCCAAGATGACCATACCTGAGGTGCCATAACTGTGAGGGGTCTTCAATCACACTCCTTAGAGCTGATTATGTGGGAGGTGCAACACTAACTTGAGATGAGAAACATGTCTCTATCGTTAAGGGAAACATTCTGTTCTTGGTCATTTGAATTGCTGCAAGTAGGTTCTTGCTCCCATCCTTTTCTTGAATGACACACATGTCATTCTCCATCAGCACTTTGTATCCATTTTGAATGAGCTGACCAATTCTCATTAAATTGTGCTTCATACCAGGGGTGAAATACACATTTTTTATTTCCCTTTTCTCACCTTTCTTGGTGTGGACCATAATAGATCCTTTGCCCATAGCTGGTAGGGTTCCATTGTTACCCATTTTAATCTCAGATTTGAAACTCTTGTCAATGAATGAAAACACTGCCTTCATCATGTGTAATGTTGGTGAAGAAGGAAGCCCCGAGGTTTGGTACCTCGAGAGTGGATGTAGCAACCACATGAGTGGTAATGACCATGTGAGAAATATTTAAAAAAATTTCAATCACAAAAACAACCTAACCCTAAAACTTGCTCGGGAGCAACTATTATCGAGTGATAAATTTTTCTCGATAACCAAAGAAAAGTAGATGGCAGGAGAGTTAACCGAGTGAGCTCGGTAAACACACAACTCAATAACCAAAGGATACCAAGTGAGCTCGATAGATAAAGAGATTACCGAGTGAACTTAGTAGACATTACCGAGTGAACTCAGTAGACATTACCAAGTGAACTCAGTAGACAATGTGATTAGCGAGTGAACTTGGTAGCCACTGGAGAATGAAGCTCGGTAGAAGAAGGCACCAAGTGTACTCGGTAGCCACTGCAGAGAATGACTTCTACCAAAGACAATACCGAGTGCAACTTATAACATGAATATTTCCACCGTTAAAACCAGAGATCCAAAGCTTCAAACTTTCACATAAACTTTCCAAAATGCAATGAATAGAAGAAGGACAACAATGGATTCAAAATATTAAAAATTTGGGAGCATTCAGCTTCAACCAGAAAACCCTAAAATAACCCTAAAATTTCAAACTTCATAAACTTCAAACTTTAAACTTCAAGCTTGCAACTTTAATGGCTGCATACAATAATACCTGGAGCAATCACTGCTTCAATAGGTTGAAAGCAATAAACTACTAACTTACAAAACAACAGGAAGAAGCGTGTGCATCTGCAAGCATGACAACAATTCCTTCTGTCTCTGTGACAATTGATCTGTTGGTCACCTTTTGCTTTCTTTCTCTGCTTTGCATCTTCTCTGCTCTGTTGAACTCTCTCTGTCTCAACTGGTCGAATGAAACTAATCATTCCTTTTTGACTTCAGCAAAATTTTTTCTCCCCAATTCTAAATTTCTAAATTTCACCTACCAGCAATAAATTTATTTGATCATTCTGCAAACTATCAGGGAGGTAGGTGGACATTTGGCTCTAGGGCAAACAACAACCGTATTAAATATTCCAACATAGAGAAACGTGAAACAATTTCAACTGACTTCCATTGCTTGGAAATTATCACTTTAGAGAACCAAGTATAAGTACCTTCACAGAATCCTTTTTGAAATGCCTTGAAAAGATTTGTTGCTGGTATTCTCTAGCAAAATATAAATGCAAAATACACAGTTAGGAGAGCTAAGTCTCCTGTTATGTCATAATCAATCAGTTTAGTTTAATTAGGTATAGCTACGTCTTATTGTGTGATAATCAATGTAAGATGGTTACTCTGATGTAGAGGGATTATAATCCCTTAATCCTTGAAAATTTCATCGTTGTGATTAAGTACTCATGAATGATTTGAAAATACATATGTTTTATGTGATGTAAGCAATATCCTGATATATAATAATGAAGTGTTTTCTATCTAATTATTCATGTTGTTTTTTTTGAACTGTGCACATTTTCATTTATATGCTAGAGAATAATTTGTTGTATTGAACATATGGATACCGATCCATTTGTAGTTGGTTACTTATATGTTTCTGAGTAAGGGTAAAAGAAAGTTTTGAAAGAATCAACAACTCTATTTACAAAATGTTGTCAATAGATAAAACAAACCACTTCCCTCTCAGCTCATTCATTCATTTTTTAAGTCAGAAGCCTAACTCCTCCCGCACTATTTCCAATTTAGCATTGGTTGATTGGGACCATCCATTCATTTCTTTAGTTAATTAACAAATAATAATACAGAGGGTATTTTTTACTTTAAATATTAATATAATTAAATATAAAATAATTAGAATTAAGATTAATAAATTTAATTTAAACAAGAGTTCTCATGGAGCTTGAGTCCCTGTCTTTTGTCAAAAATGAAAGTTAAATTTTTTCAATAGTTAAAACATAGTTACTATACAAAAATACACATAAAATACAATAACAACACTCTAAGCATCAAATATTGATTTTGTAATTAATTTTATCTCAACTAGTTACTAGTTGGAAGAAGTATGAGTAGGGTTGGTTCACAAGTCTTACATTTTTTAGAACAAGCTATTATAGCCATTTTTTGTGTAGCTTCTACAACAATCATTTATATTTTTTTAATAAATAATGATTAGTGTGAAGGATAAATTGAGTTAGGGTGATATAATCCATAATGTTTTTGATGATTAAACCATGCCAAGTGATATGTTAAGTAGATTATATATATGATATATAGGGAGTTTTGGGTGAAGATTTTATGGCTACAAAGTCTCTGTGTACCATAAATTTAGAAATATCTTAAATATTAACTTTTTTTATATAAGGCTTGGGTAAATTGATGGACACACTAAGAAATGTGGTTGGTACTTGTTCAAAGCTATGAATCTAATAGTAATATATGGTATTGTGTGGCTCAAGACTCTATTAACAAAGTTTTGTCCAAAAAGAGGAGGGTGCATGCAAATCTAGAATTGATGGTAACTAGTAGAAGACAATGTTATCAACTATGTAATTTGGCAATAGATTAAAATGATTTATCTCTACATATTCCTTGATTGTGTCATCCACCAAAGTGAAAACTTCAAAAGATGTAATATAAAATGGGTGGAGTTGAGATCTAACTCTAATTTATTTTTAGAGAATAGGTAACCTTTACTATTTAGCTTTTTAGTATAAGATGTATAATTTAAAACTCATACTCAATATGTGAAGGAGTTGAAATAGTGAAAAATAAATTTGATGTTTTTTTACATTCTAAGATATATCAATTAAAATTTATAATATTGCAACAACAAAAAATAATTTATTACATAATTACAACTATCAATTGTGAATAAAAAAATAAAATCATATACAATACATAAAATATATTACAATTATTTGAATATTTTATAAATATATAAATATTGAATGAGTTTAATTTATTAATATTAATCTTCTTTTAAAGATATTATCTTTAAATTGTTTAATGATAATTTCATATATCATATTTACTAAAAATACTAAATAGTTACGTTATTTTTTATTTGAAAGAGCTTTGAAAAATAATCATTTTAAATACATCAACTAAATTTTAATATTATATAACTATTATTTTAAAATTTTGTTTTGTTTGTTTTTGTAGTAGGTGTGGTTTCTTTCCACCAACTATTACTTAAAAAGCTATGATTCCAACCAAATTTGATCGATTTTGGACTAATCAATTGCATTAATGGCCAACTCAAGAATTTCATTTATTTTTTCACTTCCATGTCTATATCTAACACATTTCATTGGCACATGGTGAGTTGCAAAATGGTATAAAAAGTTACTCACTAAAATATTAACACATTTTACTTTTAAAAAGATAGAAAAATCATTAAAATTGTTGTGCTAGGTGGTGTACATGCATTTTTTGCTCTATGATTGAATTTACACCATACAAATTTATCTTTTTTACACAAATATCGATGAAAGAGCATTAGCACTTAAGTATGACACACCATTTTGTCACATTGTGAGCTCTACTATTGAATATAACCAGTTGTAATCTTTGTACATAGTGTGTGTTGGAAAATAGCTCTTTTATTTTTGCCTTGAAAATAATTAAACCACTAGGAAAATTAATATGACCAATCAAAAAAAACTTTTAATTTCTAGAAATTGTTTTTAATAGATATTATTGTGAAAAAACTATAGCTTATATTGTTGACAGAAATTTTTAAAGGAGTAGATTAATACCTATAATCTAGGTGAAAACAACAGTCTCTAAAAGGCAGGGACTAATAATGTTGAGGAGAGGATGTATTAGATGATTAGGTTTGGGGTAAATATTTTATAAATTAAGAAAATAAATGTGGCTATGGTGGTCTTTTATTGACAAAATAATAATAATAATATGGAGGATATTTATTTACTTATGTTAGCATGTTGTGATCATTAAGTTGTGTTATTTATTTAGTGTCAAAATTTTATTAAATTTTAAAATATTTACATATTAATTTTTCTCATTCAAAGTGTAAGCACTAGGGGAAAAGAGTAGGGAAGAAAAACCTTAGCCTAGCATCCTATATGTTTGTGCTTAGATTTATTTCCCATGTTTGTGATTACATTTTCCTCTTATCAATAGAAGAGCACATTGAGAAGACATATCTTCTGTTACATGATAATTGAATGTATTACATCAAATTTGATAATTAGCCTCTAGAAGTCTCGGAAAAATAATTGTTGCCTTACAATCATCGATAGTTACAATCTAAATAACAAATTTGTATCATAATTACAAAAACTTCATTTTTGAATAGTTGATATTCTTAACATGCATACTCACTTATATCATTGTTACTTCACATATAGGATTGTAGAAATATAAGTAAGATGTTATTGAAAAGTAAAAAATTATAAATTATGTCTTACTAAGACATTAGAATAAAATAAATGTCCTTTTTCAAGTATTTAGTAATCATGAAAATTTTAGTGTTAGGATTAACCATGGACATAAATAACAATTGCATGCAAATATAACCAATATCAAAAAAAAAATCACATAAAAGAGAACACAAGACACAAAGATTTAACATGGTTCACCCAATACGTGGGCTATGTCCACCAACAACAAGTCCAATATTTTTATAATCCAGTTATTACAATCAACAATCCCTTTTAGCTCAACACCACTACAAGAAACCATTTTATACAAGCTTTTTGTTGGTTACAAAATTAGGGCTAGAAGAAGTTGTCCAATAGGAATATAATTATCAATGCCATTTATGATAGTAAATTCATTTTTGGCTTTAGGGGCACTATCCCTAAACACCCCTATAGGGTTGTTTCCCCTCAACCACACCCTGTACTATGATAGGGAGTGCACCTGGGGTATTGCCTGAGGACCTTGTAAGGGGTGGTGTCTCTTGACCCTATTTTGAGAGTGCTGCCCCAAAAACCTCGTAGTAATCATCTTGGGGGAAATTGCAATGAATAAAGTGAGATAAATTAACTTCTAAGTTTGCTAGGGCTCTACATCGAAACAATCTCCCACTTGAAGAATGATCAGACTCCACACCAATAACCTCCCACTCGGAGATTGAGAATAGCACCGCTAGACCTGTAGATCCCACTAAAGTATCAAACCACCCTAGAATTTTTTTTCTTTTATTATGTTTGATCTAGAAGTCAAACCAAAGCTGAAGAAGAGTTCAACTTCTCCTTTGATGCTAGCTTAGTAAACATATATGCTAGATTATAATCTATATCATGTATCTTCTCCATCTTTAATTGTCCATCATCCAAAACTCACTAAATGAAATGGTAGTGCAACTAAATGTGCTTTGTCTTTGAATGTAGAGAAGAATTCTTAGAATGATGAATGGAACTCTAGCTATCTACAAATAAATAATTATCCATCTATGGGTGCCCCTACTCTTCCATGAAAAATTGAAGCCATATCATTTCCTTGGCTTCCTCTGTAGTAGCAGCATACTCTACCTTTGTAGTAGCATCCAACTCATTATTGTCCCACCAATAGTAAATACATAACCTATAGAACTGCACTTGGTATCAATATCTCTTTCCAAGTCTCTGTCAACATAGCCCTATAAATCAGTACTAGAGCCCCTAAAATATAAAATCTTACTAGATGTTCCTCTCAAATATTCAAGAATCTATTTGACTACATTTTAATGCTCAATCCTTGGATGATTCATATACCTGGTAATAACTCTCATTGCATGTGCAATATGTGGCCTAGTACATACCATGGCATACATTAATCTCCCTATAGTTGAAGCATAAGGTAGCTTGGACAACTTAGCCTCCTCTTATTGTGTTTATAGATACATCTCCTTGGTCAATTTTAAATGAACATGTAAAGGTGTGCTTATAGCTTTAGCATTCTCCGTAGAGAAATTTTGTGACACCTTCTTAGTATAACTAGCCTAGGACAATGTCAATTATATGTTCTTCCAATCTCTGAAATTTTTTATACCAATGATTTGTTTTGTTGCCTCCAAATCCTTCATAAAAAATGAATTTGTGAACTATTGTTTTAAGCCCTTAAGGCAATCCATGTTAGACGCAACTACAAGCATATCATCAAGATATAAACATAAAATAGTGTAGTTGTCATCATCTAGCCTCTTAAAAGAGACACAATTTTCAAATTGATACCGAGTGTAACCATGCTCATGCATAAAATTATCAAATTATAATATCGTTACTAAGGTGGTTTCTTCAAACCATATAAACTTTTCTTCAATCTACACACTAGATTATCTTTACCTTTGACCTAAAATACTTGTAGCTATACCATATATATTTCATCATACAAATCACCATGAAGAGAATTTGTTTTAACATTAAGCTACTCCAAATGCAAATTTTCAATAGCCACAATACTGAATGAAGTGTGAATAGAAGTGATTTTAACAACATGAGAAAATATATCATCAAAATCAATGTCATTTTTCTGTGTAAATCCTTTTACAACTATCTTGTCTTTAAAAAATTTCTTACCTACATCCTCTTCTTTAAATCTATAGACCCATTTATTTTGTAAATCCCTTTTACCTGAAGGCAACTAGAATAAATTCTATTTTTTATTTTTCAGCGAGGAATCAATTTCTTCTTGTTTGAAATATAAGAGGAGTAACTTAGAGGGGAGAGATGAACTAGTTACCACAAAAATAAATCCCAAATCCCTTAGATGTCAGTACAAATCAAAACCAAAACTGTGCTGAAACTTTATTATTGTTACAACATGGTTAGCACTAGAAATTACTATCACTCAGCAAACACTAAGAATTACTGTCACTCAATAAATACTAAGAATTACTATCACTTAGTAAATACTTAAATATATATTTATTGAGATATTTAGTGTTATTTAACACAATGAACTTAGTTGCAGAAACATAAAGAAAATAACATGGATAGAAGAGACACTAGGTTTTAATGTGGAAATCCAATTTGGGAAAAGCATCAATTGCAACTAATTATTGTTTTTCACTTTTTTTAACTGAGCCCTATTAGGAGCCAACCCTATCAAAGGTTACAAAACACACTATTAGGTGTAACCCTATTAAAGGATTTAGTTCACCCTGCCAAGAGTGGCCTTATTAGAGGTCTTTAGTCACTTCAATCTAGAAATGCCACCTTGTTAGATGATTTAGAAAATAATTGTTAAGCTAACTCTCTTAAGAGATTTGATTCATTACTACAATGATTAAAGAGTAACAATGATGTGACCTAATTACTGATGCAACTAATTTTCTGATTTTAGATCTTTATTCTAGCTCAAATACTTGATCCTCATTGATTAGAATGTTCAATGTAGCTCGGTAAACTCAAGATACTTTGCTATGCTTCCAATTCGCTTCCTTTATTCATCATCTTCTATTCCACACCTTCTTTCTTCAAACCTCAACTTGACCTTATACTTATATGATTTACTTTGTCAAATAAGCTTAAATTAACAAATAAATTTATCAAATTGAATATGCTTACTCAAGAAAATTCTTCGTTAGCTGACCCAGCTTGGTCAACACTAACTCAAAACACTTTTCTTTCACACATACTTTGGTAATCGAGTGAGCTCGATTAATATTGCATCCTGAACTAAATCCCTTTTGTAACCTCATGAGCTTGGTTAACACTAGTTCCATGCCAACTTCTCTTTAGTGCTTGAGTTGACTTAATAGACACGATCTTCCTATGAACTTAGTGCCAAAGTGAACTTGGTACATACTGACTTCCTAAACTTGATCATCTCTGGAATGCTTTGTTGATACTGGAAACTATCTTCATTGCCTGAGTGAGCTTGATAGACATTGATTGAAAAAAACTTGACATTTTGTGTAACATCAAAGCCAATATACAATTGATAAATTATTTTCAACAATCTCCCTCTTCGACATTTATGACAACACAACATGTCATAATACAAAAAAAATTTAGAAAAAAATAAAAGTAAGGATAATATCTTTAGTTTCATTTTGATTCTCATCCATGAGAACTCCCTCTGTTAGTGTGAACTACCTCTGACATCAAACTCTCATTTTGATCTGCAGTTTCTCCCCATGTCAGCAAACTCTCTCTCTCTCTTCATCTGACTTTAACAACAAACTCTTCCTTTTCACATCTTATGCCAAACGCATCAACAACCACAAAATTTCTTGATATTTATAGTAAACTTTGTCTCTTTGACATCTCATTCCAAAGAGAACATTCAGTGTAGTTTCCGTGTACCTAATTTACTAATTCATATACAATTGGTCCTTTACAATACTACATCAACTTGGCTAATCTTCAACATGTTTGGTTGATGCATCACTAAAATTTGATTATTGAACTTTAGATAGGGGAATAACTTAGCCTTCTTACAGCCTGATTAGTGTGTTTGCTTTAAAAGTTGTGTTAGTCTAGGGGATAGGTGCAATCAAGAATCTTTCTTGACACATACCATAGATCACTCTTTTTGGTTTTGACTTCAGGGAAGAGGTATTTCTTTGTTAAAGAATTTAGATGATTTTGTTTCTTGTATCAATTGAAAATGGATATGACGTAGAGTTGTAAAGGACTTTTGGTCTCAAAATCAGAGTTGTGAATCAATAGCTCTCAACATTTTACAAATTTAAGGATTGACTATCTTGGTGATTTTCAAATCTAGGTTGATAGTAGCAAGGGATTATCAAAGCTTTTCGGTTCAAACAAAGGGTCTCTTTAATGAACCACTAAGATCATTTTTTGGCATGAGCATTTCCCCAAAGTATAATAAAAGAGGAGTGCAAGGGCTATCAAACTAAAGAAGAAACTAGAAAAAAACACCAGTGCCTTGACTACATAATCTAAGTATGGTCAGTGTATGGAAGAAATAAAAAAGGAATTACTAGATGGTGTTAAATAAAGATTCCAGAATACCCTAAAAAGTAATCAAATAAAAGCGATATGCACTCCAAAATTGCTACCCACCAAATATGCAAAAAAAATCAAGGAATAATCAAATGGAATCATGTGAGCTTTGCAAAGAAAATCAAAACAAATTACCAAGGATCTAAATGAAAGAATTGATAAATAGTCAAGAGTCCTTAGAATGGATTCTCTCATATGGTTCGATAATGATTGATAAACAAGAAGATGAGGATTCTTGATGAATGGACTAGTGCAAAAAAATACTATCTCCAAGTTGCTAGATACTCATGATAGATTACACCTTGACATGCCAAAGGAAATGAATACATTGAGCACAAATTGAGCTTGAATATTCAAAATTTTGAAGTTTTGACTATCAAGGAACTTGAAACCTTCCTGAAGTGTTCAAAAATTAGTTGCCATTTGACACATGTCAGAAGAATTCTTGTTGATGAAGAAATTCCTTTGTCATTTCTTCCATTTTTGTTGGGGCTATTTTTCGTGGTCTTGCAATGCACACTTTATTTCTCCTAGAAATGGCGACTCTCTAGTAAATTTTGTCTACTAAACTCCTAGTCTAGAGTCTAGGTCAAACCATAATATTTGATTGGGAAGTCTAAAGGATCAAAATCTTGAGAAAAGATAAGATTTTATCAACTTTCATGTGCTTAAGTGCACACTAGCACACTAGTTCACATGCAGACATCCACATGTGTGCATGGTGTGCAAGTGCGTAATGCATCTCCTTCTAGAGATGTGCACATGCATAACTTTAGAAGGTGTGCACCTATGAGGGTGTACACTCATGGAGATGCACACTAGGGAATGGGGTCTATATAAGACCCTAGATCCACTTGTTCTTCTCCTCTGGCTAGAAGTGCACCTCCGCGGCTCCAACTGTGCACTCCCTATTTACTTCCTCTTGCACTCACATCAATGAATAAAGGTTAGCACCTACATGAAGTTGCATACATGCCCACCTCCACAAGGTGTGCATATGTGCACCTTCCCAAAATCTTCACAAACCTATGAAAACCTAAAAACTCTAACTTAAGTACTATGAAGGTGTGCACAACCACACCTCTAAAAGGTGTGCATGTGTGCACCTTCCCTCACAAACCCAATCAACTAAAACAAAAAAAATGTTAAGTTTCAAGGAAGTAAGGAAGTACATACATGCACAATTTTTTGTTCTCACAAAACACAAACATAAGTTTAATTTTCCCCCAGTTGGCATACATTTGTGCATGTGTGTAGCTACGTACATGTGCATGTGCACACCTTACCTAGGTGTCTACATGCATGGGTGCACAACTATGTACAAAAAGGCTACATATGGGATAAATCATGGCCATATAGAATCTTATCAATATACAAAATCATGGCCATCAAATAAATATTGACCCTACTATCAATCCAGAGATAAAAACTTAAAAAGGCACAAAGGTGTAGAGTATAATTGACCATATAAAACAAACAAAAAATCTAATGACATTAATAGGGGGACCATCAATGGTTCCACAGATTTTCCAGCAACAATCAAAGCTAGTTGTCATCTAGGAAGCCATATAGGGTGTGGTCATTCTCCACCTCCTTATCATATTAGTCCCCCAATCTTGGTCAGTTTGCATTAGATGGAGTGTGGTGGCCACTGAGTGCATGACACGAACAAATAAATTTTCCACCCTATCAAACTTGTTGTCGAGGTCTTCATTTTATTTAACTAAATCTATAGTTGAGTTTTAAATTTTCTCCACCACCTAGTTCCCCAGCTGAGTGTGGTCTCCCCCCTACTCATCCCTAGCCTCTTTTTCCCCCCCTATGCTTTCCATCTAGGCTTGGCTATCTAGAGTGCCCATCTTAATAGGAAAGTTTAGAGTTTCCAAAATCTAGAGTAATAATTTTAAACATGTCAGAAACCTTGGAGAGAAAACTGTTGGCTTTCTCCATATTCTTAGTTGTCTCCTCACTTTCTATTTCTTCTTCTTTCTGTTCACTGTAGTTCCTTCTGGTGGCCTTATGTTTGGGATGAGGCCCAGACTTTCACTCAGAGGTGTCCAATTTGGGCATGGTAGGGTTGGAGGAGGGAATTTTCTCTCTCAACTTCTTGCTCACCCGATTATTGCTTGATGTCATGTTACCTGTAAATGATATGAGATTATTTAATGTGTTTAATTAAATTTTATAAATGAAAAATTGTACACATAAAAACTATAAAACAAAAAAATATTTTCTTGAATAGAATTCTTATATTTGTAAGCAACATATATTGTTTGTAATGACAAATAATCACATGTTTTTATAAGGATGATTATATTCTATGAGGCAACAATGCTTATACATTCCAAAATGAAATAGTAAATGGAAATTTTCTTTTTATTAATGAAATGAGAAATGAACACCAAGCAATGTTTTTTTCTTATAGAATGTGTGTAATTACACAATGTATAGACTCCTACATATATAAGTTTTAGATTAAAGTGTAAAATTTTGTCATATTTTAGGTTAATTTATCATCACAAGTATTTATTTTTAATCAAAAATCAATTTAGATGAAATATATGAACTATAGATTATTTTTTTCAAAATAGTATTTCTTGTTTAGTTATTATTTTATAATCATTGCATACAAATGACTTTAGATAAATGCCATCTTTCAAATTATATATAATCAATTATCATAATACAGAATAAATAACCTAAAAATAAATTGAAATAATATTTTACTATTGAAAAAAATTAAAATACACACAAGATCCACACTTATCATTTTATATTGTTTAAAGATCTAATCATTGCACACAACTTCAACAAGATTTTATCCTCTAATTAATACTCTAATAAATCATATTATATAATCATACGTAAGTATATTTTTCAACATCATCCAGTATCCTATTTAATGCAATGTATCTTTTACATACAATCCACCCTCATCTTAATAGCAACCAGATAAAAAAGATGACACAAAAGAAGGATGAACTAGACCATTTTGAAAATAAGACTAGAAATGAATCCACCTTACCACACATTCACCTCTGACTCTGACACAATGCCTAATGCCTTATATTTGATAAAACATGAGGGTTCTAAAACTACTAGAGAGAACCTTGAACCTAACAAGTATTAGAGTTTTAAACCAACTACACAAAACAAATAGTGAAAGCTAATTCCCCGTAGGCATAACTTTAAATTTTTGAAGGGACAATTTCCAAGCTATGTTCAGTAGGTAGATTGATTTCATGCCCCTCTAAGTGTACACCTTTAGATAATCCTTCAATTGTGCATAATTAGAGATTGTATAGAGATGGGCAATGAATCTAATCAAGCAAACAATTTCCATTTTCCAAGATATATTATATGCCTCTTCAAAGTTTTTTTCCACCCCTGACTACTCATAATTATCATCCCTCCACAAATAATTGAATTCATGAGGCTTTTTAGTATGGAAAATGATTAGATCTATACTGTGAAAAATAACACTATTGTTGTCAGTGATTATTAATCTCCTATCATAAAAAATTATTAAAATACCATAAATAAATTCATAGCTAATATCAAAAAAAAAAAAAACTCCAACTTCATCAATAAAATATGGAAAGAAATTTAGAACACAAAGAGCACAATGTTTTTGGACAAATTGTCTCTGTGAAAAACCCTAAGGGAAAACTAGTTTTGCAGATGGAAAATATATTAACTTCAGCAAATTAAGAGATACAAAATTCCTTGCCTCTCACTAGTAGAATTTAGAAAACCTCCTAATTTCTCCTTCTGATATTCCCGACTACTATCCCCAACGCTATCACTTTGCCCTTAGTAACACTGCAAGGCTGTTTACTATCATTGCAAACTCATTTGCTAACACTGCAAATGCTTCTACAACTTCTTGTTGTTCTCTATTCTGTTCTTTTAAATGCCTCCTTTGACACCCTTTTGTACTACTTAACCAAGAGGTTTCTAGTTTCTTCTTGATCAATAAAACTCAGCCAAGAAGTTTCTATTTGCTTCCTAACCAAGAAGTTTCTAGTTGCTTCTCAATTAAAATAACCTAACCAAGAGGTTACTAGCAGCTTCTAGAAGGAGTCAATTAATTAAAAAATATTTTTCATAACTCTTACAATTATTTGCCAATTAATCACACATGGGAAAACAACTATCCAAGCTACCTAAAACCAACACTCCCTCTTAGCGAGGAAGTTGTTTAGCATGACACCTAACTTATCTTTAAAGAAGATGAATTTTGCCCTCCCCAATGCCTTTGTTAGAATGTCTCCTACTTGCTCCTCTATAGGTATGTATTGTAGCTGAACAACCTCCCATTGTACACAATCTCTAAAGAAGTTATATCTGATGTCTATATGTTTAGATATATCATGAAACACTAGATTCTCAAACAACTTGATGCAACTCTAATTGTCATAGTGTATCACAATAGTCTCAACCTTCTAACCAAATAAGGCTACTAACAACTTTTGAAGCAACATAGTTTCACATGTTTCCATGCTAGTTGCTATGTATTTTGCTTCTACTGAACTTAGAACCACATATTTATGCTTCCTGCTGAACCAAGATACAACTCCTAATCCCAAACTGAAATAACACCCTGAAGTGCTCCTTTTGAACATTATACTTCCTACCCAATTTGCATCAATATAGCCCATCAACCTGATACCTTCACCTTGAACATATAATGCTCTCTTCAATCTGCACACATGGGTCTCTTTTTTGTGTGCTAGAAAGCCTTTGGGTTGCTCTATGTATACCTCCTCCTTTAACTCACCATTGAGGAATGTTGTCTTGACATCCATTTGATGGATTTTCCATCCCATCTATGTTGCAAATGAGATCACAGCTCTTATAGAGGTATACCTAGCCACTAGAGCAAATGTCTCCTCATAGTCTATTCCATTCTTCTGAGAGAACCCCTTGTCCATGAACCTCACCTAATATTTTTTTATTCTCCCATCGACACTGTGCTTTATCTTATAGATCCAACATGATCCAACTACTTCTCTATATGTTGGTCTAGGAACTACCTCCCACACATCATTCTACATTATTGAGTTATACTCCTCAACCATAGCATCTCACAATACTTGATGCTCTATAGGCTCCTGATAGTTGGAAGGTTTACTATCTACCAACTAACTAACTAATGCCACATAGTTATTGAACTTGGCTAGTTGTCTCTGCTATCTAGTACTCTTCCTAGGAGCTCCCACAAACTCCTGAGTATCCCTTACTGTCTCTTGAACCTCATGGTTCCTATTGCCAACTATAGATGATGAAATATCAACCTCTAAGTCTTCTAGATGCATTTCCTATTACACGTGTTGCTCCATGCTCTATGAAACTTCACCACTTGAGCCTATACTTGTACTAGTAACTGTACTTGTACTTTGTTGCCCTTGACTAGGTCTTGGAGCTTCTAATGGTAAATCTCTAGACCTTGTAAATGCCATGTCCTCCATGAACTTAACATCATGTTTGACAATAACTCTTATGGTCCCAAGGATAAAAATCCTATATATACCTTTGAGGTTTCACTGTACCCAACAAAGTACCCCCTCTCTGTAGTCTAATCTAACTTGGTACATGTATCACCTAGAATATGACAATATGCCAAACTCCCAAATATTCTAAAATGGATAACATTAGGATTCTTTCTTGGGAAAGCTTCCTCTAGTGTCACCCTCCCTAGTAACTTGTGTGGAACCCTATTCTGAATGTAGACTATTGTATTACATGCTTCTTCCCATAAGTAGAGGGGTATATCTTGGTCATGTAGCATGGATCTTGCTACCTCTAATATAGAATGGTTCTTCCTCTCAACAACTCCATTCTACTATGGATTGTAAGGAACAATCCACTCTCTCTTGATTCCTTCCCTGGTACAAAACTCCTAGAAGTTATTTCCTTTGTATTCGCCTCCATTGTCTAACCAAAGAACCTTTGGGTAACAGTACAAAACTATGTCACCTTTTAGGCCGACTTATCAGAATGACTAAATTTGAGTATTTCTATCTAAAAGTCAATTTTTTTCAAACATATAATCTATAATAAATTCATTCTAGCTAAGTTATATATGGTTTCACACTTTTCCAATTGGAAATATTTATTAAATATATGTTTTATACTAGTATTGTATTCAATTACTAAAGAAATAAAATTATTTCAAAAAAGTGGCATTTCAATAACTCTTATTATTTTTTATGATATTTTTTTAATAACATATAAACACCATTGTATAGAGCTCAAAGTCAAGAATATTCTTATATAAAGTTTATAGTGTTTTAATTAGATATAGTTTATTATTATTAAAAAATTCTACAAGGATGTATTTTAACACTCAAAAAGATGTCAGTTTTGAGAAAGGGAAAAATATTAAATCATATAAAAAAAAATTAAAAATTATATGACATTCTAGAGGAGAGATTTCTCTTCTAGAATGTACAATTCTTCTCCTAGTTAGAATAGATTTGTTTTGAAAAATGTGGTGGGAGATGAAAACTATCCATTTTAGGTGAGTTGATATTTGAATCATTATAAACAAGAAAATATAGGTCTAAAGTTTATTTCCATATAGTTTTGTGGTGGGAACTAGACCCTTAATTTTCAGCATTTTTTAGAAACTAAAAAATCACCTATAAAAATTAAAAAATATATCAATTCTTATTCCAAATAATTATTAAAAATTATAATCATAAACTTCATCCATTTCTAAAAATTTCATTAGTTTACTTCATTTCCAAATTCAAAATAATAATGCCAATTTTATGTCATTGAAGATGGATAGTTATACTTTTGTTATCCTTTTCCTTTACAAAAGGGTGACACAGGTCTGTGCTTTTACCCCTTTATATTCTTTCTTATTGAGTTTTCAACTAGAGCCTTGAACTCTTGGAACCAACTAAAAACCTCATTCTTGGTCTTTAAGAAGTATATCCAGGTCTTCCTAGAGAAATCATCAGTAAAAGTAACATAGTATGCATATCCTCTAATAGACTTTGTCGAAATCGGTCCACATACATTTGAATGTACTAGATCAAGAACACCTTCAGATCTAGTGTCACTCCTTGGAAAAGATGCCTTTGCAAACTTCTCCAATATGCATCCCTTACATACATCATCATGCTCTGTACTCACCTTTGGAACACCTGTCACCATCTTAGGAAGCAATTTGAGTGCTCCATGATGAATATGGCCCATCCTCTTATGCCATAGCTCTCCAAGATCTCTAGGATTTCTACTACTCATGAGTGCCTCAGGAGTATCAAATTGTAACCTATAAAGGCGACCACTCCTAACTCCAATAGTTATGGGTGACTTCTGATCCTTGTGCTTAATCAACACATGTGTCCCTCTAAAGAGTAAATTATACCCCCTATCCTAAAGAATAGATATAGAAATCAAATTCATACCTAAGCCTAGCACATGCAACACATCATGAACTAGAATTATCTTTCCATTTTCCCTCTGAATATGAATAGTCCCTTTCCCAAAAAGGTTGAGTTTGGATAAGTTTCTCATAGAAATTTGGATATTGGTGTTCTCCTCCTTATAATTGGAGAAGTACTCTCTAACTCTTGTCATATGAAATGATGCCCCACTATCTAAATACTAGATAGTCTATGAGGTTGAGCTCACCATACAAGCTATAAGTGCAAACTCATCTTCTAGTCTACTAGAGAGTTCATATACACTTTCTGAATTTTTTGCCTTCTTCCTTTCTAGAAAATCACTAACATAGTGACCATACTTGTGACATCCAAAGCACTTGACCTTAGAAATGTCCTTCTTCTTCTCGTCACTTTGTGAGCTAGATCTCTTCTTTTCTTTCCCTTTCCTCACTAGGGAAATGTTTTCCTATTTCACCTCACTTTTTTGACTCTTGTTGGCCCCATTACATGACTTAGTCTAAACTCCTCCTGAATGAAATTAGTCCATAGTTGATCCCAACTTGGTAAAGTATCTGATCCACTGACAACTTGAACAAAGACACTCCACTATTTAGAAAACCGATTTAGGGCTATTCTCACTAGCTTATCATCACTGAGACTATCTCTAATAGTTGCTAACTTGTCCTTGAAAAGTCTAAGCCTGGTGAGGTAACTTGTAATGTCTTCTTCTTAGTTCATCTAGGTATTCTTTAGCTTCTCTCTGAGAATCATCTTCCTATTGGTGGTAGCATTTTGGTATAGATTCAAAATGATATCCCACATCTTCTTTATTGTATCTAGCTCTGTGATATGTGGAACAATATGATCCTTGACACCATTAAGGATAATCCTCCCCACCTTTGCATCATCCTTATTATATGTTGCAAGTTGTATAGCATTTATAGGTACAACTATAGCATAATCTTTGATACCATTCTCTTCTAACAATAAAAAAATTATGGCCTTCTAGACACCAAAATTTGATGCACCACCCAATCTGTCCTGATCTCTCAAACTAGCCAAAGCCATCTCAAGTGATTAAAGCAATAATTCTAAAGAGATCAAAATTTCTTTCCTAGGGATAAACTCTTCTACCCTCAACACCATGTTGATACCATGTAAAAATTAACACTATTGCAATCACTAATTATTAAACTCCTATCATAAATGATTATTAAACTATCGTAAATAAATTCATAGCTAATATCAAAAAATAATCCAAAATTTTTGAACAAATCATCCTTGGAAAGCCCCCTAAGGGAAAACTAGTTCTATAGATGGAAAATATATTAACTTTGGCAAATCAAGAGATACAAAATTCCTTGCCTTTCACTAGAAAAATTCAGATAACCTCCTAATTTATCCTACTAATATTGCCCACTACTATCCCCAATGCTATCATTGTGCCCTTGCTAATACTGCAAGACTGTTTGCTATCATTGCCAACTCATTTGCTAACACTACAAATGCTTCTACAACTTCTTGTTGTTCTCTATTTGATTCTTATAAATGCCTCCCTTTACCCCCTATTATACTACTTAACCAAGAGGTTTCTAGTTTCTTCCTAACCAAGAAGTTTCTAGTTGCTTCTCAATTAAAACAAGCTAACCAATATGTTACTAAAGGCTTCTAGAAGGAGTCAATTAATTAACAAATATTTGTCATAACTCTAACAATTATTTGTCAATTAATCACACATGGACGAACAACTATCCAAGCTACCTAAAACTAACATATACCATCTGATGTTTAATTGTTCTTTTTCCTAAATTTCAACAGGGAATCAACCAATTATGTACAACTCTTTTCTCCATCAAGATGACCTTGCATGATTGACTCCTTAGCTTTTCTAATTGACTTTTCATTTTCTATCCATAAGATTTATGCAGTCTCCCAGAGCATAACCAACTCTTTCAAAATTACTTCATAATTTGGAAACTTCTCAAATTCACTTTCATCATGCTTGGATAGTATCAAATCAACCAGCTTATCGGTGAATTTTTTGTGAAAATTTATCAAGGACACCACCCAACATAGTTTGCAGAATAGTATAATCCCCCATTGCAGCCCCATCACCACATACAAGAGAGTCCAATGTGTATTGTATTTTGTGGGTGGCTTTGGAATAAGCTTTCCCACCATTCTTTTGAGCCTTTCTGCCTCCAGAAGCTTATGTCATCCTCCATCAATCAACTCTTGGATGTGCCTTGTCCATAATCTTCAACTTTGCAAATTGAATGCTAGGTATCTTTATGCCATCTTGTGTAGGGTGTCATCTACAGTGCAACATATATGCAGCATTATTCAATGGAAGTATAAAATATTTCCACTATTTAACACTACCTAGGGATGCATATAAGTTGCCCAATAGCCACTGCCTCTTGTGTAGTACCCTGCAGCTATAGCCCATTGCCATCAAATTATTGCCCGACATATTAGAATGAAACTGACTTGCAGAATAATCACCAATAACTTCATCTTATCAGAGACTATATTAGTTGTTATACTGGGACCCTGGTGGAGCCATCCTATTATTGAAGTCATAATTAGTACCGAAAGAACTGATGTGGCTGAAGAGCTCAAAAGTGACCTGGCAATAATATATTCTGGAGTGTAAGCATGAACAACGATCCAAGTCTTCAACACTTCATTTTCAACGTCACGCCACTCTTTACTTTCATCCTTACCTTCTTTTAGAATTAGAGGGATCTTTTGTGCAAGAAATAACTTGAAACCAAGAAAATTCAACATAGGAGCCCCTATCAGTCAGATTAAAATGATAAAATGATAATTGAAACATTTATATATGAAAGTCTTGTGAACTATTTCAATATGGAGAAAATTTTCAAATTGTTAGGGGTCACAGTTCAATTTTCATGAAAGTTCAATTTTTATTTTGGTAATGACGATATATGTGTGTATATATATAAACAATACTATTATTAAGTAATGAAAGTGGTGAGAGGGGTTGTCACATAAAATGCATTTTAGACAACACTTTGTTGTCATATTTAGTGAATTTGGGAATTTCAACTGTTCATGTGACAAAGTTTTTTCTTTTTTTTAAAGGAGTCTGTTAGAATCTGATAAGATTAATAACCTAAAAAACTAGTGCAAAGAATAAATATCTAAACTATGAATGCAAATGATACAAAATCAAAATAGAACCATAGAGTTAGTCTCCAAGAGAGTAATGAAAATGCTGGAAGCAAAATAGCATTAAGAGGATGCAAAAACAAGAGATGCAAATACAAGCCAGGTATCATGCTTATATGGGCTAAGAAGAGGGAGGAGGTGGCAACGTCAACCAATGAGGAGCAACCATCTATCAAACTAAAGATAGAAAAGTATCTTCCCAAAATAGGTAATGGATGCTCACATGTAGGAAGGTGAAACCTCAAAACCATTCACCTAATAAGACATGCTTTATTAACCTAAGTGATATTATTAAAAGTGTAGGAAAAACCTAGCAAAATAGGAAAAATAAAAAACTACACTAAGACCCCCCCATAAGTGAAGCTTAGGTAGATGTAAAAATGGGTCTCGACAAGTCAAGTCTAATGAGGTACCTATGTACATAAAATTCCCCAAAAGAGAGAGAAAAGAGACTCTCCAAAGAAAATCAGGATTCCAAGTGAGAGGAAGAGGCCCCCCCAAAAGATGAAGCATCCTGCACCTCCAGCAAAGCTTGCAAATATTTTCCGGTAGATCCACTTACATCGAACAAGTTTTCTTCCCTTAGGAAAAGGGACAAGATCCCAAGTGTGGTTCCTCATCAAGGAACTATACTCTTCCTGCATAGTTGTATCCCACTCAAAAATACCAGAAGCCTCATGAAAGGATTGTGGATTTGAGGTAGTAGCAATGAAGATATGTAGAGCATCTTGGAATTGTGAACGAGTTTGCTTGGTGTTTGATGGATCCCATCCCAATCACCTGCAAACTGCAAGGTCTATCTAGCCCAAAGTGGACCAGAACATGGAGAATCTAGAGAAGAATCATCAACTTGTAAATGATGACTAGGAGAGGAAGGAGGTGAGTCCTCTGAATCACTCTCTGCATCAGAAGTGGAGGTAGAAGACTGCTCAAGTGAATCTGACCCATTAGAAGATCTATCATCTATTCCAAGTGGCTCGAATGTCAAAGTAGAAGGCAACCCGACCATGCTTTACTAGTTAAGCTGATGCAAGTAGTGGAAGTTAAGATGGCCAAACCGCTCATGCCATATTCTGCTCACATCATTAGAGTGAGTGAGTGAAATAGTCAAAGGAGGATTAGGAAAAAGGTGAGAAAACATATAGAGTCATGACTGATGATTTTCTCTCCCAACTGCAACTATAGAATCATTGTGCAACTCACGTATCTCCACTGAATCAGGAGTGAACTCAACCCGCTTGCCTAAACCTATGTGAGTGATTTGGTGTACCGATAGGAGATTAGTTAACAATGAGGGTACATAAAGAACATCATGGAATGTGCCATCCCCCACATCAATAGACCCTCTCCCACACACCTCAACAGGAGTGTTATCACCCATCAAAATAGAAGGCATAGTACACAGCTCCAAGGATGCAAGTTCTTCCTTAGATGAATCCATGTGGTGTGAAGCACCTGAATCAAGAACCCAAGTGGATGGTGAGGAAGCAACTGCAAAAAGGGCCTTGTCCTTTCCTTTCCCCTTGTTGTTTTCTTTTTCCTTGTTAGACCCTTCATTAGAACTTTGTTTGATAGACTTAGGAACATTGATATTATTCTTCTCAAGAATGTATGTCAAGTGATCAAGTTGTTCTTGCAAAAATTTATGTTCATCATGACCAAGTCTTTTACAATAGGCACATTTGACCTTTTCTTTCTTAGGCTTATCACCCTTGGAAGATGGTGTATCAATAGTTGCTTTTAAAGAAACCAGTATCTGATCCTTCTTCTCCTCGCTATTCTTTTTTTTCTTGTCCTTACTATTGTTGTTACTACATTGTCCTTGTTGTTCTTTTGTGCCTTGGTTGGCTACTAAAGCATGTGGCTTAGAGGATGTAAGAGTGCCCATCTAGATTAGCTTGTCCTGTTCTCGAGGGAGATTGACAACAAAATCATCTAAAGATGGCATGGTGAATTGAGTATCAAGTGCACCCTTAGTAGCATAGAAGGTAGACACAAACACAGAATATTTTGAACTTAGCTTAGAGAGAATACTAAGAATCAGTTGTTCATCTTTCTTTTCAATTCCACATTGTTTTAACTATAGCCTTAGTGATTTTAATTTGGTGAAGAAATCTTGGATTGTGTTGAATTTTTTTGGGCTTAAACTAATTAATTCATTTTCCAACATATGACCCCTCATTGAATCTTGTGTGCCAAATAGTGTCTCTAGCTTTGTCCATACTTCATTTGGTGTATCCAAAGACTCAATGTGAAATAGAAAGTTAGGAGAAACATACAAACACAATGTTCCATATGCCTCATCACATTTGTTAAACGACTTAGGCTTGTCTTCATCTTTAGTAGGTTCAGTTTCAAGTCCCGTAATTATCCTATTTAATCCAGCTTTCTTTAAGTGAATTATAATGCATGATTTCCACTCAAACTAATTGTATGGAGTTAGGATGGGCATATTTGTTTGATCCATGATGAAGAAATGCAGAGAAGAAATGCTAAAAAGAAGAGAACCCAGCCACAACAATGCCCCCCCTTTTTACTCAATCAGAGAACCCCGCCTTCCCCAAAGAAATATGATTTGGCACTTTATTTTAGTGCGTTTACAACTACCACTAGAAAGAAATACTTAGTGGTTTTGATTTCAATTCATTACAAACCCTCATGAAGAGCATATGCTAGAAGTGAAATTTGGCCACAATAATCAAGGAAACAAATAGCATTTTTGCAATCTACTCAAAAAATTATGCACTTTCAAAAAAAGAATCACCTCGATATGAGTTCATATGAGAAAGTTATGATCCTCCAAAGTTTCCAAAATGAGGAACTGTGCACAGTCACGGCTGAGAATCTGCAATTTTTGAAGAATTCATGCATGAAAATCAAAAAACAACTCCATTAGTGGATAGAGCACAAAAAATAGCCAAGTTCATAACAAGAATCATCAAAATTAGAGTTTGTATGAGCAAGAATGAGACATTTGAAAACTGCGTTCAAATATGTGACTGCCAACAGAGAGGGGTATGGTTGTAGCCTTTCATGCTCGATTCTGCAAAATATACAGCTTGCATGCAAAATCTAAAAGATATCCAAATGGTTTTTCAAGGCTGCAAACAAAACCCAGAAAGCATTTTTCTTGTTGATGTACAGAAGATGGTATTGTAGTGTAAATTAGATGCCTTTAACAGTAAAAAAATGGCTCCAAAAATCAAAAACCAACCCTAGCAACCAAAATATGACATGCAAATGCTGGATCAGCTTCCTAAGTCCATCAATGGCATGCTGGAACTTGCAATACTGATTGAAAACTCCAAATATGCAAGTTGGTTGTCAGATTTGAGATTGAAACCCTAGAGAAAAACCATTTTTGTCAAAACTTTTCTGATTCTCAAGATCATCCAAAGATGCAAGAGAAGAGCATACTTCATTTTTCAAAAAACTACAATAAAGTTTATAACCCCCCCCCCCCCCCCCCAATCTCTCAAATAAGAAAATTAAAATCTACTCTTGCACATAGAAAAGCTCTGATACCATGTTAGAATCTGATAAGATTAATAACCTAAAAAACTAGTGCAAAGAATAAATATCTAAACTATGAATGCAAATGATACAAAATCAAATAGCATCATAGAGTTAGTCTCCAAGAGAGTAATGCAAATGCTGGAAGCAAAATAGCATTAAGAGGATGCAAAAACAAGAGATGCAAATAGAAGCCAGGTAGCATGCTTATATAGGCTAGGAAGAGGGAGGAGGTGGCAACACCAACCAATGAGGAGCAACCATCTATCAGACTAAAGATAGAAAAGTATCTTCCCAAGATAGCTAATGGATGCTCACATGTAGGAAGGTGACACCTCACAACCATTCACCTAATAAGACATGCTTTATTAACCTAAGTGAGATTACTAAAAGTGTAGGAAAAACCTAGCAAAATAGGAAAAATAAAAAACTACACTAACAGATTCGAGCTGGTAGTTGCACATGATTTCAAGAAAATCATTGTGGAATGTGATACCAATAGGGTAATTGTGTCGGTGTGAGTATTCTAGTATGGGAATTTAGAAATGTCATCATCAAAAGTACAGAGCTTCTTTACATATTGAATTGGGTTATGTGTCAACACACCTTTTGGCAAGGTAATGGAACACCTGATAGACAATGTCTAAATAGTAAACTAAAACACATATCTTGCCAAGGGGGACACATAATATTTTTTTCTCAAACTTTTTAAAACTTCTCTTGTATATATTATGCTTTACGCTTTTAGTTTACTTTTTAGCTACTACCTAGTTCATAGGCTAGCAATGATTAGTCCATTTAAAAAAATATATATATCACTTGACTCGCCACACAAAATCTCTACAATGCAATTCATGTACAAATTGCAAAGGAGATTCCCATCTTGGTAATAATGGTACTTTCCCTTTAATTTTTATGATCAAGGAAACTATCATGTTTAAACAAAAACCAAAGAAGGTGTGATTGTGAAACAAGTAGAAAACAATTTATTTGTATTTCTAATCAACATATAATAAGTAATTATAAAATTAACAAAAGTACACTAAATATTAAATATTAGTATAAATGTATATTTAACAAAAGTACACTAAATATTAATTATTAGTATAAATGTATATTTAACACATTATCTAACCTTTTTCATTGTATTAAATTTTTTACTATCAATATTGTTATAAATATTGATAAAGATAAAACATAATATCAATATATAATAGTAATGTCCAAATCATAAGAATTCAAAAGAACCTAGAATATTCCACAAGAATTGAGTGGATTTACACTAATAGCATCATAGAATAAGCTACAGTTTTTGGAAATGATTATGCTAGAGTTTTTTTCCATGAATTATGCTCTATGATCCATCATCGGGATTAATTAGAAGAGAGCTTAAGGAGAAAACAATAAATGTGTTTTTTTTTAATCCTTCAACTCTCTTCTATTTGTGATAATGGATCACATAGTGTGATCCCAAATATTGATGCAAGAAACTCTAAAACAATTATTTCATGAAACTACAATAGGAAACTAATTTCTTTAAAGCATCATAGAATGTGTACCATCAACTTAAATCCATCTGTATAAAACTTATTGAAAAAAAAGTTATCTCCTTAGAATTGTAAAAATTGATTATCTGAATACTTATATGCTAGGCCAATGGAATTACTTTTTATACCGATGAAAAGTTTGAATATAGGTTTCCATGTAAAAAGAAAGAAGTGAGTGATGATTCAAGGTAAAGAGATTTGATATCACTATTCTAGTTTAATTCTAAGAAAAACATGATATCACAATTTAGTACTACTTTATAAAGTTAAATCATTTAATTATCTGCAAAATCTATTGAATAAGTTAGTATTCATTGTCTGGATAGAATTCTAGAAGAAGAAAATATATAGGCAATTAGAAGAATTAAAACCTCTAGGAGTAGGAGGGTTGTTCTAAAATAGGGGTACATACCAGAATACCATCACTGGTTATGTTGGTGCAACCAAGGAGAAGGATGAATAGGGTGAAAGAGATAGATAATAGGACCGCCGATCAAATGAAGAGTAGCTCGCTTGAACCTAGCTTGTTATTGGGCCATAGAGACAATTATGGGGTTTTTGCACCATTGCCCCATTGTGAATGGGCCCTCCTTTTGTCTCTTGTCTTTTCCTTTTGGCTTTTGTTCTTTGTAGTATTGGGCTTAGTCTCTTAAGGTCCCCTCTTTCAAATAAGAATTGGTAAAATTGGCCAAATCTGGAAAGTGTTGTCCATGTGGCTCTAAGAACATAACTTTTTTACTTGTTTGAGAATTGAATGTCTTGACTTAATACTTTTAGAAAATTTATTTTTAGTAATTTTCACTACCTCTTAGATTGACCTTATTTTGACTTTGCAACACTTACTATTTTTAGAAAGTCTAATTTTGGCAAGTCGATATTGGCAGCTAGTGAGCACTAGTTAATAAAGAGCCAAAAGGGTCCCTATTTCTATGTCCAAAAGAATGAGCAAGCATGACAGTCAATCAAAAAATGGTTAAGTCTAGAATCACCCTTGAAATATCCAAAACTGGAAAGGCATAAAAACATCAGGAAAAATGGTTGTTGTGGAATTCTTCCATCATGGACAAATTCCATGATCACTCAAAAAATCTTACCATGGAGAAAAATGGTTGTTTCAAAATTCTTCCATCATAGATAAAATCCATGATCACTCAAAAAATCCTTCCATGGAGAAAAATGGTTGTTGTGGAATTCTTCAATCATAGACAAAATCCATGATCACTCAAGAAATCTCGCCATGAAGAAAAATAGTTGTTGTGGAATTCTTCCATTATGGACAAAATCAACGATCTCTCATAAAATCCCATAACTTTATATTGTAGTAATAAAGCTTGTGGGTATCATCCCCACCCTACTTTTACTTTCTATTTAGAAGGTTTATGGGTCACCAAATCTTATGTCAAGTGTTGTGAATGTTTTATTGCTTTCAGTCTTTCATGCATGCAATTAGATCATATTACATTATGGATTTTTGATTGGTGAATTAAAGTATAAGTTTTAATGGTTCCTACTTCACCCCACCCCACTCCCTCTCAGTCACCCAGTCTATACTACATTTCCAACAATTATAACTTTTCGATCATTGATTTATATTGTATCTCATTCAATTTAGTAATATTTCCTTAGATAAATTTCATCTAGTGACCATAGCCATGCCAATTGGTATTGACCTCATCTATACCAAATGTTTTAAAAATATCTTTAATGTAGTTAGACTGAGTTATATATATACCATCTTTTTTTATTAAACTTGCAAACCAATGAAAAATATAATTCCACCAAATATAGGAATTTCAAACTTATTTCTCATGTTATTAGTAAATGATTTGTACAATAAATTGTTAGCACCAAATATTAGATCATCTATAAATATTTCAATAATGAGTACCTTATTTTTAGCTTCAACTTAAGGTACAGTTCTATTTTCACTTGTTGTGACAAATCCAATCTTGATCAAATATGAATGCAATTTTTCATACCAGTCACTCAATTCTTGATTCAATCCATATAGTGCTTTATTCAAGTTACATATTAGATGCTTCTAATTTGGCTCAACAAACTCTTCATGTTTCTCAATGTATACTTCTTCCTCTAGTATTCTATTAAAGAATACAGAGTTTTAAAAACATGCATTTTACATAACTTGAAATTCTTATAAGTTGCATATGACAACAATGTTCTAAGTCCTACCAATCTTGCTATGAGTGCAAAGGTCTTGCCATAAATAATACCTTCATCTTGAGCATAAAATTTACACACTACTCTAGGCTCTCACTTTCTTCTTTCTACTTACTTTGATCATATTTTCAAAGCTAACATGAAAAAACCTCTTATAAAACAACCACACATATTTATATTTTTCAAACAAACATGTACTAATAGTATCATCAAGGTAAAGTAGGTTAACTCTTGTTTTCTCTTGAGTACTAGACAAATTTCTATTACCATCATATATATTAACCTTTTCATTTCTAAATTCTGTTTTGTGACCTGTATTTTCGAATTGTGCAACACTTAATAGAGTATACTTTAGTCCTTGAACCCACAATAATTATGAACTACGATTTTTTCATTTAGCATCAATGAATATCTAACTTTCATAGGATGTGGAAAATAATTTATATGTTTAACAACCCCACCATTATACACTTCAAGACTATCAAACTTACTTATATCATCAGTAATGTGATGTGAACATTCACTATCAATAATATATGTATCACTCTTAATAAAAATAAAAATAAGTGATTTTTAATCCTCATACATTTCCTCATTACGATCCTCTTTAACAATAATATATACCAATTCTACTCCTTCATTTTTATCATTTGTGTCTGACTCAATGTGCTCTTCCTCAAGAATGTAGCATGATTTCTTCCATTTGTCATTGTTTTCATTCTTTATTTATTTATTCTCATTCTTATCATTTTTATCACTCCTATTCTTGTTAGAACATCTAGCTAGAAAAATTACCAACTTCATGTTTCATTTAAAACATATCACATGTAGTTTTCCTTTATATTTTGATTTACCTCTCAGTGGCCTCCTTACAAGAAATGCTCCAATCTCATCTATGTCTTCCCTTAAACCTGAATCACTTTCATACAACGTACTTCTCTTTTATTTCTTTTAAATTCCAATTGTTAGTGATGACTATAAAGCATTCTAAATCTTATGCACACAATTAGATAATTACTTAATTCAAATACACTGAAATGGCCAAACAAATCATCTAGAGTAAGGTCATACTAGTCATAGCTCTTAATTCTTGTACAAAAAATACTCTTATAGCATAAATAGGCAATAGTATTCTAATAATTTTACTTAGAATTTCTTAATTACTGATGACACCTTGAACAACTTTGATAGGACTCACAAATTTCTTAATTTACTTCACATACTCAACAATATATTCTTAATATTTTATATTCATCTCATGGTATTTTCCTCTAAGACTTTCTTCTTTATCTCTCAATACATTTTGATCTCCACCATGGATAAGAATAATCTTCTCCCATATTTCTTTAGCAGTTCCACAATCTTTGACATCATTCAATGTAGAAGAAATCTCAATCAAAATACTATTGTGTTCTTTCTTTAGCTTATCTCATCAACTATCATAGGATCAATGGGAGAAGTATACTAGCTCTCCAAATAGTTTATTTCATTATCTACAATCTTTGAGAGATGAAGCTCAATCCTATTTTTCCATGAGGAAAGGTACCTCTCTCTTCTACATATTTGGATCTTTATCTTAAGTCCCTTCAAACTTATTCCTTTAAGAACTCTCTTACGATACCAATTATTAGAAAACTAAGAAGGGGTCTGAATATGTTGTAACTAGTTATCCTATAGGACTTAAAAAAAATTCATCAACTTAAACTTCATAGACTTTTAGATCATTAACTCTCTAGATAGATCTAACATCACAACTTAAACATATATTTAAAAAAAAACATCAAACTATCAAGTATCAGAGTAAAAATCCATACTATACCGAATTGAAGAATTAAAAAAAAAACTAAAATAAACATGAAACACAATATGCTTTCACACATATTGACATATCTATTTAACGTGGAAAACATATAAATGAAAAAAATTACTTGCAATTCAGCAACCCAAATATTTTTACTCTTCTAAAGTGAGCTCTGCTAGAATCCAACCTTGTTGAAGGTTACATAGAAATTTTTATTCTTAGCTTATTAGAGGATTTACACTAAATATCATCTAGACCTTATGACTCCTTGACATTTCTAAAGAATGGCCTGATCTAAAGGACTTACAAACATTACTATTAACTATTACTAGATGGGATTTCAAAAGACTATTAGGTACACTTGGTTAAGATATTTTTCTAGTACAATGGTAATAAAGTAACATTGAAATGATTTTTTAGGCTTTGGTACTACGTTGTTCAAATCTCTACTTCATTTAATCTCTTTCTTCTTATCCCTTTCTAGGTTATTCACACATTTAACACTTCCACTTACAACTTTGTGTGTTTCATCTTAATAATATTGTTATGATAAGTTTACCGTATGTTTCTTCTTCCACTTCAATCACCAAAATTCCCATCAGTAATAGTTAGTAACAAAAAACATCTTTTCCATCCCTTTAAATAGAAATTTTTTTCCATTCCATAATCTTATAGGTTTTTCCACTTAATCACAATCATAGATCTCCATCAACTTCAAATTTTTTGAATAATGATTCTTAGAAAATAGACTTCCACCTTAAACTTTATGTTCCATTTTAAATTGATAACTTTTTTCCATTAGATCTTCTTTGAATTTCTCTAGTCGTTGATCTCATCACTAGTGTCATCCTCATCATTGAAATTTCTTAAACATTCTTAATTTTCACCAAATATCAGCCTTAGATTAATCTTTGATAAAATTGTTCTTTATTCACATGCATGGTGAACATAACGACTAGCTTGGTCAATACTAGAATTGGTTAATACTGAAATCACTCAGTTAACACTATGTTCCTTCACTTCTTTCTTAGGTGGTTAGTGACAATTGTGGTATCTCTGTTAATACTATATTTCTTCATTCATTGACTAAGCTATCTTGATCATACATCTTTCTTTCAATCATGTAAAGAAATCAAATCAACATTATACTATCATATTCTAACTCATTCAAGTACCCATTGAATAACTTACATTTTATCAACACATACTTTATTCAAATTATTTTCACCAATCAAATACTCTACATCCATAAAATGATATAGCACTTCTACTTAATTAAATTAATGTCTAACAAATTGAGGCTTGACATCTATTACAACATAACAACTGATATGACTCCTACACATACATTAAGAACATTATCAATTTGGGCTAATGTAGAATATTGAAGTTACTAATGGTGGCCTATCTTTGGTCTTTCTAAGGCTTTAAATCTAGCTCATTTTGACACATATGGTAATATATCATTAAAGTTTGATTGTTAGTTGGAACTAGATTTAGCTCTATGGCAATCAATAAATGATGTAGAGAAAGATTGAGAGGTTGACTATTTTAGAATCTAGCTGATTAATGTAGTAGATTCTTTTGTAAGTTGAATTATGTGTAGCATGATTCTCATTGTGTAATGCTTGATGTGTCTTTGTATTTTTTAAATCTCTATGGCATACATTTTTTCCCTGATTGACATGAGAAAAAGTTGATCTTATAATTTTAAAAAAATTTTTTATGGCATTATCCTTCTCTAAGTTGCATACATATCGTCATTATTTGATATGTTTTTTGAAGTAGTTGATATAAACCAAAATGATAGGGGGCTAGCCCCAAAGTACAAAAAGGTTGAGAGTTCAACCAAAGGCTACCTCCCAGTTATCTAACCTATACCAACTTTAAACATCAAAAACCATCATATGTTCATATCTGAATTGTCATTAGCCAAAATCCTTAAACTACTATGCATAAGACACTAAATAATAAACCAATAGCATTTAAAAGCATCGCTTCCATTGGTCCAAACAATTGACATAGTCCAAAAAACCTTGTGGGGTGTAAATTTTAGAGACACAATCATAAAAATAGATATAAAACAAAATAGATCCTAGGCTTGATTCCCTCTTCCTTCCGGTTACCATTCTTCTACTCCTCGGGTGATTCTTTTACCACATCCTCCTCCTTCACTTTCACTGGTTTGTCCAGGATGACTTTTAGCTAGTCCTCTGCCAGGAACCCATAGATGTAATAGGTTGTCTTAGTTATATTTCCTAGGTCCTTTTCCTCTTTTTTAGCCTATAGGAAGTAGAGGGTCATGGCCCTAGAGCGCATTGCCTTGGTGGAGAATTCAAATAGGGCTTCAAATCTATGGAAGATAGCAATATGGTTAGCTGCCAAGTTGCTCATGGCATTCTCATGCATCTTCATTTGCATCTTATTTTGGCTATGTTTACCTTTCTTCCTAGTTCCTTTAGGGGTTTCCTCCCTAGGAGAGGTGATGTATTCCACCCCACTATGAGTTGGGGTGGCTTCTAGAGTATTAGAGACATGGGATGGGATGATAGAGTTCGCGGTAGGTTTAATGTCCTAGTGGAGTCTTTTCTTTTTAGTAGGTTTATCCTCATTATCAAAGGAGTCAGAGTTAGAGTCATATTTTGAGAGGGGGGGGGGGGGGGTCAGGTCTTAAATTTCTACATTTGAAGATGCTTTCTAGTTCTCCTAGCACACCGCTTGCCCTTCCTAGTGTCTGAGTCTGACTCAATAATGCTAACTTTAAGCTTAGGGCTGATTTTGACCTTGGTGGCATGGGATTTCTTGGACCTCTTAAGAGTAGAACTAGGGTTGGGATGCAAGGAGGTCTAAGGGGTGATATAGGCTAGGGGGTTAATTACACCCCTCCCCCACCTTCGATCTTTCTCAAGAATGCCCTTCTGAGAACTTTAACAACCATGATAAACAAATAGGGAGAGCTAGGGTCACCCTATCTTAGACCCCTTTCCCCACTAAAATTCTCCCAAGATGAACCATCCACCATCACTGAGTAGTTCACAGTTTCTGCCATCAATTTCACCATCCTTATAATTTTTTGACTAAAACCAATTTTACCCATAACTTCATATAGGAAAATCAAATTAATCCTATCATAAGCTCTAGAGGTGTCAAGTTTCAAAGCCATAACCAGATTACCACTTTTCTCCATTGAGTGCAATGCTTCATGAGTCGTTATGGCAGTATCAAGGATTTGGAGTCCTAGAACAAACCCATTCTAGGTTTTCCTAATGAATTTACGTAGCAGTGGTTTTAATCTACTCACCAAAATTTTAGAGAAAATCTTATAGGTAGTGTTACAAAGGCTAATTGGCTTAAAATCATATAGGACCTCTAGGTCTTTAACCTTCGAGATCAGGGCAATAAACATTTTGTTAAGTTGTTTGAGAAGTTTCCTAGTTCTGAAGGAGTCACAAGCCACCCTGAGGAGGTCCAATTTAATAATATCCCAAAAGTGCTAGAAGAACACTAGGGGGAAACTGTCAGGCCTTGGGGACTTATAGGCTTTCATAGAGAAGACAACATTGCGGACTTCCTCCTCAGTGACTAATTGTGCAAGTTCCTCATTTTCTTCTGCTGAGATCACTATGGGCATGGAACTAATCAGCAATCACCTATCCTCCTCACTAATATTTCTCTGCTCTTCCAAATAAGAGTTCTTAATTTTTAAGTTGTTAATTTTTAAGATTGAAATTGTTTAGTAATTTAAATAAATATTAATTAGCTAATTATGCAATTATGTTATAATAGTAGCATTACATTTATAGCATAAACATTTAATTATAAATATTTTGATATTAAAATTATTACTTTTCATGTATATAAATATCTATGTACTTTACAAATTTTTAGATAAAAATGTTAAATAGTAATTAAATATTAAATGGGTGAATAGACAAAGTTGGTTCGCAATTCTGCGGAATGAGACCTCTTCAGAGACGGGTACCCAATTTTAAAAAATGGACACCAGTATTCGGCTCGATACCCTATCCAAAATTTAGAAAATGGGCACCTATTTTTTAAAAAATCAAGTACCCAATTTTTATTTTCAAAAAATAGGTGCCCATTTTTGAAAAAATAAAAAATTTAAATTTTTTAGAAATGGGTACCCATTTTTTAAAAATCAGGTACTCATTTTTTAATTTTAAAAAATGTGTATCTATTTCTAAAATATTCAATTTTGTTTATATTTGTGGGGATTTTAAATGTCACTTTTAATTTTTCAAAATAGGTACCTATTTTTTGAATTTCAAATAACGGGTACCAATTTCTTACAACATCGGGCAAGATTTTTTTTTGTTGGCTTGGATTTTGGTTCAATATAGGCTTGGTGAGACCAAGCCTATGCTTTGACCTCTCAAGATTTGGCTAAGGCATTGAACTAAGAAATTCATGCCTTGCCATAATTTTTAAAGGGTCTTCCCGATCATATTTTTTTACGAAACAAAAACCTATTAGAGCTATCATTGTCGTGATTTCAAAAATAAATTTTTTATAGTGTTATGATTTTATTTACTATTTTTATATTTTTTTTTAATCAAAGGTTGTACCTAAATGTAAAATAGTGATGTTCACTAAAACTTCATTAACTTTTTTATTTTATTATTTTTCTTCAATTAATTTATATGTCATCAATCTACATTCAATTCTTTTAAAGTTAAAAGAACAAGAATTTTTGGAAAAAGTGATATTTTGATCAAATTATGGTGTCCGCACATGAGAGGTTATAAATTTACCTTTATAGCCATCTAAAAATTAACAATAAAAAATTATTCAATAAAAAATTAAGGAAAAATATTATCATCAATCTTTGGTGTGTTAGGTAACTTGGTTTAAAAGAATTTACAAATTTTGATTTATTTGTGTCAAATTATAGTGTCTGCACATGAGTGTGGTATGGACCTAAAATAGACATTTTGAAAAAGTGGTTTTTAAAGATCTATACCCAAAAATGTACATATTCAAGAAGTAGATTCTGAACACTACAATTTTTATTTCTGAAGGTTTTTTATTTTCAATCTGTAAATGCATCAAATTCTGACATAAATTGACAAGAAATTTGAAAAATAGGAAAAACACGTCCACTTTTTGCCCAAAAATGAGACCCAACTTCTTGCATTTACCCAAAATATTAATTAAATTATATTAAACATTGTTAAAAAAATTATTTTTCTATTCTATCTAATTAAACTATTATAACTTACAACACTTACAACAATGTGGCACTTGTTAGTTCCTACCGCTAGGAAAAAAAGTATTAGAACCATTCAGTCCAATAAAATATTACTAAAGAACTTTTGTCTACCAATGAAATTCAAGAATTAAAAAAAAAATATATATCTCTTTTAAAGTTTGAATTAAATATATTGATTTAATGCAAAAAGGGCTATTTATTTAAAACTTCACTGGCCATGTAGAAAAATAGCAATGAGAAAATTGTATTTTAACATAGAAATTTGAGAAAATTTTAATATAGAATTGTTACAAAAATTATGACATGACTACGTTGCCTTCTATGGACAGGCTTCATCATACGGTCTCCTAATTAAAACACAGAGTTTCATCATCGCCGCAAAAGTTTTCACAATCACATCATCACTTTGTAGGTTCATTTTCACCACACCTACACCCTACATGGTCATACCCATAATCACTTTGCTTTACACCAGATCTTTGAATTATTTATCCCACATTTCTTCACTTTGTATCTCCCTTGGCCATCCTACTATTAAGTTTTAGAATTGTCTTGTCATGACTCATTTTCTTATGCTGAATAAAATGGATATTTAAACACCACCTGTACTTTTTGTTATGATCATTTACTTTTATTAGAATGAAGCTAATTCAAATAACTATTTTTAAACCTATTGTGAGGAATGTGAAAGGGGAGACCAAAACTATTATAGGCAACTAATGGATTAGTGGTAAGAAAAACTATTAACTAATTTTGATGATGGACCTACATAAATGTCAAAAGGACATTAAATTCAAGTTAATTTTCTTCAGTTGTAATCCACCCTATTTTTTGAGCTTATTACCCATGTATTGTTATGGTGGCTGGGTACAAGCTTTGAAAAGGGAAAACAATGCTTCTATGGTTCAGTGACCTTTAAGAATTTGGGATGTCATTTTGTATTTCTAGTAGAATATGGGTGTTGCTTTCTAGGCATCATTCTTATGTCAATTTTGGGAAGAGTGGAAGGTGAATGGCCAGGGAAAGACTGAAAGAATGATTAGGGAAACATGTTGAAAACCAACAGATTTGTCCAAGTTCCTCCTTTTTTTACACAAACTATTGAATTTCTTGCCTTTAAATTTAGAGTTTAAGGCAATAAGGATATGGTTTAGCTTTGTTGTGTTATTAATTGAGGTTTTATCATTCTTAAATGTTTGTTAAGCATTTTGTAAAATCTTTGCATGAAAAATTAAAATCTTTTTCTCCCCACAATCCTTCTACCATGTTGATGAGACCAATAGTAGTTTCCATAACATAAAGAATCCTTTTCATTTTTTTGTAAAAGTATAATATTTGAACGATAACACCTATGTCTTCAGGATACCAAGAATGTATCAATATATTGAGAAATAGTACCATCTAATTCCATTGGTGCCATAATACGCTTCATACACATTATTGTGAAAGCCAGATTATTTGTTATTCTAGTTGCCAAGACCTTCATCATAACAATGATCACATGTAAATACAATTAGGACTATACTTATCGATGTGTATAACTTAGACATTTGCAAACATAAGTTGTGGTTTTCTGTAGCTCTAGTTGTTTAAAAAGAAAACTACAACTTGTTACATCAGCATTAGGCATTATTGAAATTCTTAAACTTGCTTTAAAACATGTTAGGCCATTAGTAAAGATTGATAATTATTTATTGTTAATCCTCCATCTTATGCCATCTCTACATAATAAAGGATATTAAACCCTTTAACCCTATGTTGACATAGCCGCGGTGCTTGTCAAAAAAATTATAATCTCTTAGGAACTCTAACTTTGTTAGAAGTCTAACTACTCTAGATGTGTATCTCTTAAAGCTCCATTTTCATTTTCTATTGTGATCAGTAGGATGATGGTCGTTCTAGTCTTCTTAGACACTGGTGTACAATTGAATGTCATCAATAATTTAAGGATGCTAATGCAAGAATTTGGCCATTGAGCAGTTGTAGTCTTAGTTTTAGATAGCAATAGTTTCCAAAGGTGAGAGAATTCAATATGTGACATTTAGCAATAATTTGATTTCTTATTAGTTACTAAATTTTCACTCACCATAATTACTTAGATTTTGATGGGAAATACTTGAAACTTAGATTTCATTCAAATGATTGTCTCCTTAAACTACAAACATAGGAGACTTCTTCCACTGATTCCCTTGTGGCTTTGAGTTTTAGGTTACTTTTTTTTAAAGTTCAAGTTACTTATTAGTAGTGTCAAGACAAAATTTACTCTATTGATCATAAATTGAAACAAAAATTTCGTACTATAAAAACATGAGCATTATTGGACATGTGTTGTTCTTGACTTTTTGATTGGACTAAATTAAGTTTTGTTTTGAAACATAATAATTATTCTTCAAAATTTGGTATTTCTTGAGTGGTTACTCTACTGGTGCATAATCTTAAATCAATGCTTTAATTGTTTACCTATGAATATTTAAACATATACTATACTAGATTATTGAGATGTCATAAGGATAAAGATGCATTTAGCTGATAACATAATTTTTGGCATATTGTATCCTATTGTGTTAAGTTTAAAGTTGATGAACAATGAATGTTTATGATTATATGTTTGGTTAATGCTTGAATTTTGCATACATTTTTACTTTAGAATAATGTTGTTCATAGTGATTTAGGAATTGAAAGTATGCTACCATATGATAAATTAGGAAGGAATGATATGAATCCTTGTTATTCATTGTCCAAGATTTTACTGAGAAGCTTGAGATTTATTGTGAGATAATACTAATGAATTGTTGTTCAACTCAAATATTATCACATTCTATGAATGTTTTAGTATGATAACTCCTCTAAAGGAATGCATATTTTATTGAAATAACTTATACAAATGTCTATGTGTAGATAGTGCATATTGAGAAATTGTGAATGTGTTCATTTGATTTTCTGTTGTGGCTTGGCTCAGAGTGGAGGGTAGAGAGGTAATCGCATTAGCTAGAATCATTTTTGTATTAGATTCTTCTATATTTTGTACCTCTTTCTCTTCATTGTGATCTATCTTATTTTCTTCCTCAAAAGTAGTTTTTCATAGCTTTGTTTTGGACTGAATGAACTCTTCAATATTGTTAAACAAAATTTTAAATGCCTTGAACCTAGGAGTCTCCCCATTCTCATGCTTTGCCTTGGCTTCCTTGATTTATTCATTTGAGAAGTTAGGCATGATTCTCTTCAAGGTTTTCTATATAATGTTCCTCTTTGTCATCACAGTATTGGTCCATCTTTGTGTAACTTTCTTTAGTTAGACATCACCTGAGCTTGGCTATTTAGCTCATTAGAGTCATATTTCCACTTATTCAGCTTTTCCACTAGAGAATTTTCTATTTTTTTGTTGTTCCTCTTTTCCTCTACATTCATATTTGATGTACTTGAATCCTACCATACCATTTCCTTGCTTTAATCTCTTCAACTACTTCTCAAAGGTTAGTGGGGGATTCTTCAGCTAAATGATACGAGTGTTTTCCTCTCCATCATCATCATTTTGAAGTTTCAATTTTCTTTTTGACTTTCTTGTTGTAGTGATTACAGGGGTAGCTACTCTTTTAGGTGTAGCTTTCTTAGATTTTTTTATAATTACTTTCCCCTCTCTCTTTGGAGGTTCTTCTTCCTCTTATTCTTCTACCTCATCTTCACCTTTTCCCTTAGTAAGCATAAGAGGATGATCTTTCTTTTCCAATTTCTTCTTTATGGTTTCCATCCTCTTCTTTATTTTTTTATGAACTTGAGGAATATCTATCTCTAGAGATATCCTAGTTTTAGCTTCATTATATGCTCCAAAATATAGGGCTTTGGGGTTTGCAATCTCATGCAGAAGAGCTTCTATGATATCCCTAGTGTCATCTCTATTTTGCCTCATACCCAAAGGGTTTTACCCATGTAGTCCTTGGTATATATGTTTGCTTGAATGTGAGTATTGTCACAATCAACTATGAAATAGATGTCTTGTGTATATTGTTCAACCAATTATTGAGGTATCCTATACCTATTCTACATATTTTCCTTGAAATTACCCAAGTATGCATCCATGAAACCATCAAAAAAAAATTCCAATTCATCTATGAAATCATTGATCTGACAAATGATTTGTCTATCCTTACTTAAAACTACATTGCCCTTGGATGGAAATAACTTTTGCACAGACAAATAAACAAACAAGGAGAGAACCAAACTTACACACATTCTTCTTCAATGCTCAAATGCTCTCCATGTTTTTCCCTAGTTGGCTTAGTTGAAACTCGGAAAGGTGGAATGATAAGTTGTTCTTCACCACTTCATATGCCAAATCAACTACTTCACAAGGAACATTGTTTGGCCAACTTGAACTGTAGATCTTGTGGGCTATGACATGCATCCCAATTTTGATCTTGACATCATTGAAATTTTTTAATTTCATTCCCTTTTCATCCCATTCTTCTAGGGTCTTTTTAGCATGCTCACCACTAGCCAGGGTTTTGGTTGTCTTGGGTTTGTCCAACATTGGGTAGCCCATAATTCAATGAATCATCTTCTTGGTCATCTTTACAAGTTTCTCTAGAGAGAAGGACATGTCATGAACCCTACTAAGGATGTATCTAATCCAATTCACTTGGAAATTATGTGGCATATGAAGGGCATGTCTCAAACCCTTGAATTCCAGATGTTTATGCTCATCCTTTAGTGTTTCATTCTCACATAGTGCATTATATGCCTCATTTAGCTCAAATGACCCTAATTCTTGAATCAGGCAATGATAAAATGACCTGATATAGTTGATTAATAGTACCGTAGGAGAAATAGTTGAGTGTGCTCCTAATGGATATTTTGTTTGGCAATCATAGGATGAAGCTTAAATGTAGGTGCTTCACAAATGGTGTTCTTCAACATCTCAAAACCCTTTTTCACCTTAAAATTAGAGTTCAATGCTATAATGCTCGATGAAAGATGAATTCACGTCAACTGATAATGTTTCGTACAACTTTTTTCTTTAATATTTCTCTCTTAATCACTTTGGGGCTCAAAATCCCTCTGAATTTTGAATGCAAGGTAAGAAATAAACCCTCAATTTTTCCTTTTATCGAAAATTTCAAAATTTTAGGGACTTTTAAATGCATCATTTAATGGTAGGTGGAACAACTTGATAATGTATTTGAATCATAAGCTCAAAATTAACTAGTTATCAAACAACTTAGTTAGAACTAAATTCTAGCTTATCTTAACTCGGGGATAATAAACAACTTTGTTACAACTAAGTTGTAACTCAATTAAAAATTATCTCCCTTTCTTGAACTAGTGCATTTAAATATGCTGATTTAGATTTATCTTTCTTGCATATTTGGAACTAGTTTAAGATCTTCTTGAATTCTTAGTTTCGGCCATCTTCTTGTATGATTAGTTGGATGTGGATGCTTCACCCAACTCATTTTATTAGATGATAATATCTTTACTCTCTTGCCTTATGTTTTCCTCTCATTTCCTTACCTATTTTCAATTCATCTAAGTTATGATCTCTTCAATATTGAATTACCCTTTGTTTTTCTCACCAAAATTTGTTGTGTCTATATTCATATAGTTGCTTGCCAAATGACCAATCCTCTTGCATACATAACAACTTAGATTAGTTTTTCTTTTTCTAAAGTGAGTTCTTACACAATTTACTCCAATGTTCCCATATTCTCCACAATGGTGACATCTTCCCCATGTATTGTGGTCCCAACCAATAAATGTTCCTTGTCTAGATCCATTGTGTTGATTATATTGATTGGATTTGCACTCTAAAGATTTGTGACCATGCTTGTGACATGTGAAACACTTCCCTTCAAACTTTGATCTAGTTCTAGAGATTCATTAGCTTTGTGACCATACTTGTAATTATAACAATTAAATTTGAACTTGGGTTGCATAGTATTGATCCAAAAAATATTTGATGTATGACCTACGTTTCCATAATTTTTACATGTAGGCCTTTGGTTCTTCTGTGCTCTTTTCTATGACGATTCTCCTTGATTCGTATATCCTAAGCCAACAATACCTTTAGGTCTAGATTCAAATTTTTCTCATACCATTCATTCACACTTTCTTGTGATCTCAATGTTCTTTCAATAAGTTCCTTTTCAACTTTTAGTTCAATCTAGAGTCTATCATATTCTTCCCTCAAATTGGTGATTCCTTGATTAGTATCGTCTAGCTAATCTGTCATGTCTGCCGATGTTGTTATGGTCATTGGGATTCATTGGTCTTTTCTTCTAATCTTGTAGGAAGTAGTCTTATATCTTCATCTACCATTTCTTTATCATTTACTACTTTTTTCTTTTATTCCATGACTTCACATAGCCTGACCAAGTGACTTTCCTATTCTCTCATAAATTTTCTTACTTCTTCTTGTAGAATAACATTCCTTACTTGTAGATCTCCTATTACTACATCTGTTGTTGATTTTAGATTGGTTTGACTATTGAGTTTCCACACACTTTAGATATTTACTAAGTCATGTCAAGCTAGTAATACATGTTGATTCTAATATGTATAGATGCCAAGTTGCAATCAATGTCGATTCACTCATGTGCTAGTCACTCAAGTGTCGAGTGGATAGACCATTCTGAGCGATTTAGCTGTCGAGAAAATAGAGGATGTTGAGCATTAATATTACCAAGTGACGAACAACATAGAAGTGACATAGATTGTGATTATTTAGAGATAAGGATGAATCTATTTGCTTAATCCCTATGTATTTGCATGCAACCAATTAGGAAAAGGGAAGATCTAAAGAGGCAATATGGATGAATCTCAGCTATAGATTCATACCTAACCCTAAATTTCCTAATATTATTAAGGAAGATGGTGGAACCCTAAACTTCTAATGAGTGTGCAAAGATTGAAAGAGAAGTTTGCATATGCAAACAAAGAATTCATGGAGACTTAGAAGTGATTGAGAAAATATGAATTGTAGAATCAATTAGAGAAGAATATAGGATAGAGAGAAGGATACAATAGTGAGATATCTGATAAAAAAGGATCAAAGAGACAAGTTTTTAGAGGTGGTCTGTTATTAGGCAAGCAAGTGCCAACCGTAGGATCTATGCCTTTACATCCTAATAGATGATTTTGGTAAAATCTCTTAACTAAGTAGTTCTAACAAGTTGTAGTAAATCCTTTAATAGGGTGACATTCGAAGTGGATGATCAAAAGTTCTTCAACTAGGCACACTTCTAATAGGGTGTTCAAATCCTCTAACAAGGTGGGATGTAACAGTCTTTGTAAGCCTTTAATAGGACATATCATAGTTTATGATCAAACCATTGTATCCTTAATTGGATACACTTTACAACTATAGTAGTGAAGATTTGTGGGTGTCATTGCCACCCCAGTTTTACCTTCTCTCTTGGAGGGTTTATGGGTAATCATATCTGGGGTCAAATGTGTGATTTTTTATATGTTTACATGCCTTAGATGTATATGCTTTACATGTTATTTTAGTTTCTCAATTGAATGTATGAGATGCATGTGTGGTGAAATTTTTATGGGCTCATGTTTAAAATGTTGATTCACCCCCACCCACCCCCACCCACCCCCCCTCCCCCCCCCCCTAGAAGTTTACTTTCCTACTTGTAATTCTAAAAAATTGTATCAAAGCTCGGTCCTCTGAAAGAGAAACTTAGTAGGATCTTGAAATGTAAGTCTACAAGTTAGAAAAAACTATTGAGAACCAATAGATTCAAATAAATCTCATTATTCAATAGCTAAATGATGCAAGAGAAGCTTTAAAGAGTTCCTTGAAGGGAAGGAAGGAAATTTCTAGTGCTGAGAATGACACACAATACGAAGAGATCAACACTACTAAATTATTTGCAGATGGAAACTCAACTGAATATGAAGCAATAGTTGGAGATCTAATGGAAAAGAACAAGATCCAAGTTGAAGAGATCAAAATTCTCAAGTTAGACCAAGAATCACATGCCATAATATTGTGTGAGGTAACTGAACAAAAGAAGAAGGCCATGGAAGATAAAGCCATGATTGAAGAAGAAAAAAGAGTTTTGTCTCATAGATTGGAAGAGACATCATCAGAATTAACCAAGATTTCCAACATGCAATTGGATAATTTAAGTCAAATGATAAATGCCAACTTTGAACTGAATGTCAAGGACATTGAGATTACTACATTGAAGTTGCAAAATGAACAATTTTGAAATGACCTAAAAAGAGAGAAGGATTTTGCTAAAAGTTTCAATAATCCAAATGAAGCTATCAAATAATTTGAGCAATTACTAAAAACCCCTAGATCTACCAATGATACATCTGGATGAGGATACACAAGCATTGAAGAAGGAAAGTCATCTAAAAGTGTTGAACAAAGGAACACTAAAAGTAAGGATTCCAAACCCACTTGTCATAATTGTGGTAAGAAAGGACATACTACTAATGTGTGTAGGAGCAAGACTACAAATTAGAATGCTAGACCTAAGAGCATGATTCATTGTCACAAGTGCAACTAGCAAGGTCATCTGGCACATGAACACAGAACTAGAACAATGCATCCACCAAGATGTAAAGGTTATTGCTACAAGTATAGACATAGAGCTTTTGAATGTAGATCTAAAACCATATGGTCATCAAATAAGCCAACAAAGGTAATGAACAATGGAAACTCTTATAATTGGGACTATAATACAAGATATAGCTATCATTATTGTCAAGAATATGGACGTGTTCCTAAAAATTGTATTAGACACATTTTAGTGGTAACTAAAAATGGTGGTTAAGTCAAACCACATGCTTTAGTTGTTTGAAGAATGGTCATATCAACAAGCATTGTCCAACTAGGTCAAAGGCATCATGTTCTGAATTTAATAAAGGAAAAGGAAAGGTAGATGGTGAACACACCAGGAATGAGATAAATAAGACATGGAAGAAGAAAGATGATTGCAGTACATCAAATGGACAAGGGATTACTCACCTAATGGGTCAAGTGATCACACCTCATCAAACTAAGCAATTAAGAGGTATGTGGGACTAATATTCAAGTGTTGTATCATATATTAATTCCAAAAGAAGTTAGTAATGAAAGTACTAAATTAGCATGAATAAAGATGCAAGATGTTATTGAAAATTTAAGTTAAATCTTTTAAGTTTTCATGTTGTTGCTAAGCATGAAAAATTTTCAATGGATGCCAAGTGAAAAGCTAGTTGATGTCAAGTCTATGGTAGCTATCAAGTGATGGTAATACCCATAGATGCTAAGTGATGCTGAAATCATATGGATGTTGAGTTTTACAACTATACATGCACTAAACATTAAATGCAAGGTTTTGAAGGGTATACGATCAATTTTTTCATTCATTTCTTGTCATTTAAAATTTGTGCAAGAGCTAAAGCTACAAAAGGATATTTAGAAGCTTGTTCAAAGTGACTTCAATGATTCTAGCAATGATTTCACTTTATTCTTTGAATATTAGACATATTTATTCACAAGCTAAGTTATGTAGAGTTCATTTGTAAAAACCCTAGTTTGTCTCAATGGCATCAAGTTCAAGGAATGAAGAGTCAAAGGAAGTTAAGAATGTTCAATTAGTTAGCAATGAAGTTAACCAAGTAGATTTCAAAGCTATACCAGTCATTGCCTACAAACAAGATCCATCAGGCACATTATCCATGATTCCCATAAATGTGATTATGGTTCAAGATGTCAGAAAGTGTTATAACTATAAGATAGGAGGAATTGGTTATTTAGAAATAAGAGAATCATATAAAAAACTATATGTAAATGGTGTCTTGAAAGAGGAATTCAAAATCATTGAAAACAAGGGTTTGGCTTGTGCCCTAGAATTCTCCACTATTTTCAAAACAGAATGGATAAGGCTAGTGTTGATTAGAATAAACGATGATTCCCTATGGCTGGAAGGAGGGCCAATACAAATTACCAAGAGGATAATCAATAGGGTGATTGGATATCCAACCCTAGATCCACCAAAGACACTACGAAGTGACTCAAAGGAGCTAATTGAGGAGAACATAGGTGCTAACTAGAACAAGCATGGGATGACGATTGATACCGTCATAGATCCACTTCTTAACTTTATAGTAAGGGTGATATCTCACAAGTTTTATCAATCAAGAAGATTGAATAGTGTACCATGTATTACAGTTGATGTAGGATACAAGATTGTGAAGAAGGATCATACCTATGATCTAGCTGAGCTTCAATTGTAGTAGTTGATGGGAAACCTAGGAGCAATAAGAAAATCTAAGAATGCACAGTGGAAGTTTGGTTCAATTCTTGTTTGTATATTTTTCTATGTGCAAAAAACTTTTCCATCATTAGGTACTTTAGGCTGGAAGACCAATAGGTCAATAGTTGTGCATATAAATGAGTTCATTGAACAAATAGGAGACAATTTTTAAACACTAATGACTAGCTATTTTGAAGACTTCAACAAGTCTATGAAAGAAAGGATGAGAATACCGGTTTCATTAATAGAACAACACTACAATGACATACGTTATCTAGTGGATATTGATTACACATATGTGTAGGCTATAAGGAAACTCAGGTGCAGAAATAGCTTCCTACACTAATCTCATAAGGAAAGTATGATGCAAATCCTATTAAAATCTTCTATACTTACAGATTCAATATCATGTAAACAACAATATTGTAGCCAACCATGCATATAAAATATAGATAGAGAAAGAAACACATAACACAAAGATTTGCTGGTGGGGAAAAACCTTTCGGTAAAACAACCCCACCCCTTCAGAACCTGCACAATGTATTATCTTCAACACAAGGTTACAATACACTTGCAATGCAAGTTAAACATCAACAATAGAAGACTCCAGTAGCTACTCGGAATACCAACAATACACCTTTTTCAGATCGTTTCTCTTCACAACCCTAAAAACACTTATAACATGCGCTTCACTTTAGGGCTACTCCCAAAGGTAAACCATATTAGGCTTTTACTAAATATTGGAGTAGAGTGTACAGTACTCAAATATCTTAGTTGCCACATGTCTTCACCTACCATTGAATCTTCCTAACATAGCTCTTACGTGTCATAGGAATCTGTCATAACCGTTTTAGTCATGATCTCCTTATACACAATTCAAGATGTCGACACATCAACATTATTTGCAAGAAATACATTTTACAAAAAAAATAATAAGAATAGGAATTATCCAAGGTTGAGACACCTTATTCCTAACATTCTCCCACTTGTCAAACACCTTGTAAGAGCAACAGGAACATAAGAGGAACTAACCGCTATAGGCTAAGAGGCCCATAGACTCCGAACACCATCTGAACTTCTTAGTGCCCACTGGTTTCGTTAATGCATCTACAACATTCTTCACAGTATCTACCTTCTCCAAATTTACCTTTCCATCTTCCACCATATATCTCACAAAGTGAAACTGCACATAAATGTGCTTTGCTCTGGCATGGAAAGTTGGATTCTTTGCAAGGCAAATAGCGCTCTAACTATCACACCAAATAGTAATCTATTTTGCATCAACAAAAACATCTAAACACAATCTCTTAAGCCAAATGGCTTCCTTACAAGCATGAGCATTAGCCATGTACTCAACTTTTGTAGTGGACAAAGCGACCACAGGTTGTCGCTTGCTCATCCAATTGATGCCACCACCAAACATAGTGAACACATAACCACTGGTGGATCTCCTACAGTCAATATCGCCTGCCCAATCTAAATCCACAAACCCATGAATACAAACTGAATGTGGAAATCCAGAAGAGTTACTATGATAACATATGGAGTAATCTGATGTACCCCTCAAATATTTGAATACTCGCTTAATTGCATCCCAATGTACCCATCCAAGATTAGCCATAAACCGACTCAGGACTCCCACTGCTTGGGCAATGTCTAGTCTAGTACAGACCATAACATACATAAGACTACCAACTACACTAGCATAAGGTACTCTACTCATGTCCTCCATCTCACTAGGAGATTTTGGACAATCATCTACAGATAACTTTGTTCCCACAAGAATAGGAACACATAGTGGTCTACAATCTGCCTTGCTGAACCTGTCCAACACAGACTTCACATACTTACTTTGACTCAACCAAAGTTTTCTGTTAGACCTGTCTCTACTGATTTCCATACCCAAGATGTACCTAGCTGCCCCAAGATCTTTCATCTCAAACTGTGCTGACAATTGGGATTTAAAATTAGAAATCATACCCTTAGCCTTCCCAAACAACAACATATCATCAACATATAATGCAACAATAAGAAGGTGATCATTTTCAACTCTAAAATAAACACAATGATCTAATTGTGATCTTACAAATCCAATTGACAACACAAAGGCATCAAACTTAAGGTACCACATCCTAGGAGATTGCTTCAAACCATATAGCAATTTCTTTAATCTGCAAACTAAGGATTCTTTACCTTTAACAACGTAGTGCTTAGGCTATGACATATAAATCTCTTCCTCCAAATCACCATGAAGGAAAGTTGTCTTCACATCCATCTGTTCTATCTCTAAATCATATGATGCATCAAGAGATAACAAAAATCTAATGGATTTCAACTTTGCAACAGGAGAGAATATTTCACCATAATCTATTCCCTCTACCCCTGAATACCCCTTTGCAACCAATCTAGCTTTGTACCTTTCAACATTTCCATTTGCACAAAATGTATTCTTGAACACCCATTTACAGCCAACAAATTTTCTCCCTTTAGACAAAGGTACAAGGTCCCAAGTTTCTTTTTTCTCTAATGAAGCCATCTCATCATCTAATAGCCTCAATCCAAGAACCTACATCTTCCATGCCCAAAGCCTCTTTCATAGATCTAGGCTCATCAATGTTAGTAATCAAAGAAAAAGCACAACTGGAATCTAACATAGAATAACCAAACCTTTCTGGTTGCTTTCTTTCACTCGTGGATCTCCTCAAAGGCTGAGGTTAAGGTTCTTCTTCATCTTCTTCTGAACTATCAGAGCTGCTAGAGCTCTCCTCATCATTAGACCCAACATAGTCTCTCTGTTCTGTCTTCTCAGGGGTAGGAGGCAACTAAACAACATCTTTTTCCTTTTCTTTTCCATCTGGTTGTAGCACAATAGGAGAAGATGTTAGCTCTATAAAGATAACATTTGTACTATACAACACCTTACTAGTCACAGGATCCCAAAGCTTGTATCCTTTCACATCAGCACTGTACCCAATGAAAATACATTTAACAACTTTGTTTTCCAACTTAGATCTTTTCTCCTTTGGAACATGTGCATAAGCTTCACAACCAAAAAAATGAAGATGTCTACTTGAAGGCTTCTTACCAGACCACACCTCCATGGGTGTCTTACCAACAAGGGCTGATGTAGGAGATGTGTTAACCAGATAGCAAGCAGTAGCCACAGCTTCAGGACAGAACCTTTGTTCTAAACTAGCTCCACTAAGCATACTCCTAGCCTTCTCCATTAGTGTCCTGTTCATTTTCTCTACAACTCCATTTTGCTCTGGCGTATAAGGAGTTTTCTTATGCCTCTCGATACCTTGTTCTTTACAAAACTGTTCAAACTCTATTGAGAAAAACTCACCACCATTGTTAGTTCTCACACACTTAATCTTCTTACTAGTCTGATTCTATACAAGGGTTTTAAATTCCTTGAGTCGACTAAAGACTTGTGTCTTACTTTTAAGGAAATAAATCCATGTCCTTCTACTATAATCATCTATGAAAGATACAAAAAATATAGACTTGGAGATTGAAGGAACTTTTATAGGACCAAATACATCAGAATGAATAAGATCCAAAACATCAGAAGATTTGTGAGAACTAAAGTAAAACTGAACACAATTTTGTTTACCATATACACAGTGTTCACAAAAGTCAAACTTGAGATTGCAATCATTTAACCCCTCAACGAGATTTTTATTTTTTAGGGTTCTGAGACCCTTTTCACCAATGTGGCCAAATCTCATATGCCAGAACATTTTCTTTTTTGTAGGAAGCTTTCCTTCCAAAGTGTTTGCACCCTTAGGTACACTTGTTGCACTACCATCATAACCACTAACTACAGTCTTCTTTTCTGCTTGTTCAAATGGTGGGGATGAAGTGATAGCTGCTCTCTTCTTTGAAACAAAAGAACTATTACATTGAGAAATGTATGCATCAAGCTAAAATAAAGTACCTCTCCTAGTACCCTTAGCAAGCACCATAGCTCCTCTCATCATCTTACATCCATCTTTAGAAAAAACAACTTGCACACCTACATCATTCATCATACATACAGATAATAGGTTTCGTGCCAAACCTGGAATGTGCATAACTCCATTGATTCCCTTTACTCGTCCATCAGGAAATTTGATAGTGACCGTTCCACATCCAACTATCTTTAGATGAGAATCATCACCCAAGTACACCTTTCCACCATCAAAATCTTCATATTTTGAGAACCAGTTTCGATGAGAGGTCATGTGAAAAGATGCACCCGAGTCAACCAACCACACATCATCAGATGCATGGGTCAACATGGGTGAACCAACAATAGTGGGTTGCACTTTTTTGGAGGAAGAAATTCCTCCAAAATTGTGAAAGTCGGATTTTTTGCCGAAAAACTTTCGATAGAATGTAATCATCTAGTTTCGATAGAAAATATAAAAGTTTCTATCAAAACTACTTTTGATGGTACTTTCGATCGAAACTAACTATGCAAAATTTTTTTATCCCAAATAGTTTCGATAGAAACTAAATAGTTTCTATAGAAACTGTTTTTTAGTTTCTATAGAAACTATTTAGTTTCTATAGAAACTAAAAAATAGTTTCTATAGAAACTATTTAGTTTCTATCGAAACTATTTTTTACATGAAAACTCGGCCTTATTAGTTTCGATAGAAACTAACTAAAAATAGTTTCTATCGAAAGTATTAAAAAAAATTTGATAGAAAGTTAGTTTCTATCGAAACTAGTAAAGTAGATGGCTTTAACAAAGCCTTAGTTGTTTTCATGCCTTCCAAGCTCAATTTCTAGGTTCAGATGGAGCACTTAAGATATGTCATTCTCCATGACTCAAGTACTTAGAATGAGCTTTCTAATGAAGATGGATTTGATAAATTTTGAATTTTTTTAGTATACATTTTTTTACGTTAATTGAATGGAGGTTCATTATAAAAAATAAACCTATATATTGAACACTCATGGAAAAATAGTAAATAAGGGAATAAATTTTTTGAAAAATAATTACGGTCTCTATGCTTGAGTCCTCTTTCAATCAAAAAAAATAAATTTGAAATTGGATAAATGTATAATAAGTTACATGTGTCAAAAGCCATGTATGTCCAAATCAGTGTTAGGTCAACTTTAAACTCTGATAAAATATGAAATACTAATGATAAAGACATTAAATCACCTTTTTAGTTTTGGTATGGATGTTAAAAATCTAAATTCGAAAGAATTATATTGATATCTATTAGAGAAAAAAAGTTATGTGTGTCAAAAACAATGTCGCTTTTTAAAAATCAGGTTTTTGATAACATAGAAATTTTCTTGGGAGAAAAATTAATTCAATCAAATCAATTTTAAAAAAAAATTAAAAAATATATTTAGAATCTACATAGAAAATACTAAAGGACTCTAGTTTACTTCATCTTCAAATTCCTTACCGTTAAATGGCAATTCGCATTTGAATGTGAAAGTTTTCTTGAAAATTCATAGTTCAGTGTCAGTTTAGGCAAAAAACTGTAACCCATTATTGTGGGTCCACCAGTTGCCAAAGCTACGATGAATGCATCACCATCTTCTTGAGATTTTTCTAAAGCTGAATCTGAACCTTTCTTCTTCTTCTTCAACTCTTTGCAATCTTTACGGAAGTGCCCAGGTTTATCATAGTTCCAGCATTTTACCTTAGACTTATTGGAAGTCTTTTACATCCCACAAGATTTCGATCTACGCTTATTGTCAGACTTATTATCATTTGTCTTTCCTCTTTTCGTGGATCTCCCACGAACAGCAAGGGCTTCTTTTTCTGAAACGGAAGCCTTTCTCCGCATCTCCTCTAATAGAAATGAAGACACCACATCATCCATTTTTAAAGTGACTAATGTGCTTTCGAGAGCCATCACAAGATGGTTCCAAGAATCTAGTAAAGAACACAAAAGTGTGTAGCAACGATCCTCCTCCTCTAACTTGACACCAACTGATGTCAACTGTGCAGCTAGCAGATTAAATGCATTTAAATGATCCGTTAAGTATCCACGTTCCTCCATTCATAGAGAATACAACTTCCTCCTCAGGAACAACTTGTTCACCAGAGATTTGGCCTGATACATGGCCCCAAGTCTTTCCCACAAACTATATGCAGTTTTCTCATCTAGAACATTCAGAAGGACTGCATCGGTTAAACAGAGTCTTATGAGACCCTTAGCTTTAGGATCTTTGATATCCCAATCTACTTGAGCTATAGTTTTTGGTCTTGTAGTGCTTTTAGTCGCTTCCCATAGGTCACGATCTTCCAACATGTCTTCCATCTTGAGTTTCTACAACTCCAAATTAGTGCCATTAAATTTCTCCACCTCCATTCTTCCATATAATGAACTTGCCATCTCAATCTACATATAAGATTCAAGATGCTCTGGACAAGACTCCCACTCAACTTGAGATTAGCTCAAAAATCCCTACCCAACAACTAGGATCAAAAGTTGATCAAGCTTTGATACCACTTGTAAGGAAACTCAGGTGCAGAAATAGCTTCCTACACTGATCTCATAAGGAAAGTATGATGAAAATCCTATTAAAATCTTCTACACTTATAGATTCAATATCATGTAAACAACAATATTGTAGCCAACCATGCATACAGAAAATAGACAGAGCAAGAAATACATAACACAAAGATTTTTCGGTGGGGAAAAACCTTTCGGTAAAACAACCCCACCCCTTCAGAACTTGCACAATGTATTATATTCAACACAAGGTTACAATACACTTGCAATGCAAGTTCAACATTGATAATAGAAGACTCCAGTGGCTACTTACATTACCAACAATACACCTTTTTTGCATCATTTCTCTTCACAACCCTAAAAATGCTTATAACATGCACTTCATCTTAGTTGCCACATGTCTTCACCTGTCATTGAATCTTCCTAACATAGCTCTTACGTGTCATAGGAATCTTTCATAACCATTTTAGTCATGATCTCCTTATACACAATACAAATAATAAGAATAGGAATTGTCCAAGGTTGAGACACCTTATTCCTAACACAGGCTACTATACCTAGGGTAATATGGCTAAGACCCTTAGGCTATGAAATTAATGTTGATGAAACCTCTACAACCATCACTGCCCTACTTGCTGAAGAAGTTGACAAGACTACTAATTTTTTTGGAAATTATGAAGTTATGATGTCAAAGATTGAAATGGAGTTGAAGACAACCTCCACATTGAAGAAGAAGGATAAACTAGTGAGGAAACTCAAGAAAAGATTTGGTGAGGGTGTTGATGCTAAGGAAGAAGAAGAGGAAGAGGAAGAACAAGAACAAAATCAAGGTCCTCTTGCATTAACACAAGGCTTGGGTGAGGAAAAAGAAGAAGAAGGTGTCAAGGGAGAAGAAGTTGAAGAAGCACCAGTACAAGTTGAGCCCAAGAAGAGAAAGGCTAAGACACAGCTTGTAGCCAAACCAAAGAAGGTTGCCAAGCCCACCCCAGCTAAGCCAACAACACCGGCCACTAGAGAAAGCACTAGAGCTTCTACTCAAAGGCCAAGGAGAAGACCAAGTAGGTAGAAAAAAAGGGTCATGAGTAGAAGAAATGGAGAATAAAGTATGTTACTCAATTTGAGTCAAATGAAGAGAGAACTAAATTAGATGATATCAGCTAGTTTCAAGTGGTAAGTCACAAACCAGAATTTGATCTTGAAAACATATGTGAAAATGTAAGAAGCAATGCAGATTTGTTTGGTTTGAAGAATTTTTACTTTGATAAATTGAGTAGAGATGACAAGAATCAAGTGGAAGAGTCATTGTATGCCATGATGTCTAAATTTAAGAATACTCTAATAGAGTTTTCTCACTCATTACCAAAAATTTTATATGATATTGTTGAGAAAAAGTGGCATTACTGTTTGAATCTAGAGAAATAAATTAGAGAATCTACATTAGCATAGGTTATGTTAGAATTGACTAAAGGTAAAATTACTAAGGCAGTCAAAAGATATGGTGTAAGGTTTGCACCTAAATGTAGAGCCTTTAGTATACTTCAAAATAATATTGAAGATGTGGTTTAGAAATCAACCCAAATTGGGAAATTAGTCTATGGGTTAACTACTATTAAGTAAGGAGAGGTTGATTCCTCTAAAGAAAAATAAGATTAAAAAGATGAAGAGAAAGAAGATGATAAGGATGATGAAAAAGTAGATGATGCTATGCAAGAAGATGAAAGAATAGATAACACCATTGGGGAGGAACTAGAAAAGGAAGACGATGACAAGGCAACAACTAAGCAACAACAAAATGAATAAGGTGTACAAGACACACAAGTGTTGAGTGTCAGCCCCCAACACAGCCAAGTCAAGTCAAATGAAACTTTTATTGTTAAGGATGTTCTTGATGCTTCAGCTCATAACATCAATGCATTGACTAAAGATGACTTGAAGAAGATATTGGCCCAGTGTACACTCCAAGCCAAAGTATGTGACAATCTAAACTTGGTGAGTGTAGATGAGCTCCAAAAGGTAGTAAGTGACTCCACAAGGGATAAGGTGAATCTAGAAGAACCACCTTCTGCCATCCCTTGAGTTACCCAAGTGCAACCTTTAATTCAAACTCAAGTAGACTCATCTACCAAGGTTGACACACTAGTGAAAGTTGATATTGTGGTGCAAAGAAAAACTACAGAAGAAGACAAAGAGACTACAATAGGGAAAATAGTACATATTGATGCATTTTTACCTATAGCACATACGCAGGGTGAAATTCCTATCATTGTCATAGATCAAGATAAAGAAGGTGAACAAACACCTAATATAAAGGAGTATGAAGCCATACAAGAATTGGTAAAGCTTTACCAACATTTGGTTCTCCTATAAAAATTCTTCAAAAGCTGAGCACGAAAGAAATAACCCTACAAATCTTAGTGCTAGGCTCAAGCTCTCCAAATGTTGAAAAGGTAATTCACTATGGAGATGTAACTTTAGATGACAAGATTGTGATACCTACATTTGATTATGCAACTATGACAATTGAGCAAATAAGCATTGGAAAAGAAGAAACACCAAGAAATACTTAGAAAGGAGTATAAACAAAGGCAAGCATTACAACATATTAAGGGCATATTCTTGGATGCTTTTAGCTTGCAAACACCTGAGGAATCCAAGCCCATATTAGAACAACTATCAAAAATTGTGGAATAGGTGACTAATGAAGACTAGGATACAAATACTAAATTGATGGAATGGTTTGAAAGGAAATTTCAAGAGAAAGTTAATGAGAAAGTATCTAGTGAAATAGAACTATCACAAGTTGAATTGGCTACTAAAATTGTGAATGTGAAGAAGGTACTTGAGAACATATTCTCATCATACACCAAATTGTGTGGTACCACAGTCTTCACAATAGAAACAAGCCATAGGATTCTAAGTATGGAGAGAAACCTAAAGATATCAGGTATGCAATTACACCAAAACCCATCTCAAAATGAGAAGCATTTCCATTCATTGCTTCAGACACAAAATCAACAAGCTATGTTAATAGCAAAATAGGCTACCATAAGAGCCAAGTTGATTAATATACAAGCATCCCTTACCCCTCATATGGAAATACTCCATAAGGAACTAGCATATGTAGAAATAGTATTGAAGAAATATTTCAATCTTTCAACATTAGAAGGATTAGTTCATCTTGCAATAGAGACAACCTTCCAAATCAAGTCCTTAGATGTTGCATTAGACAAGTAGGATGTTGCTCTAAAAATTGTAATGGATGTTCACAAGAAATTTTGAACAAATACACAATCAGTGTATAAAACCTTTGACATCAATGTTAAAACGGGAGAGATAAACATAAAAGGTGGAGTATACTAAAGAATAGATAAAGATTAAGGGGGAGAACAAACAAAAGGGAAGCAAAATAGCAAAAGAGAAAAAACAAAGTATATCAGATAGATAAAGAGTTTCAGTACTTTTGAAGAAAAAGAAGAGGATCAACAAGAAGCAAATCTACTCAGAGAAGAGAAGAGATTTTGGTTACAAAATAGGCACATTAACCTAGGGGGAGTTACACTTAAAAAATTTAGGTATATAGTATGTTACAAAATTTGAACAATTTTGAAGTTTTGTATATATGCTGAACTATGCATATATTATACTTGAGAAGATTAGATTTTTTATGTATAGACAAGTGTTTTTGACACTCATTTCAAAGGGGGAGATTGTTGATCTCAGATTGGTTTTGTCTATCGAGTGTCAAAACACTTAAGATATTTACTAACTTCATGTTGATCTAGTAATACATGCCGAGTCTAATATGTATAAATGTTGAGTTGCAATGAGTGTTGAGTCACTCATGTACCAAGTCACTCAGGTTCCAAGTAGATAGACCATGTTGAGTGATTCAGGTGCCAAGAAAATGGAGGATGCCAAGCATCAATATTATCAAGTGTTGAGTAACACAGAAGTGACATACTTGTTTGTAATTGTACAAACAACTATGTAAACCATTTCCTAGCCAACCCAAGGATAGATTGTGATTCTTTAGAGATAAGGATGAATCTATTTTCTTAATCCCTATGTGTTTGCTTGCAACAATCAGGAAAAGGAAAGGTCTAAAGAGGCAATATGGATGAATCTTAGCTGTAGATTCACACCTAACCCTAAGTTTCCTTATCTTATTAAGGAAGATGGAACCCTGAAGTTCTAATGAGTGTGCAAGGATTAAAAGAGAAGTTTTCATACATAGACAAAGCATTCATGGAGACTTAGAAGTGATTGAGAAGAGATGAATTGTAGAATTAGTTAGAGAAGAACAAAGGATAGACATAAGGATACAACAGTGAGACATTTGATCAAAAAGGATCAAGGAGACAAATGTTTAGAGGTGATCTATTATTAGGTAAGCAAATGCCAACCCCAGGATCTATGTCTTTACATCATAACAAATAATTTTGGTAAAATCTCTTAATAGAGTAGTCCTAATAGGTTGTAGTAAATCCTTTAACAGGGTGACATTGCAAGTGGATGATCACAAGTCCTTTAACCAGGCACACTTCTAATATGGTGTTCAAATCCTCTAACAAGGTGGGACTTAATAATCTTTGTAAGCCTTTAATAGGGCAGGCCTTTCACAAGGTAGATCATAGTTTATGATCAAACCATTGTAACCTTAATTGGATACAATTTACAACTACAGTAGTGAAGATTTGTGGGTGCCATCCCCACCCTAGTTTTACCTCCTCTCTTGGAGGGTTTCTAGGTAATCATATCTAGTGTCAAATGTGTGATTGCCTAAATGTTTACATGCTTTAGATGTATATGCTTTACATGTTATTCCAGTTTCTCATTCGAATTAATGAGATGGATGTGTGGTGAAAGTTTTATGGGCTCATGTTTTAAATGTTAATTCACCCCCCCCCCCCCCCCCCCCCCCCCTCTCAAAGGTTTACTTTCCTACTTGTAATTCCAACATCTAGTTCTTCTGAACATCTTTCTTTGCAAAGATCTACTATTCTTTCTTGTATGTATAGATTTTCATTCATCTGTATAGAAAACTCTTTTCTTCTTTTCAAAGAGTGGGTAAGTTATTCCTTGAGTTTCGTAACTTTTTCCATAGCCATGTGTAGATTAATTTTTTCATTCTCAAAAGCTTTATCTAAGTTGTGTACTTCCATTTCCTCATATCTTTACTCTCAAACTATTAAGCCTCTAATAGGAGAACCTTTCTCTGATACCAATTGTTGGAAACTTAATGACAAGCATGTCACTAAGAGGGGTGGTAGGGGGTGGATCATGAACCACTTAAAATTTTCACACTTTGTATGTGTCTTTTACTACATTAGATTATCTAATCTAATTTCATGCATGAACATAAAGTAATAAAGAAATCAACACCATTAGACATGGATACAGTATTTGGTAACCCTGAAACCCTCCAAGGAGAAGGTAAAATTGGGGTGCGGATGACACCCAGAATGCTTCACTACTGTAGTAATAAAGTTGGCCTATTAGGGCTTACAATTGATCACCTATGTTGATCTTACCATTTTAGTTGTATGAAGGACTATTAGATCCACCTTGTGAAAGGATTTTACAATACAATGAAGTATGTACTCTATTAAGAGATTTAGCGAAAGACTATTAGGTCGACCTGGTTAGAGGATTTGATTGTTATGCATATTAGAATGAATCAATAGGTTTATATTATCTTTGCATTTCTATTTTATGAAATAGATCCTTTGAATAATATGATCACCTGGCTATGATAGATAAGTCTCTACTATACCCTTTATACTTCTCTATAGCCTGCTTACTCAATCTACTCGATTTTTGCTTCTTGTCTTCAAAAATTCATGTATATCACATATTCCATCTTAGAAAAATTCATTCTCCTTCCTTATATACCCATCAATCAATAACTTCATACCCAATTAGCTCACCAAAGATATATCTTCATAATAACCAAGATATATTTTTAAGTCAACCACATGTCGATGCTCAAGCAACACAGTGCATTCTGGAGTTATGCTAATTCTTAGGAAACATAATGAGCTTAGGTAATACTCTGGCCCTTGGGTAGAACAAGATTCTAAGAAAAGATTTTATCACTTGGGTGATACTGGAGCATACAATCTTAAACTTGATGAGAAGAGAAGCTTCCAGACTATAGTTATGATCTATGAATAAACTATAAAGTAACTATCAATCATGCTCTACTTATTATAGATTGTATATGATGAACTCTTCTATCAAAATTTGGACTCTTTGATAACTACATGCATATAAATCTTAGTGTATATCTGCAACATTATTAACTAATGTATGGTCTAGTTATATCTATGTTGCTAGAATGTTTGGTATAACTATGAGGGGGAGGAGGGTGAATGAGTTACCCAAGGTCTAGAAGTACCAATTCAAGAAACAAACACTTAATCAATCTTTACATCTTATCATTCTCTAGCTTGGTCTCTATAGTAAACTATTAGTAACATCAACTAGTCATCCACTATCCTAAAATATAAGACTTGCATAATGTAAACATTAATCAGTAAAACACCATAAATAAGCTCCACATAAGTTTAACTCTAGGATTTTAAAATGTGGAAACCCAACTTGGGAAAAACCACCAGTAACATGTCACCAATATTTCACTCCTGTGAAGTGAGATTATTAGGAGTCAACCCTATTAAAGGTTTACAAAACATACTATTAAATATGACCTTGTTAAAGGATTTAGTCACCATGTTAGGAATGGCCTTGTTAGAGGACTTTAGAACATACCCTATTAAAGGATTTACATATGACTCTTAGGTCAGCTAGGATTAAAGGATTTCAAATACTATTTACAATGCAAGAAAGTAATTGCAAGTTTTGATCTCTCAAATAAAACTCACTTTACATGTAAATATCTCACTTCAGCTCTCATGCATTGATTCACTATCTGGCCTCCATTCTCATCTATGTCTCTGATTTCCTTAACAAAACTTCAAGCAATCACTCTTCACCTATTCTCATCCTTCTTCTTTGATTTGCTAGTCAATAACATTAGTAATTGTTCCAACCTTCACATGTTTTAGAACATGTCTTGCATAGTAAGTTTTCCCTTGTGCCTCCTTAGATAGGCAATTCTGATATTTTGTTTCTTAAACATCACCATAGATATTAAGGTTTCTAATCAGATTTGTCTCATTCAATGAATATGTTTACCATTTTCTTTATCTTGTTCTTTTCTAGAAACTTCTCTTGGAATCCATTTCATAGGTCAGTTACCTAATCTTCTCCTAGCATTAAAAAATCCAACTCATTGATCCTTATCTTCAACACACTTTTTATATTTGGGAAGACATCAAATTAGTTAGCTAGAAACTCAAATTTATATTAAACTATTAAAATGGTGTTCCTCACCCAACACTATGTTTTGACACTCGATCATCACTGGGTTACTTAGTCACTACTAGATTCTTTTCTCAACACATATTTAGTGATTAGTCTAAATTAATTATTCTCAACTTTTTCTAGCACTCGCCTGACACTAGCATCACTTAGTATAAACTTCAAGTTCTTTAATATTTTTCTCTATTACTAGGTCAATCTTATGCATTTGATCTATCTTTGATTACATCTTTAGAGCTTTAGGAATACTGTCTTCTCCACTTGCAACATGATTTAAACAATCAATTTATTTTTTCAAAGTCCAACTAATCAAGTGTTCATTTGTAGTTTCCTTTTCATAAGTCAACCTTTCCTCTAGATACTTATGTTATGAAAAACTTCTCAAATCCTCTTCATCAATAAAATAGATATGACTATAATAAGGACTACTTATAACAAAGCATGAATTTTTCTCATATATGGTGAACAAGGAGTTCCAAAGAAGCTAGTCCTTAATTTAGGGAAATATGGTTAATTCTTGTTTTGCATGATCATGAAATTGATTTGGTTATAACTGAATGATCTTAATTTCATAACTATTATAAATGCATGTAAACAATGGAAACATTCAAATTATTAAATTCAACTTCCTTACTTTTGATGTATGGTGGTGAACTAATAGATTAGATTATGGTGGAAATGGAGTTGAGTAGAAATTCCATATATACTCCCCCTCGATACAAAGACTCCCAATTTGATCTAAAGGCACTCAAACTTGACTCGTCTAGCTCTTCATTATGGGAGTCTCAGAGATGCACATGGTAATTCTAATAGAAGTCAACCATCTATTTAAAAATTTCTCTCTTTCATTAGAGATCAAAATGACCGGTCTTCCTCTCCTTTTGCTAATACAAAGAAGACTTGTGAAGCTTCCACATTTCGATCCAAATAAGTAGTCATCAACCACTTCACTCAAAATTTTGAACCTTGATCCATGATTGTTTCTTTGGACATTCAAGAAATTTATCAATACCATAATATACATTTTCTTTCTGCATATAAATATTACTACAAATTGCACTTTGTTGAATAATCTCCAGTTCTCTATGAAATGCTCTCCACCCTTCAATGTAATAGCTCCTCTAATAGCTCTACCAAACTTCTCTCCCTAGCATCAATAAATTTCTTTGGGGCCTCATGGGACTGGTGGCACAAGGCACTGATCTACTTAGAAATATCTGTAGATCTACACAAACACTAATAGAAAAACCAAAATGGTCTCCTTTGTACTAGTAAGAATCTTCAACTAACACTTTTTGAATGTAAAAGATCTTCTCCTTCTACTAGACTTCAAACCCTCTTTTATGACTTTAATAATTTTGCTTCTCCTTTAGATGATGGTACTTTATTCAACCAGTTATCATCTTGGTAGCTACATCTCTATTTTTATATGACATCATTCATAATTTTTTACTTTTGATAGCCTCGACACTTTTCTTATTCACTGTAACCTATTCAATGTGTTTCTTGTTCCTTATGGCTGCTATAATAGTTCAAAATTGGTTTTTTGTTACTAACCTAAGTTGGCATACTTAGGTGAGAAGCACTCAATAAATTGTATTTAAAACCTTGAACCTAACAAAAATCATCACATCTTGTTTTTTTATTCAAGATAATAAAACCTTTCCCTTTCACACTATGGAAACTATTATTTTAAAACTTTACAAATCCTCCATCACATTTTTCCATTCTAATAAACTTTTATTGTTAGCCATATCATTAGAATAACTAATGTTAATTATCTAGTCTCCATCATGACTCAATCTAGAAACCAATGCATTATCATCACCGTTAGAGGGATCTTCTTTAACTTTAATTAACACAATCTCTTCTTCTACTCTTCCATAATATTCCTCAACACTAATTACCCTTTTTGGAAGATATAATGCCTTATTCTTGTTCTCCTTCGATTTTCTATCATTTTCCTTCTTTTACTTGTCAGGGCATCTAAAAGAAAAAGTCCAAACTTGTTTCATGAAAAGAAATTTGTAAGTGGTATACCTTTTTATTTACCACTCTCTTTGGGTAGCCTCCTAGCAAGAAACACTTTTCATTCATCATGTTCTTTCTCTTTAGTCAAAAAACAAAAACCCATAGACATTAGAACAAGAACTGCCTATGATCTTAAAGGAGATGGAAGCCTGTATTCCTTAACTGCATCTTTTATCATAGCCATATTATGATTAAAGCTAATTCAAAAGAAGTCAACTTTCCTATCAATGCATCTAAAGTAACTACACTAGTGCCTACAAGTTTGACTACTTGACTAGATGATACTCTAACACAATTTTGAAGCAAAAAGGTTCTAAGTATTACTTACCACTTACTCTTCGTAAAGAGTATCTCTAGAACCTCTGATATCTCAATAATTCCTTTGATCAATTGGCTTTATTGCTCAATATTCTCATTCTCTATTATCCTTATTTTAACAAACTTTCCTTTCAAAAAATCTACCTTAACCCTCTAAATATGTGAGTCTTATTTTTAGAATGTCTCTAGCATTTACCACATGTCACAAGTGATCTTAAGGTGTTAAAAATTAGACAAGGTGTTAGCTATTGCATCCATAGTTACAATATGCTCCAATTGATCCTTCAATTCACCTATATCAAGACTGCCTATAAGAAAAACATATATTGTATCTATATTATTGGAATAATATTTGTCACCCATATCTCTAAGATAGAGTGTCATCCTATCATACTATTGGAATACTTGTTACCCATTTCTCTAAGAAAGAGTTTCATCCTATCACATAATACCTGGTACTTTTTCCTTGTGGAATTACGACCTTCCTTCATCATCATCTTATATCTTTCCATCATGTTGTTAAGTTTCACCGTAATAGAGGACCAATGCTCTGATGCCAATTTTATTTCAAGGGATGAGTTTATTGAGAGGAGAATGAATAAGTAATCAGCCAAATAATAATCTTTTAAATCTTTTCAAACTTTAACTTATAAAATAATTAATAATATCACATGAAATAACTCATTACATATAAAAACATAAAGTTAATAGAGAGATTTTGGCATCAAAGAAACCCAACTTAGATTAAAACCATGATGGGGATTACTACCTACAAATTTTGTACTCTTCTAAAGTGCACCTCGGTAGGAGCTTAACCATGTTAGGAGTTACAAAGATATTCTTAGGTGTCACCCTATTAGAGGATTTACTTGTAGCCCTGTTAGGATATTTATCAAGTTATGGGTGGCCTTTTTAAAGGACTTTGAACACTTGTTAAATTATTTACAATAAGATCTTGCTAGGATATACCCAATTAAGGGATTTAACTACTATGATTGTTAGGAAACAATAGAAAGAATGATCTTTGTAACATCATTACATCTGCTAGATCAATATACTTAATCTCAAATTCACTTCTACTCACACATGACTTCTTCCTGGTTAGATTGCATTCTAAAATTCTTCATCCTAATGATCAATAAAATAATCTATGCATCCTTCACTTGTATATACTAGTGTCCTGATTCCATTGCCTAAATTAAAGCTTGCATATTTTAATGATTGAATTTAAAATATCTCTCTCAGATCCAACCACTATAAGACAATATCTTATTCCCTCAAACACATGAACATGATTGCACCAATTAATTTATAGAAATTTGTTCTAGATTTAAACATATTTTGATCAACCACTTGCTTCCTTAAGAGACTTATCTATACAATTTTCCTGAGTCAATGTAGTCCTAGATCATCACCTCTAGATGTTTATCCATGTCATTGGATCACTATTGACTTCTAAAAAGTTAGTACAACCTTTTCATAGATCACCAATTAGTAGTTAATTAATTGTTACACAATAACTCATTCTTCTTTATCCTATTCATGAAACTTGTCACTACATCACTAGTTTCCATTCCATTCACCGGTCACTATTCCATCCTTGAACTACTTGACCTATTATGATAGTGATTTTATGTTGCAACCATAGAATCCTTAATGACTTATCCACATTATCTTTCAAACAATATACTCCAATCAAGATAGATTTGACAAACCAATGAAACTGCCTATTATTTGTCACTAACTATTCTAGTAGTTGCATTATGAATTCATTGATCATGTTAGTCTTTACTTCAAGACAAAATTTCACCATATGCACTTAAGGATACTTCACCAATTCCATCATCATGATCACACCCACTAATCCCTACTACAACACTCTTCTCATCATAATTATGTGTAACAACATACTAGGTAAACTTGATAAAAAATTGACATCAATGACAAGACAATAATTGATCATCATGAAATCAAATTTGTACCATGAAATCACAAATATCACCATCCATTACATCATCATTCATATAATTTATTCCAATAGAGGGAAGTATCCATACTCCTTCATTGTAGGTACCCAAGGTTCTTGATGAAAACCTTAACATTCCCTTTTACATACCAAGATGTAGAATAGGTTTGAGGATATATAAATTGTACAAATGAAAGAAATTCTCTAAACATTTATAAAAAATTTCTGATATCTCTTGTCCCCAACCTAGGATTTTTTCTCCCATATTTAGCATTTTACTTAGATTCATCTTTTTAATCTTTTTGCTAGAAATGACAACCTCAAAAATCATTACCAGAGAGGCATAGGATTTTTTTAGTCGAGATAACATTACCTTCTCATTGAATTCCTCAAAATTTCCTTGTTCCATGGAGGTATAACTTAATTCTCATAGATAAATTAGTAGAGAAAATATGTCTATCCTAATTTAAGAAGAATGGCCCTCATGATTTCATCACAAATTTCAAAATATTATGACTTAAATTAACAATTCAGCTAAACCAAAAATAGGGTAGCCAAATTTTTTTTAAAGAATTCACAACAATTTAAGAAAGGGTCACTTGAACTCACCTATGGGATTTGTCAAATCCAATTAAAAATATAGAGGCCTCCTACTATTGCCTATGTTATAATCAACTTCATAGCCCATAGATCTAAAATGATAGTATTATTTTCTTGGTTTGCATGTGTTGTTGAAAAAAATATGGAAAAGATATATATATATATATATATATATATATATATATATATAGTGAAAATTTATTCGTTTTTCATTTCGATATATGGTGACTGACCAAGGAAGTATTATACACTTTTCATAAATTCTTTGTTGTTCATCAAGCATTTTTGAGTTGACTCATCAACTATTTCCCAAGATTGACTTGTCTACAATATTTTTAGGTTCACTTGTCCAAATTATCTAGCCCTAATTTTGTAAGTAGAAAAATCTTGTATAAATTTTTTTAGGGTTAGGCATTTCATTATGGGTGTGATGTGATAGTAGCTTCTTGTAGCAGTATTGAGTTGTACGAGATTACATATTGTAAACAGGTTGCAATTACTAGATTATAAGAATATTGGACTCATTGTTTGGGGGATGTATTGTAGGGATTGAGTGAACCACACTAAAATCTTTATTTTTCATGTACTCTTCTATGTGATTTATAATTTTTTGATATTGGTTATTTTTGTATGTAATTTTTATTTATGTCTCTTGAATTCCTAACATTTGGAGAGGTAATTGTTGAAAAGATGGTAATTTAAGAGGATAATTAATAACAAATCATTTCACATCATGATCTCACCTTTCAATGATTAGTTTAGAATGATAATACTTACACTTTTAGTTAATCAAAATATTTCCACATGCATATTTCCTCAACAATAGTTTGAATAATTACTTGTGTGATCCAAGCAAGGGTGAGGTTTAAACTGTGAAACTTTAAAAAATCCACGAGTTCATGATTTCATGTTCAATTTCTATTGGGATCAAACTAATTAAAAAATGAAATCAAATACTCAATACATATCAATGATAACACCTTTACAACACTAGGGACATTGGGGAGTCAATGAGTGGGAGAGCGGGCAACAAAGGGGCTAGTGTTCCCATCTTAGTGGATGCTTGCAATGGTGAGGGTGGGGAGTCTTAAGTAGATGAGGATGATGGATAGGAGGCCTTCTTCATGCTAGATCCCTCTAGCTTTGTTTGGTGTTGTAGTGTTCTGAGGGAGGACCCCACCAGTACATGCTAGAGTCTTTTTTCTTCTCCTTGGCATACGCCTACAACTAAAAGATGGTTTTATTCCAATAGATTTCCTCCTCACTCTAGTGGGGTTTGGGTCTTATGGGTGGTGATTAGAGGTCAAATTTCATAGAATGGTTCTTGGAGTGTTTTTTGGTTGTGCACTAGTTAGACCCCTATAAGGGGTTGGGATTTGTGGGTGGAGGTTTTTTTTGTCGGTACCCCAATTCCCCTCTTTGGGTTTTGGATGTATGGGATCTTTTGGCCCAAGTTTGTTGTTAGTCCCTACCTCTAGTGGGCTCTCTTGTATTTGGAGTTTGCTAGGGATGACAATGTAGATTACTTTGGCATGGATAGTTATGTGTTACGACTTCATCAACATTCATTTTCCTTGGGGCCTCTAGTTACAACTCATGGGGGTCTGTGAATCATAGGCTTTGTAGGGGCTTGGATGTTGATGGATTGGCCTATAGGGTAAATTTGGCTCATGTCCTTGGTGTTAATTCTTTTCACAAGGGTGTTTTCCCTAGACATGTCTTCATTTATCAAGGGTTTCACTATTAATAAACCCCCTTGGCTAGGCATTCTTGCTCATCATTTGGAGATTCTTTTTCCCTTGTTGTTTATTGTTTTTGGGACTCCTTTGGTTTCTCATGCTATGAGGTGAAGGCTTCCTCTATTTGGTGCTAGAATCTTGTTGAGGAAGTCATTTTAGGGCTTTAGATGCTAATGTGGTGGAGGTGTTTTTTGTTGTATTCTTTCGCTTTCTTGTTTCTTATTGAGGCGGAGGACCCCATTGAGGTGGGGGAAAAGCTTATGGAGGTAGTTGGCTGCTAGAGGAAAGTAATTGTAAATGTATTTAGCAGGTACTCTCCTATTGTTTTTGAGTATCTCTTTCTTATTAGAAGAGACCTAGCTAGAGAGAGCATGTGTGAATGATGTACTTCACATTGTGAAGAAGAGATGACTTTGCAACTAAAAACTTTGGTGTGGAGATGTGTGTTATTGCATACAAGGATGGCTTGGGTCTTCCTCTTTGCTTCTATGTTCACCACTCCTATGGAGATGGGAGAAATCTCTTATTGAGGTGGAGATCATATTTGGCCATTGGGAATTTGAGGAGACTCGTATTGAGATGTTGAATACTAGCGCTATCTTTAGTATGTTTTTTACTGGAGAAATGGGGAATTTCTCTTGCATCTAGGGTTTGGTCTTCTTCCTGCTTGCTCATCTTAGTGTTGTTATGGTGTTTAGGGAGTTTGTAGGGGGCTGGAAGACTTATTACTATGCTTTCCAAGGCGAGAGGTTGAGCCTTTGTTGGACACATGTTTGGATGATATGCATTGTGTTTGCCAAGGCTACAGGTATAGTCTTGGTTGGTCTTATTTCTTTGCTTTTTTTTTGACAAGCATGGATGGCCTGAGTTTGTTCACTTGTTCTTATAGATTTTTCTTGTCTTAGTTTTTCTTTTCCTTGTGATTGAGTGATTGTTAAAAGTTTTAAAGGGTACACTTTGGTCCTTTGTTGTTTTTTTTAGTTTAAGTCTACAACCATTATGGGGGCTTCTCCCAAGTCTTTCATTGTCAGTTTTGACCATCATTGGAAGATTAGTCATTTGCGGACCTTTGTCTTTGACAAAGGGAAATCTAACTTACTTGGATTTTTCATTACTTCACTGGTAATGTACTATTATTGGGGTCTAATGTTCTAATTGTACTTATGGTTAGCACCCATTAATTATTGTTTTCTTATTAAAAAATACTAGAAACATTGGGCATGAAGTTTAAACATTTAAACCTTTACATAATAGGTTCAAATTTAAAGTTCAATCAAGCTTCATTTTTGTACTTTACACTTTACTGACAATTTTTAAAAAAATGCTGATGAAAAAGATTGAACCTGAAATTGTGAATATAAGGAACTTCAACCAGAAGGTTGCTTCAATAAAAATGTTCTACAAGGTGTCTCTACAATAAAGAAAAAGAGGAGACCAATAATGGAAGGGGCTAGCAGTTGGGAAGAGCTATTGCTCTTATTCATTTGTACTTTTGGTGTTATTTGTTTGGTTGGTTGTTGACATTTTCTAGTTGATATATTACTTTCTAGTATACACTTATTATTCATATTCTCACTATGGTCAATTGACGACTTCATTTAAGATATGTGTATTTTCTTCCAGTTCATGCAATCATTCGCTACTGCAAACTCCTGATTTGGACACTTTTGGTTCCTTCTGTTACCTTTTGATTCAAGATCATCAAGCATAGCATCCCTGATGTCGACACCTTTGGGCCAATCTACTTCCTTTTTACCCTCCACTGCAACCTCATTAATGGATGAAGTTACACATTCCCCATTATGATTTCCTTGTCTAATTAGACCACCTAGTTTCTCAATGGAACATTTATTAGCAATTGTTTTGTGAGAAATATAGATTAAAATCAACTCACAATTTAACCCTAAACCAAAAAAATTTTAGTCGGCACTTAAAAGTTCCTCAGCACATGAAGGTGTCGAGTGCCATTTTTACTCGGCACGTGATGGTGCCAAGTGGCAGGTTGCTCGGCACTTGAAGAAAAGTGCTCAGCATAGGAAGGTGTTGAGTGCCAGATTTACTTGGCACAAAGAGTAGCTCAGCACCTGCAAAGGAAATGTGTGGCACCAAATTGATGTCGAGTGATCTCGGCTCCAACTGAGAAAGAAGATGTCGAGTGTTTGTTTCAAGCTTAAGAAATATAACGTAGAAAATATTTCAATGTGAATGCTTTTACCATTAAAACCAGAAAGCCAAAACTTTAAGCTTTCAACCAAACTTGTTAAATCCAATGAATAGAAGATGAAGAACAATAGAGTAAGTATGTTGGCTTGATTTCTATTCAATCTGAGATTTAAACTTGCAGCTCTAATGGCTACATACAAAAAAGCCTGGAGCAATCACTGCTTCATAGGTTGAATCCAATGAACAATAAACTTACAGAATGATTAGAGAGAAGACGTACAATTGCAAGCACGGAATAAAAAAACTTCTTTCTCTGCACTCTGACGACTGGATCTGCTGATCTTCTTCCACTGCTCTTCTCTACAACTTCACTCTGATATGCTTGATCTACAAACTTTGAATAAAAAAATGAATGTAGAAACATTACTTTTTTCTTCTGACCTAAAAAAATTTTCCCTCTCATTTCCAAATTCAAAAATCTCACCTACCCATATTAACTTTTCTGTCTGTTCTGGGTATCAGAGTGGTAGGTGAGCGTTTGGCTCAAGAGGCAAATGTCAACGCTGCATTAAGTTTTCCAACACTCCCCCTTTGTCCCAAGACAAACAAAATAAGGATCACAACTGATCCAAATCAACTACACCAAGACTCTCTCTTAAGTGTACAAAAGTTCCAATGCCTAATGGCTTGGTGAAAATATCTGCTAGCTATTGCTCTGACTTGCAAAAATTTATTTTGATATCCCCATTCTCCACCAACTCTCTAATGAAGTGATATCTGATCTCAATATGCTTGCTTCTCCCATGGAAGACTAGATTCTTGGACAATGCAATTGATGAGATGTTGTCACAATAAATTGTGCTTCCATCCTCTTGCCTTTCATTCAAATTTGTCAAGATTCTCCTTAGCCAAATTGTTTGACCTGCTGCTGCATTTGCTGCTATGTATTCAGTCTCTGCTATAGATTGAGAAACAATAGGTTGCTTCTTGGATGCCCATGAAATTGCACCCGATCCCATATGAAACATGTATTTGAAAGTGCTCTTCCTATCATCTAAACTTCCAACCCAATCACTATCAGTGTAACCAACCAACTTGAAATCATCATTTGTAGTATATAAAATCCCAAATCCCTTGGTACCTTTCACGTACCTTAGGATACTCTTTCCCACTTGCCAATGGGAATCCTTTGGTGTTTCCATAAATTTGGAAATCAAACTTACTGCATGCATTAGGTCTGGCGGAGTTGCTGTCAAATACATTAAACATCCAACCATACTTTTGTATAATGTTGGATCTACTCTCTTGCTAGAGTCTTCCTTGCTCAACATCAAACTTACTCCTATTGGTGTGGGGGCTGCCTTACTTTTCTGCATTTTAAATCTCTCCAAAATCTGCCCTGCATACTTTTCTTGAGAGATGAAGATGCCATCATGCATTTGTTTTACTTCTATGCCTAGAAAGTATTTCAAGAGACCTAGGTCCATCATTTCAAACTCACTTTTCATTGCCTCTTTGAATTCACCTATTAAAGCCTTATCATTACCAGCAAATATCAAATCATCTACATACAAGACAACAATAAACACATTGCCATTTTTTGCCTTAATGTAGAGAGTGGGCTCACCATTGCTTTTGCTAAAGCCATTGCTCATCAAATACGAGTCAATCCTACTGTACCATGCCCATGGAGCTTGCTTGAGCCCATAAAGAGCTCTCTTCAATCTATATACTTTATTCTCTTCACCTATAACTTCATAACCAGGTGGCTGCTCCACATACACTTCTTCTTTCAATACACCATTAAGGAAGGTGGACTTCACATCCATTTTAAATACATTCCACTTGTGCTGAGTTGCAATTGCTATGATAGGATGCACAGTTTCCATTCTTGCAACTGGGGTATAGGTCTCATCATAATCTTTTCCATACTGTTGTTTGTAGCCCTTGACTACCAGCCTTGCCTTATGCCTATCAATCTTGCATTCAGCATTGCATTTGGTCTTATAGACTCATTTCACTCCAATCACTTGCTTCTTGGGAGGAAAATTAGTTAGCTCCCATGTCTCATTCCTTTCTATAGCATCTATTTCCTCATCCATGGCATTACACCATCTCTTCTCCTTAATAGCTTTTTCAAAATATATTGGATCACTATGAGAAAATAATGCAAAATTAACACTCTCATCATAATCTTCATACCTATCATCTTGGTATATCATCCTAAGACTCTTGTTCTTTCTTGGTAACAGGGAGGAGAGTGTGGGATTAGAATCTTCACTACTGTTGTTTTATTGACTAGCTCGATCTTCAATGGTACTCAACACTGACACTCGATCATGCCTAGAGGAGCTCGACAATGTCTGAACCTGTTTTCCTTTTCTTCTATTTGCTCCTTCTTCTTGTTGTTCATCAGCATCTTCCTCACTCATAATTGGCACTTTACTTGAAGTGCTTGGTGACTCATCAACTTGTCCCTACCAAGACTGATTTTCAAGAAATTCCACATCTCTTGAAAGCATCATCTTATTGTTCAATGGGTCATACAATCTGTATGCCTTTGATTCTGGGCTGTACCCTGTGAAAATGCATTTCACACCTTTGTCATCAAATATTTTCCTTTTCTCTTTAGGCACATGTGCATATGCTACACATCCAAACACCCTTAAGTGTTCAACTGTCCATCTTATTCGTGACCAAGCTTCCATTGGAATTCTATCATGAACTGCCTTTGTAGGACACCTAATAATTAGGTAAACTGTTGTTGCCACAGCCTCTCCCCAAAATTCAGTTGGGAGACATTTCTCTTTCATCATAGTCCTTGCCATTTCAACAATGGCCGTGTTCTTCTTTTCAGCCACTCCATTCTGTTGTGGTGTATAGCTGGCTGTGAGCTCTTTCATTATGCCATGTTTCCTGCAAAAATTTATAAAAGAATTGGACGTATACTCCCCTCCTCTATCAGATCTAAGGACCTTGATATAATGTCCACATTCTCTTTCAGCTTGGGCTTTAAATTCTACAAATTTATCAAATGCTTCAAATTTGTTCTTTAAAAAATACACCCATGTCCTACGACTGAAATCATCAATGAATGTCATGAAATAAGTACTCCCCCCAATGGAAGTAACTTGCATAGGACCGACTAGGTCAGTATGCACTAACTCTAATGGATATCTAGTCCTCCTAGAATTTCCAAAATTGAAGGGAAGCCTATGTTGCTTACCCAAAATACAAGCCTCACACTTGTCACAAGAATTTCCTACAAGTGGCAAACCTTCTACCATTCTTTTATTTGATAGAAAATTTAAACTAGCATAGCCAAGATGACCATACCTGAGGTGCCATAACCGTGAGGGGTCTTCAATCACACTCCTAAGAGCTGATTGTGTGGGAGGTGCAGCACTAACTTGAGATGAGAAACATGTCTCAATCCTCAAGGGAAACATTCTGTTCTTTGTCATTTGAATTGCTGCAAGTAAGTTCTTGCTCCCATCCTTTTCTTGAATGACACACATGTCATTCTCCATCAGCACTTTGTATCCATTTTGAATGAGCTGACCAGTGCTCATCAAATTATGCTTTATACTAGGGGCAAAATACACATTTTTTATTTCCCTTTTCTCACCTTTCTTGGTGCGGACCATAATAGATCCTTTACCCACAACTAGTAGGGTTTCATTGTTACCCATCTTAATTTCTAATTTGAAACTCTTGTCAATGAATGAAAACAAGGTTTCATTACCACTCATGTGGTTGCTACATCGACTGTTGAGGTACCAAACCTCAGGGCTTCCTTCTTCACCAACATTACACATGATGAAGGCAGCAACATTGGGTCCACTTCCCATGTTCACATCAGCCACATTTGCTTGTCCTGACTGATCATTCTGCTTCTTCTAGCATTCATTTACATAATGCCCATATTTATGACAGTAGTAGCATTCTAGATTACTCTTATTTGATATGTAGTTTTTCTTACCTCCTCTTGAAGTATTTTGTGAGCTACTTACTCCATTTGCTCTTCTTGAGCTTTCTGCTGCAGCATTTCTTTGTCCTCCATTTCCTCGGCCTCTACCTTTGGAGTTTCTGCCTGAGCCATTTCTTCCTCTCCCCCTTCCTCTTGTATTTGGCTAAGCCTTGAATTCTTGGTCTTGGGTAGAAGAAGATGTGGATCTATTGATCCTATACTCATGGGTTTGAAGAGAACCCATCAACTCATCCATTGTCAAAGTAGTGAGTACTTTTGCCTCTTCTATTGTCATGACCAAATGGTCATATTTATGAGGTAAACTCCTCAATATCTTTTTCACTATCCTCTGCTCTTGATAGTCTTCTCCATTTGACATCAGTTGGTTAATCACATTGGAGGTCCTTGAACTAAAATCTACAACTGATTCATTCTCCTTCATCTAAAGGTTCTCAAACTCCCTCCGTATGTTCTATAGCTTAGCTGTGTGGACTTTATCAATCCCCTTGAAGTTTGTCTCAAGGATATCCCATGCTTCCTTTGCATAATTTGCTACTGCAATCTTGGAAAAAATTGTCTCTGTCATTGCTGCTTCAATCAAACTTAATGCCTTAGCATCCTTCCTTCTTGACTCTTTCAAATGAGTCTTCTGTGTATTTGTGAGAGCAGCATACTGAGTTGGATTAGTCACATCATTGAATCCATTGACCACAAACTCCCAAAAATCATTTGCAACCATAATGGTTTTCATCTTCTTTGAAAATGTATCATAATTCTGTCCATTAAATGATGGTGGTTGCTGCCATATCTTTCCTGCATCTCCTGCCATGTCAAATGTCGTAAGAAAAAAAAAAGCCCTAACTCACTGTGGATGTGGGGCCTCAAAACTCTAATACCATGTGAGAAATATAGATTAAAATCAACTCATAATTTAACCCTAAACAAAAAAAAAAATTATCCGGCACTTAAAAGTTGCTCGACACATGAAGGTGCCGAGTGCCAGTTTTACTCGGCACTTGATGGTGCCGAGTGGCAGGTTGCTTGGCACTTGAAGAAAAGTGCTCGGCACAGGAAGGTGTCGAGTGCCAGATTTACTTGGAAAAAAGAGCAGCTCGACACTTGCATAGGAAATGCTTGGCACCAAATGGATGCCGAGTGAGCTCGGCTCCAACTGAGAAAGAAGATGTCGAGTGTTCTATTTCAAGCTTAAGAAATATAACATAGAAAATATATCAACGTGAATGCTTTCACCATTAAAATTAGAAAGCCAAAACTTTAAGATTTCAACCAAACTTGTTAAATCCAATGAATAGAAGATGAAGAACAATAGAGTAAGTATGCTAGCTTGCTTTCTATTCAATCTGAGATTTAAACTTGCAGCTCTAATGGCTGCATACAAAAATGCCTAGAGCAATCAGTGCTTCACAGGTCGAATCCAATGAACAATAAACTTACAGAATGATCAGAGAGAAGACGTGCAACTGCAGGCATGAAATAAACAAACTTCTTTCTCTGCACTCTGATGACTGGATCTGTTGATCTTCTTCCACTGCTCTTCTTTACAACTTCACAGCCAACAGGTGTCGAGTGAGCTGGGCACAAACTAAGAAAGAAGATGTCAAGTGTTCTATTTTAAGCTTAAGAAATATAACGTAGAAAATATTTCAACGTGAATGCTTTCACTATTAAAACCAGAAAGCCAAAACTTTAAGCTTTCAACCAAACTTGTTAAATCCAATGAAAAGAAGATGAAGAACAATAGAGTAAGTATGCTAGCTTGCTTTCTATTCAATCCGATATTTAAACTTGCAGCTCTAATGGTTGCATACAAAAATGCCAAGAGCAATCACTGCTTCACAGGTCGAATACAATGAACAATAAACTTACAGAATGATCAGAGAGAAGGCATGCAATTGCAGGCACGAAATAAACAAACTTCTTTCTCTACACTCTAACGACTGGATCTGTTGATCTTCTTCCACTGCTCTTCTCTGCAACTTCACTCTGATATGCTTGATCTACAAACTTTGAGTAAAAAAATGAATGTAGAAGAAATATAACGTAGAAAATATTTCAACGTGAATGCTTTCACTATTAAAACCAGAAAGCCAAAACTTTAAGCTTTCAACCAAACTTGTTAAATCCAATGAAAAGAAGATGAAGAACAATAGAGTAAGTATGCTGGCTTGCTTTCTATTCAATCTGAGATTTAAACTTGCAGCTCTAATGGTTGCATACAAAAATGCCTAGAGCAATCACTGCTTCACAGGTCGAATACAATGAACAATAAACTTATAGAATGATCAGAGAGAAGGCATGCAATTGCAGGCACGAAATAAACAAACTTCTTTCTCTGCACTCTAACGACTGGATCTGTTGATCTTCTTCCACTGCTCTTCTCTGCAACTTCACTCTGATATGCTTGATCTACAAACTTTGAGTAAAAAAATGAATCAAGCATATCAGAGTGAAGTTGCAGAGAAGAGCAGTGGAAGAAGATCAACAGATCCAGTCGTTAGAGTGTAGAGAAAGAAGTTTGTTTATTTCGTGCCTGCAATTGCATGCCTTCTCTCTGATCATTCTGTAAGTTTATTGTTCATTGTATTCGACCTGTGAAGCAGTGATTGCTCTAGGCATTTTTGTATGCAACCATTAGAGCTGCAAGTTTAAATCTCAGATTGAATAGAAAGCAAGCCAGCATACTTACTCTATTGTTCTTCATCTTGATTCCTTTTGTCTTCTGACCTAAAACGTTTTTCCCTCTCATTTCCAAATTCAACAATCTCACCTACCCGTATTAGCTTTTATGTCTGTTCTGGGCGTCAGAGTGGTAGGTGAGCGTTTGGCTCAAGGGGCAAATGTCAACGCTGCATTAAGTTTTCCAACACATTTATCATGCTTGGATAGAATCAGTCTCGTCAATTTAGAAGTCCATTTGTTATGAAAAATAACTAAGGAGAGCGCCCAACATATTATACTGAATAATACTGTTATCCATTGCAGCATCTTCAGCCCTATAGATGGCATCTCGCTTTTAGAGAGTTGCTTGGCGACGAGCGTCCTTACATTTTTGCCGAGCATTTCTGCTGGATCAATCTTCTGCTTTCGATGTTCAATCATCTCCTTGATTTCTCTGGTCCAGTAATCTTCAACTGTCGAAACGCTCAAAGAAACTGATCTCTACGTTGTGTAATATAATGCAGCAATGATTGCCCTCCATCCTATTATCGCCTATCCTATGAATATGAAAATCACTTGCAGAATAGTGACAATTAAGTTCATTAGGTCAGACAGTTTGTGAATCTTGACATCGGGACCATCTTTGAGCTTACAATTAGAAGCGAAACTACCATTGCAGCAGAAGAGCTCAACGGTGACTTGGCAATTATGTATTCAGAAGTGTAAGCCTGAGCAACAATCTAGGCTTTCAGCACTCCTTCTTGAATTTTTCTCCATTTCTCTTCACCAACTCGGTGTTGCCAAACATCATTCTTAAGAATCAAAGGAATGTTTTGGGCAAAAATAACCTGATGGCAAAGATATTTTAACAGTACATTCAAGTCTCTTTACAATGAATCTGAAAAGTCGTATATAAGTTTTATGCTTTTATATTCTTTATGTTACTTTTAATTATATATAACCTAAACTTTCATCCTAGATTATTTATTATTTCTTAAACTATTTAAAGTTAACAAATATTTATTATATAATAATATTTGCTATACTTACATTGAAATATTAAAAGCAATTATAGATAAAAGTTCAAAATATTTAATATTTAAATATACATATCTATTTATATACATATATGTACATACATACATATGTATGTATACATATGTACGCATATATACATGCATATGTGTGACATAAGCATATGCATATACATACATACATACACATGCATATGCATATACATATGCACACACACACATATGCATAGATACACATTTAACAATTGAGAGGTTTTTTTTTTTGTTTTTTTTTTTTCATAAATTGTGCTTTCTTCTTGATATAGTAACAAAATATAATGATATGATAATATAATTATTATAATGTTTTAAAATAATTTTACCAATACTAATGAAATATTTTCTACACATGATTATTAAATTGTCATATTTCTATCATCACAAGTTAAACTCGTCCACGATTGTTTCATGAGTTGTGGGATTTAGAGGAATTTATCTTCGCATGGAAATAAATGGAAAACCTATCACTCATTACATCTAGGTGATGCTCAATGAGGTGAAACATTGAGTCTTCTCAAGAAGGATTTTTTTAAAAAAGGTAGCAAGCTAAGTGACATTAACCTTTAACAAAATTAAATAATTAAACATGTTTGATTTCAAGTAGTACAAGGATGAGTCACCTACACTGGGAAACCCACCTGTAATGACATAGGTTCTTTAGAGATACTACTCATGAAACAAGGATCAATGAGTTTGACTTTAAAACTACACTATTGAATCCTAGAAATAATATGGCATTTGAGTTTCTATGGAAAGCATCTCCTACTCATCAATTGAAGGGATAAAAATGATCTATATAATGAAGGGTTTAGGTGAAAAAGAAATTGTCAAAGATTTGAATGCTAAGTGAGCTTAACCTTGGAATAAATTTCATAGTTAAGTGTCCTTTGAGATGGAATAGTATTGGAATGGGTGTCTACTAGGAATGTTCAATTCTTCACCTCTGCAAGCATTTCCTTAGATATAATGAAAACTATGATTTTCATTCTTCATCATAGGAGATAAGTTATTCTGAACCACTTGCTCATAAGACACATGTGAATGAGTTAGACTATAAAGCTAGAAAATTGAATCTCAATGGCAATATCACTACTTCATCTAGTGTGAAAAAATTATCTTACTTGTCAATTTGGGAGCTAAATGGTCTCTTTAATAAATGATTTGTAAGGAACACAACTCGTTGCTACTTTTTCAAAGAGAGTAGCAAGTTAGATTGACATAATTATGAAAAAATCTCCATGTTAAGTGTGTTTAGTTTAGAGAAGACTTCATTTTTTACTTCTATTAGCATCACAAAAATGCATAGATGCAAATATATGCTAAGTGATTTATTCATTTTCATGATAGACAGATTCATGAACAAATGAATTTCACTCAAAAACTAAAAAATTAAATCTTATAGAAACATCTCAAAATTATTTGATATTTTAAGAATCTTAAAAATATATAAAACTAAAATAGAAATTAATAGATATATAAAAAAAAAATTATAAAAAATATATTTCAACTTCCTGATAAAGAAAATTTAACATATTTCCATACATATGGTAGGTTCAAACTATGAAAAAAAAACAACTTTAAAAAATTGCTCGACACGTGAAGGTGTCGAGTGACAGTTTTGCTCGGCACCTTAAGGAGCCAAGTGGTAGTTTTCTTGACACGTGAAAGTGCCGAGTGATAGGAGGGTGCCGAGTAACTCGACACAATAGAAGCTGAGTGAGCTCAGCTCTCAAAGGCCACTCGGCACAAGAAAAGTCAGTAAGCTCGACTTGAACTACAATGCCAAGTGGAAGCTAAGTAAGCTCAACAATCAAAGGAAGTGCTCAACAATCACTAGAAAATGATACACAATAGAAGAGGATGTTGAGTGTTCTATTTCATATACTTAATATTTTTACCACTTAAGACAGAGAGCCAAGCTGAAGTATTCAACAATAAACTTCTCAAAAAAAAAATGAATAGATGAAGAGAAATGGATTCAAGTATGCCTCCTTGTTTTTCTATTCAATTGAGATTAAAAAAATTACAAAATATGGGAGCATTCAGCTTCAACCAAAAGACCCTAAAACTTTAAACAACTTCAAACTTTAAACTTGCAAATTTGCAGCTCTAATGGCTGCATACAATAACACCTGGAGCAATAACTACTGCTCAGGTTGAAACCAATAAACTAAAAACTTACAGAATGGCAGGAAGAAACACATGCAACTATAGGCATGACAACAATTTCTTTCGTCTCTGCAATGACTGATCTGCTAATCAACTTCCTTTCTTCTTTCTCTGCTCTACAACTCTCTGATCTATTCTTCTTCTAACTTCTTCTACAGGTCGAATGGAATAGGACATTCCTTTTTTTCATGCTTCCAAAAACATTTCCCCCTATTTTCAGATTTCAAAAATTCACCCACCGCATTTATGTTTTATATCTATTTTAGAGTCTGTCAGGTGGTAGGTGGGTATTTAGCTTTAGGGACAAAGGACCATTGCTTTTAATATTCCAGCACTCCCCCTTTGTCCTGAGCCAAACAAACAAAGATCACTACTGATCCACATCAACTACACCAAGACACTCTCTTAGGTGTACAAAAATTCCAATGCCTAATGGCTATGAAAATGTCTACTAGCTACTACTCAGACTTGTAAAATTCCATCTTGATATCCCCATTCTCCAACAACTCTCTGATGAAGTGATATATGATCTCTATGTGTTTGCTTCTACTATGGAAGACTGGATTCTTAGACAATGCAATTGATGAGATGTCATCACGATAAATTATGGTACCATCCTCTTGCCTTTCATTCAAATCATTTAGGATCCTCCTTAGCCAAATTATTTGACATGCTACTAAATTTGCTGCTATGTATTCAACCTCTACTATAAATTGAGCAACAATAGGTTGCTTCTTGGATGCCCATGAAATTGCACCTAATCCCATATGAAACATATATCCGGAAGTGCTCTTCCAATCATCTATACTTCCAACCCAATCACTATTAGTATAACTGTTAGATTGTGGTGACTGATCAGGAAAGTACAGTACATACTTCATAAATAGTGGGGTAAAAAATTTTTGGGCAGTAGCCGACATGGTAGCCGACATGTTATAACCCTAAAGTGGTTTAATACTTGTATAAAAGGGCTTAGGGTTTGGTATTTTTCATAATGTTGTGATATGAAATTGGTTCTTTCAGTGGTATTGAGCTGTAAGGGATTATGGATTGTAATTAGGTTGTAATCACTGGATTGTAATAAGATCAAACTTGTTGTTTGGTGGACGTAACCCAAAGATTGGGTGAACCACGTTAAATCTTGGTGCCTTGTGTTCATTTCTGTGTGTTCTATTATTTTCTATTATTGGTTATATTTGCATTTAGTTTTTATTTCTTTCCATGGTTTATCCTAACAAGTGGTATCAGAGCCTAGTTGTCTTTCAGTTATTCTCTGCAGGAAAGTCTCTTAGTTAAGTGGGAGTCTCATAGTTGAGTAGGAGCGATGGAAGATGAGGGTAAGTTGAGGGTTGACAGGTTTAATGGGCAGAACTTCTAGTTATGGAAGATGCAAATGGAAGACTATTTATATCAGAAGGATTTATGGAAGCCGTTGGAAGGAAAAGCCAAGAATCATGGAACTATGTCAGAGGCTGAATGGGATCTCTTGGATAGAAAGGCACTCGGAAGGATTCAGTTATGCTTGGCACCATCGGTGGAATTTAATAATACAAAAGCAAAAATGACAGAAGATCTGATGAAAACCCTAGTGACACTATATGAAAAGCCCTCTACTTCAAATAAGGTATTTCTCACGAAGCATTTATTTAATATGAAAATGGCAGAAGGTGGATCTGTTGCAGATCATTTAAATGAGTTTAATACTATTACTAGTCAATTATCTTCTATGGGTATCAATTTTGATGAAGAAATTAGGGCTCTCTTGATTTTGTGTTCTTTGCCTGAAAGCTGGAATGGCTTGGTAATGGCGGTGAGTAACTCTGTTCTTAGATCTAGTACCCTAAAATATGATGATGTGATCGGTGTTATTTTAAGTGAGGAAACTCGTAGAAAATCCTCAGGTAGATCTACATCAGAAAGTGCTTTAAATGAACAAAGCAGGGGCAGAACGACTGAAAGAGGAAGTAACTCTGGAAATCGTTGGAAATCAAGAGGAAAGTCAAAGGGGAGGAGGTCTCAATCAAGAGGACCAAATGATTGCTGGTACTGTGGGAAACCAGGGCACAAAAAGAAAGATTGCTAGAATCGAAAGAAAAATGAAGTAGATAAATCAGATGGAGACAAGGAGACAAATGTGGTAAGTAACAAATTCGAAGAGTATGCTTTGCTTCTTTCTTTAGAGAGTGTTGATGATTCATGGGTTTTAGATTCTGGTGCTTCATTTCATGCTACACCTCGTAGAGGTTATTTCATTGATTATGTCCAAGGGGATTTTGGGCTTGTTTATTTGGGGGATAATGAACCCTGTCAGATTGTTGGAAAGGGAAAATTTAAGATTAAGTTGCAGAATGGAAATCATTGGCTACTACATGAGGTAAGACATGTTCCAAAACTAAGTAGAAATTTAATTTCAGCAGGGCAACTCGGTGATGAGGGTTGTGTAGTTACTTTTAATGATAAAAATTGGAAGGTTTCAAAAGGTTCCCTTGTAGTAGCAAAAGGTGTGAAAGTAGGCACCTTATATCTTTGTACAGGTCATATTGTTCCTTCTACTTTGATTGTTTCAGAGAAAAATGAATATTCAGGAACAATTACTGCAGTTGAGCAAGGAGAATAAATAGCTGCTGTAGATTCTGATACAGCGTTGTGGCACAATAGACTTGGGCACATGAGTGAGGAAGGTATGAAAGTACTTCATTCAAGGAAAGTTTCACCAGGTCTGAAATGTGTGAATATGGATTTTTGTGAAAGTTGTGTGTATGGAAAACAAAAGAGAGTGAGTTTTGTAAAGACAGGGAAGGAAAACAAAAAGGAGAAATTAGAGCTTGTGCATACAGATGTATGGGGACCAGCTCAGGTATCTTCCCTTGGTGACTTTCATTATTATGTTACATTTATTGATGATGCAACTAAAAAAGTATGGGTTTATTTCCTTAGACAAAAATCTAATGTATTTCAAACTTTTAAGAAATGGAAATGCTTGGTTGAAAATGAGATTGGTAAGAAATTAAAATGTCTTAGATTTGATAATGGTGGTGAGTATTGCATTAATTAATTTGAAGATTATTGCTCCACTAATGGTATTCGTAGACAAAAAATTGTTCCAAAGACTCCACAAGAAAATGGAGTGGCTAAACGCATGAATAGGACTATAATGGAGCGCGCAAGGAGCATGAGGTTGCATGCTAGGTTGCCCTTACACATGTGGGCGGAGGCTGTCAATACTACAGTATATTTGATTAATAGAGGTCCCTCTACTCCTTTGGGCTATGGTATTCCAGAGGAAGCATGGACTAGTAAGAAGGTGAGTTATTCTTTTCTCAAGACCTTCGGTTGTGAACCTTTTGCTCATATAGACTCTGAAAATAGAACCAAGCTAGAAGCTAAATCAAAGAAATGTGTCTTTGTTGAATATGGCATTAATGAATTTGGTTATAGGCTTTGGGATTTTGAAAATCTTAAAATTATAAGAAGCCAAGATGTCATATTCAATGAAAAAGTGTTGTACAAAGATCTGTTGCAGCAACATGAGAAGAAAGAAGATGATTATGTAGTGCTGGATGATACTCCAAAAGTTGATGTTCCAGCCATTCCTCATGATGTGAAACAACTACAACAACAAATACCACACACACCAATGAATGTTAGATGGTCAACAATTCAAATTAGACCTCCACAAAGGTTTTCTCCCTCTTTGTATTCTATTTTACTTACTGATGCTAGTGAACCTAAAAGTTATGATGAAGCTATGCAGGTGGATACTAAGATTCAGTGGGAGTCTGCAATGAAAGATGAAATGGACTCTTTGCTAAAAAATAAGACATGGGATTTGTGCAAGTTTCCTGCAGGTAAAAAGGCTTTACAGAATAAACGGGTTTATAGGTTCAAAGAAGAGGAAGGAGGTAAGAAAAGATTTAAGGCCAGGTTAGTTGTAAAAGGATTTGCACAGAAAAAGGGAATTGATTTTGATGAGATATTTTTTTCAGTTGTTAAAATGACTTCTATTCGTACTGTTTTAAGTCTTGTGGCTACTGAAGATTTGCATTTAGAGAAGATGGATGTTAAAATAGCCTTTCTTCATGGTGATTTGGATGAAGAAATATATATGGCTCAGCCACAAGGTTTTGTGGTCAAAGGTAAGGAGAACTTAGTGTGCAAATTGAAGAAAAGTTTATATGGCTTGAAGCAAGCACCTCGGCAATGGTATCTGAAATTTGACAGTTTTATTCATCAGCATGGATATAATAGGTGTCATTCAGATTACTGTGTTTATTTTAAGAGGTTGGATGATGATAGCTACATTATTTTATGTTTATATGTTGATGATATGCTTGTAGCTGGGTCTAACATGGATCATATTAAGAGGCTGAAATGCCAATTAGCACATGCATTTGCTATGAAGGATTTGTGGGCAGCAAAACAAATCCTTGGTATGAAGAATTGCAGAGATAGGAAGAACAGAACATTGATGCTATCTCAAGCTGATTATGTTGAGAAGGTGTTGCAACGTTTCTCTATGGAGAATGCTAAAGCTGTCAGCACACCTTTACTTGGTCATTTGAAATTGACTAAGAAGATGTGTCCCAAGACACAGGAAGAGGAGGATATAATGTCCAAGGTACCCTATGCTTCAGCTATAGGAAGTTTGATGTATGCTATGGTATGCACTAGGCCAGATATTGCATATGCAGTGGGAGTCATTAGCAGGTATATGAGTCATCCAAGATTTGAGCATTGGAATGCTGTCAAGTGGATTCTCAGATATTTGAGAGGAACATCCAATAAGTGTTTACACTTTGGGGGCTCTACTACTGATTTACAGGGCTATGTTGACTCAGATTTGGCTGGGGATATTGATACCAAGCGGAGTACTACAGGTTATGTCTTTACTGTTGGTGGGGCATCCGTGAGCTGGGTTTCTAGGTTATAGAAGATTAATGCTCTCGCCACTACAGAGGCAGCCAAGGAGATGATATGGCTTTAGTTCTTCTTGGAAGAATTGGGACATCCTCAGAAGGATAATTATTTGTTCACAAATAGTCAGAGTGTCATTCATCTTGCTAAGAATTCAACTCTGCATTCTAAGACCAACCACATACAGTTGCGGTACTATTTCATTCGATCAATTTTGGAGGATGGACAGTTAAAGCTGGAGAAGATACATACCAATGACAATCCAGCAGATATGTTGACAAAGGTTGTAACAAGGGAGAAGCTGAACTCCTCTTCAACTTCGGTTGGTCTTTTAGACCAAACATGAATAAAAGAACAGTAGAGTCTAGGATGGTTTGATCCAGTGGGAGCCCCATGTGGTAGTGATATTGCTACAGGATCAGTCTCCAAGTGGGAGATTGTTGTTTAGTGTGGAGCCTGATCTGTCCCCAAGTGAGAGATTGTTAGATTGTGGTGACTGATCAGGAAAGTACTGTACATACTTCATAAATAATGGGGTAAAAAAATTTTGGGCAGTAGCCAACATGATAGCTGACATATTATGGCCGGCATATGGCCAACATGTTATAACCCTAAAGTGATTTAATACTTGTATAAAAGGGCCGAGGGTTGGGTATTTTTCATAATGTTGTGATACGAAATTGGTTCTTGCGGCGGTATTGAGCTCTAAGGGATTACGAATTGTAATCAAGTTGTAATCACTTGATTGTAATAAGATCAAACTTACTGTTCGGTGGACGTAGCCCAGAGATTGGGTGAACCACATTAAATCTTGGTGCCTTGTGTTCATTTCTGTGTGTTCTATTATTTTTTGTTATTGGTTATATTTGCATGTAGTTTTTATTTCTGTCCGTGGTTTATCCTAACAATAACCCACCAACATGAAATCATTATTTGTAGTATACAAGATTCCAAATCCCTTGGTACCTTTCACATACCTTAGGATCCTCTTTTTCACTTGCCAATGGGAATCCTTTGGTGTTTCCATAAATTTGGAAATCAAACTTACTTCATGCATTAGGTCTGGCCAAGTTGTAGTCAAGTACATTAAACTTCCAACCATACTCTTGTATAGTGTTAGATCCAATCTCTTACTAGAGTCTTCTTTACACAACTTCAGACCTATTGATGTTGGTGTTGGGGCTGCCTTACTATTTTTCATTTTAAATCTCTCCAAGATCTTTCTTGCATATTTTTCTTGAGAGATGAAAATGAAAATCATGCATTTGTTTTACTTCTATGCGTAGAAAGTATTTCAAGAGACCTAGGTCTGTCATTTCAAATTAATTTTTCATGGTATCTTTGAACTCAACAATTAGTGTCTTGTCATTATCAGTAAAAATTAAATCATCTACATACAAGACAACAAACAACACATTTCCATTTTCTACCTTGATGTAGAGAGTAGGCTCACCATTGTTTTTGCTAAAGCCATTGCTCTTCAAATATGAGTTAATCTTGATGTACCATGCCCTTGGAGCTTGCTTGAGCCCATAAAGAGCTCTCTTCAATCTATATACTTTTTTCTCTTCACCTGCAACTTCATAACTAGGTGGTTGCTCCACATAGACATCTTCTTTCAATACACCATTTAGGAAGGTGGACTTCACATCCATTTGAAATACCTTCCATTTGTGTTGAGCTACAATTGCTATGACAACACACACAGTTTCCATTCTTGCAACTGGGGCATATGTCTCATCATAATCTCTACCATACTGTTGTTTGTAGCCCTTGACTACCAGCCTTGCCTTATGCCTATCAATCTTGCCTTTAGCATTGCATTTGGTCTTGTAGAACCATTTCACTCCAATCACTTTCTTCTTGGGAGGCAATTTAGTTAGCTCCCATGTCTCATTTCTTTCTATAGCATCTATCTCCTCATCCATGGCCTTACACCATTTCTTCTCCTTAACAACTTCTTCAAACTATATTGGATCACTATGAGAAAATAATGCAAAACTAACACTCTCATCATAATCTTCATACCTTTCATCTTGGTATATCTCCCTAAGACTCTTGGTCTTTCTTGGTAATAGGAAGGAGAGTGTGGAATCAAAATCTTCACTGCTACTACTTTGCCGACTAGTTTGGTCTTCACTGGTACTTAGCACTGACACTCGGTCATGCCTAGAGGAGCTCGACAATGACTGAGGCTACTTGCCTTTTCTTTATTTGCTCCTTCTTCTTGTTGTTCATCAGCATCTTCTTCACTCATAATTGGCACTTTACTTGAAGTGCTCGATGACTCATCAGTTGGACCATACCAAGACTGATTTTCAAGAAATTTCACATCTCTTGAAAGAATCATCTTATTGTTCAATGGGTCATACACTCTGTATGCCTTTGATTCTGAGCTGTACCCTGTGAAGATGCACTTCACACCATTTTCATCCAATTTCTGCCTTTTTCTCTTTAGGCACATGTGCATATGCAACACATCTAAACACCTTTAGGTGTTCAACTATCCATTTTCCTTGTGACCATGCTTCCATTGGAATTCTATCATGAACTTCCTTTGTAGGACAGCTTTTAATTAGGTAAATAGTTGTTGCCACATGCTCTCCTCAAAATTCACTTGAGAGACCTTTATCTTTCATCATGCTCCTTGCCATTTCAACAATGGTCCTATTCTTTCTTTCAGCCACTCCATTCTGCTATGTTGTATAGCTAGCTATGAGCTCTTTCTTTATGCCATGTTTCCTGCAAAAAAATATAAAAAAATTGGAGGTATCCTCCCCTCCTCTATCTGATCTTAGGAGCTTGATATAGTGTTCACATTTTCTTTCAACCTGGGCTTTGAACTCAAGAAACTTATCAAATGCTTCAGATTTATTCTTTAAGAAATACACCCCTATCCTATGACTAAAATCATCAATAAATGTTATAAAATAAGTACTCCCCCCAATGGAAGTAACTTGCATAGGACCGACTAGGTCAGTATGCACTAACTCTAATGGATATCTAGCCCTCCTAGAATTTTGAGAATTAAAGGGAAGCCTATATTTCTTACCCAAAATACAAGCCTCACACTTGTCACATGAATTTCCTATACATGGCAAACCTTCTACCATTCTTTTATTTGACAACAAATTTAAACTAGCATAGCCAAGATGACCATACGTGAAGTGTCATGGTCATGAGGGGTCTTCAATCACACTCCTTAGAGTTGATTGTGTGGGAGGTGCATCACTAACTTGAGATGTGAAACATGTCTCAATCCTCAAGGGAAACATTATGTTCTTTGTCATTTGAACTGTTGCAAATAAATTTTTGCTCCCATCTTTTTCTTGAATTATACACCTGTCATTCTCCATCAGCACTTTGTATCCATTTTGAATGAGCTGACCAATGCTCATCAAATTGTGCTTCATACCAAGGCAAAAATACATATTTTGTATTTCCTTTTTCTCACTTTGCTTGGTGCAGACCATAAAAGATCCTTTTACCACTACTGGTAGGGTTCCATTATTACCCATTTTAATCTCAAATTTGAAACTCTTGTCAATGAATGAAAAAAAAGGTTCCATTACCACTCATCTGGTTGCTATATCCACTGTCAAGGTACAAAACCTCAGGGCTTCATTCTTCACCAACATTACATATGATGAAGGCAGTGGTATTGTTTCCACTTAGCATGTTCACATCAGCCACATTTGGTTGTCCTGACTAATGATTTTGCTTCTTCCAGTATACACTTGCATAATGCCCATATTTATGACAGTAGTAACATTCTATACTACTCTTATTTGAGTTGTAGTTCTTCTTACCTCCTCTTAAAGTATTTTGTAAGCTACTTGCTCCATCCGCTCTTCCTGAGCTTTCTGCTGCAGCATTTCTTTGTCCTCCATTACCTCGGCCTCTACCTTTGGAGTTTCTTCCTAAGCCTTTTCTTCCTCTCCCCTTTCCTCTTGAATTTGACCGATCCTTGAATGCTTTCTCTTGGGAAGAAGAAGATGTAGATCTATTGATCCTATACTCATGGGTTTGAAGAGTACCCATCAACTCATCCATTGTTAAAACAGTGAGGTCTTTTGCCTCTTCTATGGTCATGACCAAATTGTCATATTTATAAGGTAAAATCCTCAATATCTTTTCCACTATCCTCTGCTCTTGATAGTCTTTTCCATTTGATTTCAGTTAATTAATCACATTGGAGCTCCTTGAACTTAAATTTGTAATTGATTCATTTTTCTTCATCTCAAGGTTCTCAAATTCCCTCCTTATATTATGTAGCTTTACTGTACAGAATTTATCAATCCCCTTGAAGTTTGTCTCAAGGATATCCCATGCTTTCTTTGCATAATTTGCTACTACAATCTTTGGAAAAACTGTCTCTGTCATTGTTGCTTCAATCAAACTTAATGCCTTTGCATCTTTCCTCCTTGACTCTTTCAGCTGAGTCTTTTGATTATTGGTAAGAGCAGCATACTGAGCTGGGTCTATTATATCATTGAACCCATTAATCACAAACTCCCATTAATTATTTGCAACCATTATGGTTTTCATTTTCTTTGCCCATGTATCATAATTTTGTCCATTGAAAGGTGGTGGCTGCTGCCATATCTTTCCTATATCTACTAACATGTCAAATATCCCAAGAAAACAAATGCCCTAAATCACTATGGATGTGGGGCCTCAAAGCTTGGATAAAATGTGAGAAATAAAAAATAACTTTAAAAAATTGCTCGACACGTGAAGGTGTCGAGTGACAGGAGGGTGTCGAGTTACTCGGCACAATAGAAATTGAGTGAGCTCGGCTCTCAAAGGGCACTTAGCACAAGCAAAGCTGAGTAAGCTTAGCTTCAACTGCAATGCCAAGTGGAAGCTAAGTAAGCTTAGACATCAAAGGAAGTGCTCGACAGTCACTGGAAAATTATACACAATAGAAAAGGATGTCGAGTGTTTTGTTTCATATACTTAATATTTTTACCACTTAAGATAGAGAGCTGAAGTATTCAACAATAAAATTCTCAGAAAAAACAATGAATAGATGAAGAGCAATGGATTCAAGTATGCTTGCTTGTTTTTCTATTCAACTAAGACTAAAAACATTACAAAATCTAGGATCATTCGGCTTCAACCAGAAAAACCTAAAACTTTAAACAACTTCAAACTTTAAACTTGCAAACTTGTAGCTCTAATGGTTGCATACAATAACACCTGGAGCAATCACTGCTTCTCAGGTTGAAACCAATAAAGTACAAACTTACAGAATGGCAGGAAGAGACATGTTCAACTACAGGCACGACAACAATTCCTTCTATCTCTACAATGACTGATATGCTGATCAACTTCCTTTCTTCTTTCTCTGCTCTGCAACTCTCTAATCTGCTCTCCTTCTAACTTCTTCTATAGGTTGAATGGAATAGGGCATTCCTTTTTGTCATGCTTCCAAAAAATAGTTCTCCCTGCATTCAGATTTCAAAAACTCACCCACTGCATTTATGTTTTATGTCTTTTTTGGAGTCCGTCAGGTGGTAGGTGGGCATTTGGCTCCAAGGACAAATGACCGTTGCTTTTAATATTCCAACACAAACATAATCATAAGGAAAAATCAATTTATTTCAATACATCTGTTGGTTTATAATTATTATCAACATTGATGTTGAAAACTAGAGGCAATTCAACAGAAAAGGTGGAGCAAGATATCATTTCGAATCAAAAATATGACGAAATACCTGGATGCCTCTGCTGGCATAGTTAGCACGACCCAGAAGGAGAATTAGGGTTATGAAAGAAAGCAATAATATTACTGTTGAATGAACGAACAAACAATTGTTGGAGTCCCTCGTAGGTTCTAAGAAAGATGACAAAGATTTTCTTGCACTAAAATAGAGAGAGTACAATTTAGAAGTCATGTAGCCAATGATTGTAATACTCAAAGTGCTCAACTTGCCCCAAAAATTGTGGGACCATCCCCTGGAAGCCATACTTGTTACCAGGTACGCCATCACTATGCATAACATAACTCAGCCACTATGGATCATCCATAGTTCACTTTTTTTTATCCCTTCCTTTATGTCCCATGACTCCTCTAACAGTGCACTTTTTTTGCTAAGTTGAGCAACTGGATGATTAGGGCGCTCAGCTCAAGGAAATAGGAAGGAACCCAAAGAGCTTTCCTAGCATACGCTTTAACCACATACAATACAATGAGAATGATAAACAAAACTATTATACCCAACAATACTGCTATCCTTCCAAGATCACTGTCCCCATATCTTGGAATCCTCCGATGTGCAAGATTTAGCACACTTACTAATGACCCCACTTTGCTTCTTTTAGCAATTAAGTCCAAATATTTATAACATTAAGGAAGCGTATGATGATTTAAAGTAAAAAATGATGAGAAATATATATATATATTCTATCTTGTTTTGCTTTGTATATCACGGCTTCCACTTGAAAAGTAAGTAAACTGAGTAGAGCATGCATGCATTGTTATATTATTTTCGAAGAATACTTCATCAAATCTTATTTATAGAAGAACAAAGTTCTTTGTATTTAGTTATCTTGTGTATGTTAATAATTTATAGGTTTTAAATGTTTGGACTTAAAAAACTATTTCTACGTATACCATTGATCATAAGTGACTATCAAGCACTGACTAGTAATAAGATACTTTAAAATACTATTATTATTATTTATGAGGTATCCCTTCTCTCAATTCTGTGTACTTCATTTATGAAAAATAAACAGATTTATCTCTAAACATCAGATGAGTTTACTTTAAAGTGCATTCTACAAATATGGGACAAAGTCTAAGTACCAGCTAGTTGTCACGGCTTCATCAAGCTGTAAGAACTTTTTTTTATATCAATGTCAAGGAAAAAAATCCCAGTTCTTTACGGTATTCGCTGTCCATTTTATTTAAAATTTGCTCCGTTCTTTAATTATTCGCCGTTCATTTTTCTTTCACAAAGTTGGTTCTTTCACATCAGATTTGTCATGAGTATGGTCATTTACAGTGTCAGTGCCCCCGTAACTTGATTTCCAAAGGAGTGGATGGTTCTATAGCTGGCAATGGTGGTTTGGCAGATACTACAGGGAAAGGACAATCTTAGATGGCTAATACTACCAAAGGGATGAATCCACAAGATGGTATAGGTAAGGGTAAGGCTCAAATGCAGGATAAGGATGGCTTTACCCCTACTCGCCCATGAGCTAAGGGGCATGGTTAGAAGAGGCCTTTGAAAGAAAGATTATTTGATTCAGGTTTTAATCACTTTGAGGTGTTGGATAGTATGGTTCTACAGGAGGGTATTCCTCCTCCTATCTCTTCTAACCATGTTTTCCCAGATGAGGGATTTATTCCTAATGATGCTTGTGGGGCATCCCAATTTGTAGTATACCAGAACTATGAGGTCCTTGTAGCTCTTGTGACAGAGGCTCTGGTGACTCCTACAGTGTTGGAGGATAATGATGTTGTTCTGGCTGACCTGGTTAAGATTGTGCTACCATCAAGTAAGGGCAAGGGATCTCCTCTCCCCTTGGGGTTGATGCCTAGACCCTTTAAGCAGGTTTCTTTTACTCCCCCTCTGAGAAGTGGGTGCAAAACAGACCAAGAGAAGATTAAAATCACAGGAGATATATTGATTGAGTCTAGTTCAGTGAAACCTCTGGATGCTCTTTTTCCAAATTCTACCCAATGATGATTATTCTCTCATGGAATGTTAGGGGTTGAATAGCATCCCTAGACAAAAGGCTATTCATAACTTGGTGGTTGATCATAGTCCTGATGTTTTTTGTATCTAAGAGACTAAGCTCTATGTGGATTCTATGGTCCAACATGCCTCTAGTGTTTGGTCTCATGGCCAATGCTAGTGTGTTGCACCAACAGGTAGTGTTGGTGGTTTAGCTATATTTTGAGATCCACGAAAAAATTTCTCACCTTAGCTGGGTGTCTTCTCGCTTAGCTCTCTCTATGTAAGCTTATGCTCTAGACTCAGGAGAGGTAATCATGGTTACTAATGTGTATGCACCTATTGATCTTGTGGGAAAGGAGGAACTTTGGAACCATATTCAATATGTTAGAAATTTTTACCCTTATCATCCTTGGGGGTTAGTAGGGGACTTCAATTCAGTTTTAAGTCTGGAGGAGAAGCAAGGTGGTTTGGCTAGACTGGGGCCTTCTTCTGCTCTTCTTCAGCAACACATATCTCTTTTGCATCTCTCTGATTTCAAGCCTTCTAATGGTCTATTTACTTGGAATAATCAAAGGATTGGAGCTGCTACTATCTCAGAACGTCTGGACAGATTTCTTGTTTCTTGCTTCTGGGTTAGTGGCACTCTTACTCTCTCTTCGGAAATCCTTGATTGGAGGGGTTGTGATCATTGGCCAATCAAATTTTCTGCCATTGGGGCTTGTGTTCCAAAGAATCCTCCTTTTAAGTTCCAATTGATGTGGCTTTGTGATTCCTCTCTTCGTGATTTTGGTTTATGTTGGTGGAAAGATGGTGCTCTTGCATATGGTATTGCAATGTACTCATTCTCTAAAAGGCTTCAATATGTTAAAAGGCAGCTCAAGATATGGAATAGGAAATGCTTTGGGAACCTTCACTCTATGAAGAGGCTTTCTCAAGAAGATCTTGATGTCATCACAAGGGAGATTAGAGATCCAGGTTTCTTAGAGGATCTTGGAAGGGCTGAATCCCTTACTTCTAGAGCTCTAGAAGAATGGGAACTTCAAGAGGAAATTTTTTGGAAGCAAAAGACTAGAGTTGATTGGCTCCAGGAAGGTGATCAGATCACTACCTTTTTCCGTAAAACAGTGCAATCTCGCCAGAATCAGAGCAATATCTCTTCTTTGGTTAACTCTCAAGGTATCCATTTGAATTCCTTGCCAGCTTTGTTCCAGGAGGATACTTGGTACTTTTCTACCCTCTTCTCTAAGGATTGTCCTCCTGCTGATAATGAAGAAAATATTCTTTTGTCTTGTATTCCTTCTCTTATCACTCAGGAAATGAATGATTATTTCATGCAACCAATATCTTTGGAAGAGTTGGAGGAGGTGGTCTTTGGCATGCCTGAGGGGAAGGCTCTTGGTCCTCATGGCTTTCCAGTTGAGTTCTTTCAGGAATTTTGGGACATCATTAATCATGATTTGTTGGAGGTGGTTAAGGAATCCTATTCTACCAAGCAGATGCTTCAAGCTTTGAATTCTACATTCTTGACTCTTATTCCTAAGAGAGAGGGTGCTAATCAATTGGAGTTTTTTAGACCAATTGCCTTATGCAATTTGGTTTACAAAGTTATTACTAAGTTGATTGCTGAGAGAATTAAAAAGTGGCTTCCCATTATTATCTCAGAAGAACAAGGTGGTTTTGTTGCTGGAAGATAAATTTGAGATGGGGTGGTTATTACTACTGAGGCTATTCACTCTATGGCTACTTCAAGGGAGAGAGCAACGTTTGTTAAGCTGGATATGGCTAAGGCCTATGATAGAGTTAAATGGAGTTTCCTAACGAGTATTCTTCTTTCTTTTGGATTTAGCTCTGACTGGGTGAGTTGGAATATGAGTTGTGTTACTTCTGCCTCTTTTTCTGTTCTTATTAATGCTCAACCTTCTCAGCTATTTGGTGCCTCTAGAGGCCTCTGCCAAGGTGACCCTCTCTCTCCATATCTATTCATCATCATGGTTGAAGGCTTGGGAAGATTCATTAAGTATCAGGTCTCCCAGAATTCTATTCAGGGGTGGTGGTGGGGTAATGGCTTACCTTCTCTTTCCCATCTTCAATTTGTTGATGATTCTGCTCTTGCAGGTCATGCTAGGATCAAGGAAGCCGAAGCCTTTGGACATGCTAGGATCAAGGAAGCTGAATCCTTTCGACATGCTTTGGACATTTATTTGGCAGCTTCAGGCCAAAAAGTTAATGAGCACAAATCTTCCATTTACTTTTTTAACACTCCTAATTCTATTCAGCATAGGATTGTTGGTATCCTGTGGTTTCAAATTGGCTCACTTCCTTTGACTTATCTTGGCATTCCTATTGCTATTTCTAGGCAGCCATGTCTCTTCTGGCAAAATTTGATTACCAAGCTTTAGGATAAGGTTAATCATTGGACTCATAGATGGCTTTCTACTGTTGCTCGGGTTACTCTTCTTCAAGCTGTTATCCAAGCTCTTCCTACTTATAGAAGCATGGTTCAAGATGCTTCTATTTACTTTCTCAAGGAGTTTGATGCTCTTTCTCGGCAATTCCTTTGGAGTGGTAATTTTCGCAGTACTAAATGGACCTTGATTAGTTGGGCAATTGTTTGTAGGCCTAAACAGGAGGGTGGTCTTGGTTTTCAATCTACTCTCTTGAGTAGTCAAGCTCTGGCTACTAGACTTTATTGGCAATGGTGCTTTGGATAACATCAACTTTGGGCTCGTATTATCACTCATAAATAATTTCATGGTACTGATCCTTGCTCTATTTTTACACTTCCTCTTGAAGGTCATGGCTCAATGGTTTGGCATACTTTGAAGACAGGTGTGGTGTTAGTCAAGAGGGGTCTATTCTAGATTTGTAAAGGTGGTTCTCAGGCTTTGTTTTGGTATGATGCTTGGGATGGATTCCCTTCTATTTTATCCATGTACCCTCATCTTCAATCTCTTTGTGACTCTTTTCATGTCACTGGATGGGATAAAGAGGCTCATTACAAGACTTCTTTTCAATTGGGACCTGTTGTTGGTTACAGATGGAAGCATTCTTCTGATTGGCCTCCTCGAGGTACAGACATGGATCCTCAGGAGCTTTCTCAGATTCTGGCCTCTAGAGAGTGTTCCTCTTTGCTAGATCCTAATGTTTTGGCTTGGGGAGGTACCTTGTTTGGTAAATATCATGTCTCTACTGGGTATTAAGAGATAACTAGACAATTATTTGGGGATGCTGAGGTCCCTTGGTGGAAGCAAGTTTGTAATAAAGTTTCTTGGTCCAAATATTCATGTGGCTATTGGCTCACAACCGCTATCTTACATGGGATAATCTTTGTAAACGTGGATTTTAGGGCCCCTCTTATTGTTTTTTGTGTGGTAATGGGGAGGAGTCTGTCTCCCATCTGTTCTTCCATTTCTCCTATTCTATTCAGCTAAGGCACCTTTGGTGGAGTGCTTGGGGTTGCTCTTGTAGGCATGCTTCCTCTTTGCCTAAGTTTTGGGCCCACTTGGGAAGTGCTCCCTCCAAGTCTTCTCCTCTCCATGCTGCATGGATTGCTGGCCCTTCATTCATGCTTTGGCATATCTGGTTGGAGAGGAATCATCGAATATTCCAAGATGTTCGGCTAGAGGTTTTGCATATTTGGTGGAAGATCTCACATTCTCTTTAGGAAACTATTCATGTGAAGTATGAGCTAGATGGGGGCATGGATCTGGTTGATCTTGCTATATGCAATCGCTTCAATTTTCATCTTCAAGATGGGGCTGTAGCTCAAAGGTTTCCTTCTATGTCCAGGTAGCTTCAACATTAGAGGAAGGGTTGGGTAAATCGGGATGGGCATTGAACTCCTCCTCCCTATGGAGTTCTGAAAATTAACACTGATGGTTCTTCCCGAGGGAATCTAGGCCCTGCTAGTATTGGGGGAGTGGCTCATTGTAGTTCTGGTGATGTTAACTTCTTTTTCTCAGTTCATAAGGGTGATTTCACTAACAATCTCATGGAAGCTTAGGCTATTTTATATGTTGTGGAATAGTGCTACTTTCGAGGATGGCGTAAGATTATCTGTGAGTCTGATTCCTAGGTGGTGGTGAACTTGCTTTCTTCGTAGGAGCTTGACAATGTTAGTTGGCAGTTGGCTACTGTTGTTAATCAGATTATTCTCTCCTCTACCTCTTTTCAATTCATTAGGTTCACATATATTCCTCGTGAATGGAACAGAGCTGCTGATTGTTTAGCTAAATGGGCTTCTAGTCATGATCTGGGTTGGAATGTTACGGATAGGAGGCAACTTTCCTTTTAGATGGTGCAAGAATTTGATGATCTTGTTGCTTAGGATCGAGCTCCTTGTTGTATTCCTTTCTATCTTAATAAATTTTTACCCCTCTTTTTCCGAAACAACTAATATTAGTCTTCCTTTGCTGTGACCATAAATACATCTGCACATTTTCTTGGAGTTTCAAGTCGAATACGATTTTACATTCAAACAGTATAACTGTGTTCCCCTTTAAACACCCGGCTCTCTTTGATACCGTCTTCAAAACTTCACGATCCTGTATTCTTCCACAATGAAAAACATTTTTCCGAATTTTTCCTAATATGCCATGTTCTGATCTGCCCCTACCACAATGAACTATTCCTTTCATGGGTATGGAAACAGAAATATCCTTAGATGTGGATCATCAACTCATCTGATCTTGTATGCAAAAGTTTCCCAGCGGCTCCTCCTTTCATCAGCTGCAGCTTCGATTGTAATGGCCTTCACAACAGCTACTCCTACCTCTTTTCAATGGCTGGCATTTTTTTATCTTCTCAGACCTATAAATTCCTTTGCTTCGATAAAATTGGAATGACAATCTTAATATTCACAACCTTCAAACCATTTGATTGTTTGATTCATTTGCTAGGCAGCAGTAAATTCATATTTTTAAAATTCTACACTCTGGTCTTCATAGCTATGACCCTTACACCTTGGCTCTGATACCAATTACGATCTATTAGTCATATCCAAAACACAAATACTTTGTATTAAATACAATTACAAATGCTTCATTGTTGAACGGTCAAGAATTCTCTCGAACTTGTTACAGTCAAAAAGCACAGGCACAAACAATTCTATATAATTAGATGAAGAAATTAATATATGTTATGAAATATTTACCCTATGACTTTGATACAAAACAAATGGCACACCATCCGCTCTAGAATGGACTTGAGCATTCCTCTTGATTATGATGTTGTTTAGGATACTTACGAAATAGATGAGCAAGGACCTAGCCTGAATGCTACTCTGTATAGCCTCCACTTTTGTAAGATGCAAATTATCACCGGAAGAAACCAAAGATTGCCTTAATATGTTCTCATGTTGGACCTCTATTGCCATTTTAAAAGTATCATTGATTAATAGTAATGCAGCCTCTGTCCTTTTTTTTGGAGGTCCGCAATAGGACACCACACTCTAAGATCTGCATTAACCTCGAATAAGTTGTTCGATCACACTACATCAACACAAGCATGATTAGCGATATGTTCCTCCTAAACAAACTAGGTGGTAATATGGGTAGGTTAGCCACAGTCTTGACTGCTTTTAGTAGAGAATGAAAATGAAAACAAAGGCTTAAACAGAGGAGAACTACATTAGAAATGCAACCATATCCTCGGCAGAATTTCTTATTGGACAGTATCCTTTTCTTGAATGTACATTGTAAACACAAAGGAAAAGAGCAACAGCCAATGCTTTTTGTCAGCCCCTCTTTAATACATGCTTAAAAATGCTTAAGAAAGAAATATGTTCGATGTTCAATAAATATTTTTAGCTGGCAGATTTGTGAACGAAAATTATGATTAAAAATGCTGACAACAAAGCTAGAAAACTATTGATATCGGGAATTCAAAACCCAGCACTAATGTCTCTCTGTTTAAATTTCCTTGCTAACAGGTTATTTTCGCTCAAAAGATTCCTTTGATTCTATGGCAAGAAAAAGAAGATGAAGTAAAGAAATGGAAGTGGCGTCATGTCTCATAGCTCTGAGACCACTTTTAAGGATTTGATAAACAAAACATTCACATATTAAACAAGAAATATACAAACATAAACTTAAAATATACAACGGGTCTGTTACGGCAGATTTGGGAAAAAACATAATTTTTATTAATCTTCTTGCATAAAAACAATTACATTGTCTCCTTTTAAGGAATCTCTCAAACTACTAACCCTCGGTCTTTTCATATCCTAACTAATCCAAGACTGACTAAAATTAGCGGTGGAATTCTCCCCTTTACTATAACTATCATTAAAATTAGAGTTCATAAATTTAGATCTCCTCATTACATGCAAAGATAAATAGATTATTAAATTTCCTAATTTCTAACTCCAGCATGTTCAAACATGCATGCGAAGTCTTCTTTATTTGGTGGATTCAATTCCAGTGAGCTCTCAGTTCAAGCAGTGCATGAACGGTGCATGGAGAAATTATATCCTCCAACACCCCCTGTAATTTCACCTCAGCTACTACTGCATGCACTTTTGCTCATCAATAAATTCTGAAATGGTTTTCTTGTTTTCAAAATTTATCATAAACTTTTACCCACATGATCACGAACTTTTTCATGTGGTTTCTACCGACCACAGAAACTCATCAGCATAGCAAATCTTCAAATTTATTATTATCATCTATTTCAGTTCTATAAAGTCTTCATACTAACTCAAAATCATATGTTAAATCTTCAAATTCGGATTGAACCTAAGAAAATCCCATCATTCTTTTGGGATGCTCTTAACCACGAGCTCTCCACCATAAAACCACGAGGTGCCACGATTTCCAAAACCCCTATAGCTAAAGCACATGTGAACTGTACCTTCCCCTCCAAAATTAACCATCGTCAGCTTTATGTTGAGTGAAGCGTAAGGATATTGCCATTTACAATTCCTCTCCTTGGTAGTTTTATCATTCTGACTGAATCCGCGCTGATCATCCTCTCATCATTGCAATTAATGCTAATGGTGAGGGATCCCCAAATGTGAATAATCACAAAATCTCTCCAAATATTCCTGACTTCATCATAATTAATCGAAGGGTTCTCCCGCCCACTTGGGTTCCCACCAATAGGCCACCTGTTGTACTTTTCCATATTTCATATTGCACCACAAAGAGTACATTCACTTTCCCATTCTTTTATTTCTTTTATTTCTTTGATGTTATGACCAATTTTAGCTAGGTCATCGGTACATGTGATCCACGTGGATTTCTTAAAGTCCCTCGATCAATGTGTGGATGCTTTGATAGTTAACATAGAATCCCCCTCGATGATGAGCCTATTGATTCTTCTAGTGCTAAGCCAATATTCATGTCGATGCATAGAATGTACAAAATAGAAAATTGTTTCCTTTAATAGCATTCATAGATCCATAAGGAACATACATTATTTGTAAAGACAAATAATCAGGTTTGTTAGAAGGATGGTGAGGGGACAACTTTTATACGTTTCAAAATGAAATACCAAATAATTTTTTTTCTTTTGATTAATGAAATGAAATGAAAAAAGAACACTAATAAAAGTTTATTTTTTAAGAATATGGATAATTTCACTAATGAGTAGACTCTTACATTTATAAATTTTAGATTAAAGTATAAAATTTTGTCATACTTTAAATCAATTTATCCTCACAAGTATTTATTTAATCAAAAATCAATTTGGATGAAGCATATGAACTATCTATTTATTTAAAAATATGTTTTTCTGTTTGATTATTATTTATCATTATTATACAAAAAGGACTTTAGATAAATGTCATCTTTCAAATATATAATAAATAATCATAATGTAGAATAAATAACATAAAAAATAAGTTGATATAATATTTTACATTTATAAAAATAAAAAATAGTCAAAAATACACATTTATCATTTTATATTTTATATTAATTGAAGATTTAATCATTTCATACAACTTCAAGCTTTTACCCTGTAATCGAATAATCTAATAAATCATAATATAAGTATATTCTTTCAACATTATCCATGATCATGTTTAATCCTATATATCTTTTACACACAATCCACTCTCATCTTAATAATAACCAGGAAAATGACAAACGAAGGACGAACTAGACCTTTTTGAAGATAGGACTAGACACGAATCCACCTAACCGCACATGGCGTCTGACTCCGACACATTGCGTAACGCCTCTTATTTGATAAAACATTAGGGTCCTAAAACTACTAGAGCGAACCTTGAACCTAACAAGTTTTACAGTTTTAAACCAACTACACAAAACAACTAGCGAAAGCTAATTCCCTGTAGGAATTACTTTAAATTGTTGAAGGGGCAATTTCCAAGCGATGTTCAGCAGGTGGATTGATTTCACGTTCCTCTGAGCCTGACGGCAAATATTCCAACTGATCGGCGACGGTGGTAAGAGTCTTCTCAGATTTCTCTCTCCCGCGTCTGTCCATTCTCATCAGCGCCTTTGCCTTCCCAGCTACGTAAAGTGCCCTCCCTATGTTGTTTTCATCAGACTCTATCGCCCACTTTCTTGAGTCGGATGCTAATTGAGTTCTCGCTTTTATCATTGAACCATATACAATGTCTGCTAATGCACAGTGTAACTCCTCCAACACTTTATGTAAGTACTCCTCCAACGATTTAGTTGGATCAAGATTGGGAGCAATACTTTTGCATAACTTGTACAAAGCAATTCCTGCTGCAACATTCTTCCAGTTCATGGAATCATACGCTCCTTCGAACTCCTCATCCACATCCTTTTGTTTCTCTCTTTTACCTTCTTCCTCCTCCTCCTTATTCTGAGGACCTCGTTTTTCCGCCTGAGGAGTCTCTGCCTTAGCCTGATCAGGTTTTTCCTTCTCCAGCTTTGCCTCAAGTCCAAGGCAACGAATCATAGCCGACCAAATGTTAAAACCTCTGGGCTTGCTCGCTTTCTCTTTGGCCTCCGTTGCAATCCCATTAATTGCTTCATCTATACGCCAAGGTGTGGGCGGTAGATTCTTTTCCTCCACCTTCTTTTGTATTGTAAGGAAGAACTTATCAGCAGCTTCACACATGATTCCGTCAGCTTCGAGGCCATCAACAAAATCAAGAATCTCCCATGCTTGAGCGTACACCTTCAGATAATCCTTCACTTGTGCATAATTAGAGATTGGATAGAGATGGATGATGAATCTGATCAAGCAAACAGCTGTCATTTTCCAAGATATATTAGATGCCTCTTTAAATTGTTTCTCCACCCCTAACTGCTCATAGTTCTCATTCCTCCACAAATAATTGAATTCTCTAGGCTTTTTTTCATGGAAAACGCTTAGATCTATACCATCTGGCGTTTCGTTGTTCTTATTCCTAAACTTCAACAAGAAATCAACCGACTGTGTACAACTCTTTTCTCCATCAAGATGACCCTGCGTGATCGAGTCCTTAGCTTTTCTAATTGACTTTTTGTTTGCTATCCACAGGCTTTCTGCAGTCTCCCCCAGCATAACCAGCTCTTTCAACATTACTTCATAATTTGGAAACTTCTCGAATTTACTTTCATCGTGCTTGGATAGTATCAAAGCAACCAGCTTATCAGTGAATTTGTTGTGAAAAATTATCAAGGACACCACCCAACATATTTTGCTGAACAATACAATCCCCCATTGCAGCCCCATCACCACATACAGGAGAGTCCAATGTGCGTGGTATTTTGTCGGTGGCTTTGCAATAAGCTTTCCCAGCGTTCTCTTCAGCCTTTGCTCCTGCAGAAGCTTATGCCGTCGTCCATCAATCAACTCTTGGATGTACCTTGTCCAGTAATCTTCAACTCTGCAAACTGAACGCCGGGTACCCTTATGCCATCTTGTGTAGTAACCTGCGGCTATAGCCCATCGCCATCCAATTATTGCCCAACCTATTAGGATGAAACTGACTTGCAGAATAATCACCAATAACTTCATCTTATCAGAGACTGTATCAGTCGTCATAGTGGGATCCTGGTACAGCCATCCTATTATTGAAGTCCAAATTAGTACCGAAAGGACCGTTCCAGCAGAAGAGCTCAAAGGCGACCTGGCAATAATATATTCTGGTGTGTAAGCACGAGCAACGATCCAAGCCTTCAGCACTTCATTTTCAACATCACGCCATTCTTTACTTTCATCCTTACCTTCTTTTAGAATCAGTGGGATCTTTTGAGCAAAAATAACCTGAAACCAAGCAAATTTAACATAAGAGCCCATGTTAGTCGGATTAAAATGGCAAAATGATAATTTAAACGTTTATATATGAAAGTCTTGCGAACTATTTCAATAGGGAAATTCAGAAATGTCATCATCAAAAGTAAAGAGCTGCTTTATACACTGGACTAGTTCATGTGTCAGCACACCTTTTGGGAAGCTAATGGAACAATTGATTGACAATGTCTAAACACTAAATTAAAATGCATATCTTCCAAAGGGGTGTTGGAATAGATGGATTCAACACTTCACATTCGCAGTCAGTTTCAATCAACCTGCAGTGCCAGCTGTATATGTAACAGGCTCAAAGAATGTGAAACTGAAAAAATAAAATGAAAGAGCAAAAATAAAATGCTGAAAATATTGATTTAGATCATTCGAATACACATAGAATTGAAACCAACAATGATATTGAAATCATACTGAATTTCTGAAATGATATGAATATTTGTATGAATAATACTTAATCATTACATTGATGTCTGGGCATCTTTATATAGTTTTATTTTCTCTTACAACAACTACTTACAGGAATAACTTCCTAGCAACTATATATTGAACTAATTTTATTCATCTAATCTAAACACAAAAACTAATCTAATTAATGTAATAAACCTAACATTTCCCCCTTATTACATTAATTCAACAATCATTCTTGCTAACCTGATTAATGTAATAAGTTCAGCATTCCTAAGCTAATAAATGTAATAAGTTCAGCATTCTCCCCCTTATTACATTAATCTAACAAAATTGAAAAGCCTTCACCAAGATGATAAACTTTGATCAAGCTCCTTCACCAATCTTTGAAAGAAATTTGCAACTTCAGATTGCAAAGCCTAATCTTAAGTTGAGCTCCTTCACTAATCTTTCTCTGCAACTTCAGATTTCAAATCCTAATCCTAAAGTTGCCCTCATATCCCAACTTCAAATTGCAAATCTTGAAGTTGGCCTCATAAAAACATTGTTTCTACCTCTTTTACACAACGAGACATAGTTTCTCCACATTTTCACATCTCCATAGAGTGTTCTTGATGCCTCCTTTGGTGCTACACATGAGACGCCTTTCCTCTGAAAGTCCACATCTCCTCTGAGTGTGTCTAATGCCTCCTCAAGTGCCATAGAAACAATCACCACTAATATGTCGTGACGTCTTTCCTTTAAAAATCGACATCTCCTCCGAGTGTCTTAAACGCCATTGTTGAAATCATGCCCCCCCCCCCCCCCCCCCCCCCCCCTCATTCAATAGAAGGAAAATCATGCAGCTAAACCCCCTCTTTTCTTCAGGGACACAAATATATCAATTCCCCTCTTATCTTTAGGGAGGAATTGGCTAAGCCCCAACTTTACAAGAACACAAATAGTGGCTTCTCATGCAATAATCATCTCTAAGCGAGAAGCTAGCTTGAGATGATAGAAATCCTCCAACCTCCATTGCCTCCAGCCTCCTATTTACTTCTATTCTTTATAGCAAAAAAATTGTAGCTTTTTCACCAATCCACATAAAATTTCCCATAGATTTTTTTCAACCAAAAGAAACTGTATCTTAATTTTCCATTTGTAGAATTCAAAACCTTCAAACTTAGCAATAGTAGACATTTTATCCATTTTCTTCTTGATTGATTTGAAAGAAAATCAAGCAACTTAAATAAAATGCACAATAGAAAAGTCAACACTGCTTACAAATTAAAATGCATTCAAGGTTGTATGAAATGGTTCTCCAAGAGCATATGAACCAAAGCAACTTACAAATTATGAAAGGCAAAGAAAAATCTCAGAATCATTCCTCTTGCATTTATAATGAATGCAAAGCCAACTTCACTGTTGCATAAAAACATTATCATCACTGCTGGGCACAACACAATTTCATCTCACCATTAACTCTCCATTTCCTATATACCTTGCTCTAATACCACTATAACAGGCCCAAAGAATGTGAAAATGAAAAAATAAAATGAAAGAGCAAAAATAAAATGCTGAAAATATTGATTTAGATCATTCGGATACACATAGAATTGAAACTAACAATGATATTGAAATCATACTAAATTGCTGAAATCATATGAATATTGATATGAATAATACTTAATCATTATTACATTGATGTCTGGGCATCTTTATATAGTGTTATTTTCTCTTACAACAACTGCTTACGGGAATAACTTCCTAGCAACTATATATTGAACTAATTTTATTCATTAAATCTAAATACAAAAACTAATCTAATTAATGTAATAAACCTAATAGTATACTCCTAGAAATCTGAATATTAGAAATCCACATCTTCCTATGCTATGCCTCATGTAACCATCCACTTGTCAAAAGCCTAGAATCTTCCTCTACTAGGTTGTTCCTAGAAGCCTCTATAAATAAGAGGTAAAACTACAACAAATGTATCTCAATCACAGAGAGTTATGAGTTAATAATATCAATTCTATCTCTTCTGTTCTACTCATATTCTAATTTCTCTCTGTGATATCTAATTTTTAACCTGGTATCCAAGCGTATTTCAATTCAAGGGTTGTCATATAGTTCTTTTCTGTGATAAATGACTATATTAGAGTGTCTATGATTCACAAGCTATGGTAGAATTTGTTTGTGTGAAATCTAATTTATTTTTTGTTGTCCAACTGAAGAAATATTATAAAACATGCTGAAAATCGTAGTAAGCAAGATACTATTGTTTGTGTAGTTCCTAAAAAAATTATTGAGTAATTTGGGCTTTATGTTGGCTGTTATATCTATGGTTTTTATTCAATTTGAGTGTCTTGGTATAGAAAATAGTTGGGAGATGGTATGTTAAAGTTTGTTTTTATGATCACCCAATGAAGATGATATGGGATGTAAGTGTATGAATTGGCAATAAGTGATGTGTCTATCTAAATGAGAAGGCTATGTTGTTAAGTTTAGTCATGTAATAGAAGATTATTGAATCAAATATCCCTCAAGTGAGTATTGTACCTAATCTATTGTAAGAGATGCATTATCAGTTGTGCCTAACACCTCAAAAGTTTTTACATATTGATGAACTATGTATCTAAAAAATATTTCTAGTGAACTAGAAAGCATAGTCATTGGGTACCCATGTGACTTAGTAGATGGGTTATTTTTCATATGGACTCAATATTAGTGTGCATGAGAAAAGTTTAGAGTTGGTTTCCCCATCATTAGAATGTTTTTTAGATGAATAATGGTTTGTGGTAAGCCAAAACCACTTGTTTAAGTAAATAACAGTTTGTGCTAAGGCAAAACCATTTTTTAAGGTGAAGAATGATTTGTGGTAAGCCAAAACCATTTGTTTAGGTGAAAAATCTAAGAGTCTTGAAGGGTTTGTGGTAAGCCAAAACCAATTGTTTGGGTGCAAAACCTAATTTTTTTTTTGAAGGGTTTTTGGTAAGCCAAATCCACTTGTTTGGGCAAGAAAATTGAAAGCAAATCAATTGTATTAGCTGGGGAAAATCTCAAATGGTTATGGGCAAACTAGTCAAAAACCCACATCATAATGACATGGGGAACAAAGTGATAGTGATAAGGGGAGCACAACTCTTATGTTGTAAATGGGTACTTAAGAAGGCTTAATGCCTGGACCCATCCTATTTGAATTATTTCATTGTTATAATTTCTCCCACAAACAAAGTCTTTTGTGACAGAAATTAAGGGAGGTTGTTGGAATAGACGGATTCAACACTCCACATCCATAGTCAATTTCAACTGAATTATTTTGCTAGTTATATACTCCTAGAAATTTGAATATAAGAAATCCACATCTTCTTATGGACTGAGTCCTACACCTCATGCAATCATCCACTTGTCAAAAGCCTAGAACCTTCCTCTACTGGTTTAGTTGCTAGAAGCCTTATAAATTAGAGGTAAAACTACAACAGATGTATCTCAATCATAGAGAGTTATGAGTTAATAAAATTGGTTCTATTTCTTTTGTTCAACTCATACTCTAATTTCACTTTACACATAATATTCTTTTCTCAAACATTTTAAAACTTTCCTTATGTATATTATACTTTAGTTTACTTTTTAGCTACTACCTAGTTCATAGGTCAGCGATGATTAGTTCTCTTTAAAAAAACAATCACTTGGCTGGCCACACAAGATCTCTACAATGGAATTCATGTACAAATTGCAAAGGAAATTCCCATCTTGGCAATAATGGTACTTTCCCTTTAATTTTTATGATCAAGGAAAATATAAGTTTAAAAGGAAAGCAAAGAAGGTATGATTGTGAAACAAATAGAAAATAATCTGTTTGTATTTTTAAAGAATATATTTCTACTTCCAATCAACATATAATAAGTAATTATAAAATTAACAAAAGTAGACTAAATATTAATTATTAGTATAAATATATATATGATAAAAGTACACTAAATATTAATTATTAGTATAAATGTATATTTAACAAATTATCTAAGTTTTTTCATTGTATTAAATTTTTTACTATTAATATTGTTGAAAATATTGATAAAGATAAAAAGTAATATCAATATAGAATAGTAATGTCTAAATCACAAGAAATCGAAAGAGCCCTAAATATTCCACAAGAATTGAATGAATGTACACTAGATAGCATCATAACATAAGCTCCAGTTTCTGAAAATGATTATGTCAAGAGTTTTTTCCATGAATTACACTCTGTGATCTGTCATCACGATTAGAAGAGAGTTGAAGTTAGAAAACAATAAATAAAGTGATATATCATCAGGATTAGAAGAGAACTGAAGGAGAAAACAATAATTCTGTTTATTTTTTTCTCCTTCAGCTCTCTTCTAATCGTGATAATGGATCACAAAGTGTGATCTCAAATAGTGATGCAAAAAACTTTAACACAATATTTCACGAAACTGCAACTTACTACATGATAGATTGTAGAAAACTAACATCTTTAAAGCATCATAGAATGAGTACCATCAACTTAAATCCATCTGTATAGAAATTATTGAAAACAGAGTTATCTCCTTAGAATTGTAAAAATTGATTATCTGAATACTTATATGCTAGGCCAACCGAATTACTTTTTATACCAGTGAAAACATTTAATATAGATTATCACGTAAAACAAAGAAGTGAGTTATGATTCAAGGTAACAAGATTTGTTATCACTGTTCTACTTTAATTTTAAGAAAAACATGATATCACAATTTATTACTACCTCATAAAGTTAAATCGTTTAATTATCTACGAAATCTATTGAACAAATTAGTATTGATTGTCTGGATAGAATTCTGGAAGAAGAATATATTAAAGGCAATTCGAAGAAAAACCCCTAGGAGTAGGAGGGTTGTTCTGAAATAGGGTTACATACCTGAATACCCCCGCTGGCTATGTTGGCGCAGCCTAGGAGAAGAATGAGTAGGGTGAAAGAGAGAGATAATAGGACCGCCGATCCAATGAAGAGTAGCTCGCTCGAACCCTTGTCAGTGGGCCATAGAGACAAAAGAGTTGTCAAAGATCCGCCTGAGTAGGAATTGAGAGTGTATAGTTCAGTCGTCATTTGACCGAGGATTGTGATCCCCAAGGCGGCTATCTTCCCCCAGAACTCCTTGGAACCCCTCGCAGCCATACTTGGCAGCAGATATGCCATCACCACACACACCATGAGTCTCCCACTGTGGATCATCCACAATGCACTCTTTTTCAACTTGTTACCTTCCCATGCATCCTCAGATAATGCACTCTTCCCGCTAAGTAAGTTGAGCAGCTGGATTATCAAAGCACTCAGCACAAGAAAATGGGAAGGAACCCAGTGAGCTTGCCTAGTGTACGCTGTAAATGCATCCAGTACAATGAATACGAGATATATCACTACCACAAACAACAGTATTGATATCCTTCCAATCTCACTGCCCTCCATGATATTTACCGCAGTTATACCAAAAACACACTATGCTCCTTGGAGGAAATAAGCTCACGTATTTATATACTCAGCTTTGGCAGAACAGGAAAAGAGTAAAGATAAAGATTTCAAAGCATGCTGGAAATTAAAGAGCTGCTTTGAGTTAATTTGTGCTATGTTCTTTATGAGTCGCGTCAGAACGGGCCAAGGAATAAAGATAAAAAGTTAAAAGAGAGTTGGAAATTAGAGACTGATTCAAATCAATTTACACTTCGTTCTATGTTGAGTAAGACGGCTGATTATTTTAGTTGGATAGGAAAAGACTAAAGATGAAATTTAAAATAATATTAGCAATTATAGAATAACTTTTACAAATTCAGTGCATAGAGTATTGGAAATTAAAGAAATATTTCGAATAAAATCATACTTTTGTGATTTTTTTTAATATAAAAAAAGGACTATTCATCATTAAAAAATTATACTTTTTTCTATGCTGAGTTGGGCTGATTGATTAGTTCTTATGAACATTTGAGTCTGAAAATTATCTTCCATTTTGCGCAAACCGTACACAATTATCACCTCAGCATCTCTTCTTTAACACAACACATATCATACGTCACACGCGACTTTGTCTTTTCCAATTGTCGGAATATGATGTCTACCAATTATTTTTTAAATATCCGTCAGACCTAGTGACCTAAGATCATTTTAATTCCGCTAAGTCGAATACTATTGATAAGTAGAATACTATTGGTAAATTGAATTTTTTATTTAAAGTATCTCTAATGTTGAAAACCGTATATACATGTTATTTTTAGCTGTTTATTTATTGAAGTTCGATTGAAATTTGCAATCATTTCAAACTTTCAAAATAAAAGAATACGAGTTTATTTTATATTTTTTTGGGGCTATAGGCAAGTGAATTTTTAATGCATAAATAATTAAAGAAGCTTCATTTTGGACGTTGGAAAGTTAGTTTTTATATAACATTTTTGTTTTGTTTTGTGTAATGTAGTTATTAAGAACATTCAAAATATTTAATAGAAGAAAAACATTAGAGGTGGAAACTTATTGGTCTATTTAGAAGAACTTGTGCATTGATAGATTTTTTTAAATTTTAATTGAAGAGCTTTAAAATCCACCTACAAGCCATCATAATCAAGGCTAGACATGGTGGAAAGATGAGAAAAAGACATTTTGTGCATACTCATGAGGTTTACATTTAGAATGACCCATACATCAACATAATTCCAAAATTCCGCTTGGAGGCACATGGTTGAATCCATGTATAGATTATTAGATTGAAGATTAGACCTGACCCTGAGACTAGCAAAAGGTCTCTATATGTGGGCCCATCAATCTAGGAAATTTCATCATTCTTTTACCAACAACATTCTAGTAGCAAGACCACACCATGCAAATGTTTCAAACAATATAGCTTTAGGTGTATTTTTTTGGAATAGGCCAAGCTTGATAAAAACCAATCGTGATTATAGAAGCATCATTGTCAAGTTCTTTAAAGAACCCTCTAGGTAAGAATCCAAAAAAAAATGCTTCTATACAAATACATATGCAAGGGAATCCAAAAAACTCTTAGCTATTGAATGGCGGGGAGTATGAATCAAGGAAATAAGTCTCAATACCTCACATTTCCAAAGGGGTTGTATATAGTTCTATACATCAAGAGGGGGTCAAGGAGAAAGATCCTTTCTAAATTGACCCCAAGGTTCTTAGATCATAGTAGGCTAAGGTAATCCAATTGATAGAGGAGGACTAGTCACCACATATGTGGAGCTAGATAAAAAATTATCAAATTCCTTAAAGCCCTTGTCAGAGGAAAAGGTTAATTTAATTTAATTAATTAAAATACATTTTCTCCCTTCTTAAGATTTCACTTTATGCATTTATGCATTCTCATTTAATAATTAATTAGTAATTATTAAATAACATTGGTTTCGATGTCCTACTATTAAGGATAGATCATTTGTAATTATCTTGCATCTTTTACATTTCTAAGAATACAATTTGCATATTTTTAGAGCAAACCCTTGCCTCTTCTTGTCTTTTTCTTCTTTGTGATAGGTTTTTAAATGCAGGTATTATTCAGGCTTTGTGAATTTGTATTGCGTATTACTCAAATCCTTCATGGTATCAGAGCCAAATTTGTTGTAGCTTGTTCAATATTTGGAGAAATAAGAGAAAAAGAGTTTGACAGAATAGATCTAACATTTTTTGGGCATTTTTCTTTGATTTTTGGAGGTGTGACGATGGCAATTTAGAAAAAATAATTATAGAGGTGGTTTTCAAACGACAATATCTCATTCATACAGACTCCTTTTTCCTAACAATTTTTGTTTTGTTTTGGGGTTGAATTTTGTGGTCTACACATTGGTGTAGGTTGTTTGTGATCTCGAGTTTTGAATTTTTCTGAAAATCATAAATCCTTATTTTGCAACTTCAAATACTTCATTCAGGCTCATATGGACACATATTCAAGTGCTATTCTTTTTAAAAGTGCATGATTTGTTGTCTACTATCTAGATTTGGTATTAGTTTAGAATAATAATAAGTGGACATAATACTTTAGCATTTGGTCTCTTTTTGGCCTACAAAAAATAAGTATTTGTGATTCACATCTAAAGTTTTTTTGCTGTTCTCTCATTTATATGCATTCCTTCTAATAGCTGGTGTTCGGTGTTTTGCATTGTGGGGGGTGTTTTGTCATATTTTTTCTATTATTTACTTATGTAAACTAGAACTATATTAAAAAACAACTCCACACCTTTTAATACAATGGCCAAAACCTCTTCTTGTCTAGACCTTTTGACCCATCATAATTATGACACATAGAAGACCTCGATGACATGGCTTCTCTGATCAAAAGGGTTGTGGTCTTGTTTAGATCCAGTGTAGCTAGTTTTATAGAGACCTTTTGAGGTCATGTAGCACAGGAACATGATGGATCAGGCAATAAGATTGATTTCTTTATAGGTCTCTGACAATCTACAATTTTAGCTTAGCGGATGCAATACCCCTCTAGCTATGTAGACCAAGCTTGAAGGTTTGTTTGGTATAGTGAGTGAGTTCAGGGCACTTCAAATTGATGCAGAGCTTACCTCACTTATACTAGATTCTTTTGCCTCCATTGAGGACTTCTTGATGAAATTCAAGCAACTAAGATCTTTATTGTAGGGTTGTGGGAAAATGAAGACTGACATAGACTGTATCTACTTAATTCTTTCTAAGCTTCATGGAAACTTTCAAAATTTTTCTTCTACCTGCTATTCAACCAAAGATTCTTTGGGGAATAGATTTACCATGCCATCATTTGAGGTTTCTTGTTATAGAATGACTTGAGAGAAAGGTAAGCTCTCTCAGTGGGATTCCCTCACAGGCTCACAAAGTCATGCATTGGTAGCTCGACCATCTTTAGGGATGAAGGAGAAGACTCAAAAATCTCATTCTACAGAGTCTTAAATTGATTCTAGCACTCACAATTCATCTAGGTCACCTCCTCCTAAAGAGGCTAAATCAAAGACAAAATGACAAAAATGTGCTTATTTTAATATGCCTAATCATGATGAGTCTTATTGCTATGAGAAGAAGTTAGATGGCTATACCAAACAGGTTTTAGATTTGATAGCTCTACTTCAGAAGAGAAGCATTGATATTTCTTTTACTTTTTACAGACCTTCATCATCATCATCATCATTTCAGTCAGATGGTGAAGATATGGGAAAGGGTCATGCACTATGTGCAACTACTATCCCTCATTCTTCTGGTTGGTTATTGGATTCAGGTGCTTCACACCATATGATATCTTCTCAGGATTTGTTCTCTTCTTTAGAGGCTTCTCCTACTTCATACATTTTGATGGGGAATAACACTATTATTGCATTATGTGGGAAAGGTTCTATTGACATTGATGATGGTACATTTCATGATGTACTTTGTGTAGACACCTAAATTTGATTACACTATTTTAGTAATCCTATTTAGTTATCTAAAAAGGCATTATTAATTAAATTTCTATTTAATTAATCCTTTGTCATCCCCTAGTTGATTAATTTAATTAATCATCTATAGTCCTAATTGATAAATCAAATAATCTATTATTTATCAATTAAATCCTATTCTTCTATCTAATTCCAATAATCCCCATTTATTAAATAAATCTATTTGATAAATGAAATCCTCAAATTCAAAAAAACCCTAACCTATCTCTAATCCTCCATTTAGCCTAATCCACCCCATCCACCCATACTAACCAAGCTTAGCCACTAACTCACCCACCCTCATTAAATGCCATCCACTTGCACATCTCTAACATCCCTAAGCTAATCCTAAACCCAAGCCTAATCCACCCCCTAATGTTGTCACATTCCTTAAACAAGTTTAAGACTTTCCTAATCCAAACCAAAGTCTGCCCTCAAAAAACCCAACCACTAAGTCATGAGTGCTCTTACAAAACATAAAGACTCTTACAAGCCCACTCATGAATCTTACACCCATCTTCCACACTCTTCCCTCTTCCACACTCATTCCTCTTACATCCCTCTTACATACTCAACCCCACTCATCATGCCTTTAACCAACCCTTTACCCTACCCTCTCACACTCATCCTCCTTGTGAGAAGTGTCACCTTCCCATTAGTGCTAAACAAGCACAATCCATGTGCTCTCTTTTGAGTGCATCCTAGCCCTCCTTAAGCCTTCATCCATCCTTGCATCTAAGCCCTCCATCCCTCTACCCCTTAGCCTATAAATTGAATCCCATCCCAAGCCATTTCATCAACAATCTTTGAGCTAAAGTTACCATGCTATTTTGAGAACCAAAGCCATCAATATTACCCTTATAATGCCAAATTGAGAGCTCACAAAGCTACCAATTCGCCATTACCCATCTCCATTGAAGCAGCTTTTGAGCATCTTGAGCATACATCCACAGCAAAAGGACACATCTACAGAATCAAGAAAGCATGGAGTGTTTTCTCTTGTGAGGTTTGCACTTGTTTGCTTTCTTTGTCTAAGCATATATGTGAATTTAGTTTTTGGTTTGTGAATGTTTACTTTATTTGTTAATGTTCTTTGCATACTAATTCTTGTTCTACACTTTGTGTTCCATCTTTTTCCTCTAATCTTCTCTCTATTTATTAGATTAGACATAGTGGGACATGAAAGACAATTAATTTTGCACTAGATTTAGTGTACATCAGAGATAACTTGAGACATGCACTATTATTGCTACAGGGACTATTGATCATGCTTCCCGCCTATATTCCTTCTCACATTTTGGTCCACCATATCCACTATCAGAGACTCACTCTTTTTTACCATGAGAGTCTATTGAGGTGAAATCAGGTTGCTTGAACTTATGTGTTGTTCTTGAGATTAGTGTTATGACTTCTACACCTCCACCTCCTATTTAGATTCCATCTCTTGCACATGATTACTCTTGAACATTGCCTACTATTGTAGCTCCAATCATTGAGCAACCTACTATAATTGTTGAGGATATATCAGAGGACACACATCTCCTCTCAGATGATAGATTCAACACAGTTATTATTCCACCTAAATTGGAGATTCCATTTTAGGATTCTCATACTTTCTCCTTTGAGCATTAGTAGGACTTCCAGTTGCACTTTACATGCCTGGGTTTTATCATCCTTATCTATTTCCATTTTTTCCTTTAGATTGTAGCCACATTGGTATGTTCATCAACATAGGAGTTCTGCCATTTTGGTGGGGCTATGGAGCCTCGAGCTTCTATCATGGAGGCTTTCATTGTACTTATGGTCTTGAGAGATTCTCTTTAGATGTTTCATTTGTGCATTCCTTTCTATCTCTTTTTGGAGTAGAGTTTTTCCCACTGGGCTTTCTTTATTTATCTATTTTATAGTGATTTGATTGTGACTGGGTACCTCATCACACCTTGTTGCTAGGACAAAAGTTTTCTTTCCTCATTGCATTGTAGATTCCTTGCTCTTTCTACATTGTTTCTCATCTTAAGGGCGGGTGTTAGAGAAAAATATTAATTTAATTAAATTGATTAAATTACTTTTTCTCCCTTCTTAAGATTTTTCTATTTATGCACTTATGCATTCTCATTTAATAATTAATTACTAATTATTAAATAGCATTTAATTTTTAGGTTACCCTTTTTGGGTTTCAATCTCCTACTATAAGGATAGATCATTTGTAATTATCTTGCATCCTTTTCATTTCTGATAATACAATTTGCATATTTTTAAAGAAAACCCTTGCCTCTTCTTGTGTTTTTCTTCTCTATGATAGGTATTCTTCAAGCTTTGTGGGTTTGTATTACGTATTGCTCAAATCCTTCAGGTCTAACAAGTATGAGAATAAATCCAATCTCAATCCAGTCTTTGAATATGAAAGAGGACAATACAAAAGACATCTAGAAGGTAAATTAATAGAATTGACTAAAGAGAATTAAGTACTTACCACAAAGAGTGAAGGTATTTGCATCTATATTTCTAGCTTCTATATTATTTAAAACAATGGGAAAACCTTTCATGTAGACCTAAAACTGCAAGATCTGCAAAATTGAGAAAGCTTTTGACTTTAAGACAAAGATGAATTTTTGGAAAACAATGACTTTTTGAGACTGACATTACTTTTGAGATGGAGAAGAAATGCATTGGCAAATTGTGAAACTCATGACTCATCTCTAATATTTAGCTGAATGGGTATCTAGACCATACACTATTCAATCTCTGAACATCTATAAATATCTAACAATGGATGTTTGGGTGGCTGTCTAGGGTTTTTATTCAATGTAAATGTGCGTGATTCTCATTTTTGAGCTTTGAAATCATGCAATGCTAAGATCTAAATCCCTACATGAAATCTATAACATGTAAATTGCAATTAAAATTAAAATTGAGAATGAAGTGAGAATCTACATAGATTTGAGGAAAACCAAAAAATCATACCAAGGCTCAAAGGCCAAAGTACTGTAAGACACACTCACAATCTATATTTGTTACTCCATGAATGAATCTTGATTTCCTCAATGATAACTTGAATAACAAAGCAAAGAAATCTCTTGCTTCAAAGGATGATTCAAGTCTTTTTTGCATTCACACTATTGGCTTTTGTTTTGATAGAATGTTAACAACATCTTACAACATCAGGATACCTAGGAATTAGCTAGAGACTATAATGGGCATTCTTAGAAGAAAAATAAAAGGATCAACTAATGAGACTTTGATCTCTTCTCCACTTTGAACTTTGCAAAATTTAGGTGTGTATACCTAGGAATTCACTCTTTATCTATTTAGAATTCAAACACTCAACATTAATTCCAATATAACAAATGATTGAGGCTTAGTTATTCTAATTCTAGGATTGCAAAAGAGATGATAAGTAGCTAGTTTATCAAACCCTAAACACCATGAATCAAGCATAAGCTTACTTTCTAAATATGCAATAATAAAATAGTAAAATGATTGATTTATGTGAATTTTTGCACTATATAAGATATTCCAAACTAGGTCAAATTCAAAGGATAAACAATGCCTTATCTATTGGGCTATTAACAAATTCAAATTAGGCATCTACTTTTGGATCTATCTTAACATTTTGTGAGAAGGTTATCAATATTCACTTCTAGAACTCATACTTATCAAAATCTTCAATGAAAACCATGAAATTCTTCCAATTTACATTAAGAATTTACATAACCCATTAGATTATTAGAAAAAGTAAACTGAAATTTAATGAAATTTTCTTATTAACTCTTGGAGAATAAATGGAGATAAAAGAAGTGACAAGATCTAGAATGAAAATATAGCTTTCTACATTTTGCATTAACTTCTTTGAAATGTATACAATCCAATGACAATCCCTATCAGAAGACAACTCAGTTGGACCAACAACTATTAACTTTTTTCATTCATACTTTGGAACAAAATCTTATAGTATACATGGACTGACACATAAATGAACATAACTCTATTCAGAATAAAATTCTTGGACCCTCACTCCACATCTTGAAAATCCTTTTATAGAAAAAAAGATTGAAACAAGCTTCTAATGGGAGGAATCATGCTAAAAAACAAGATACAACAATAATTTTCCATATAAGACAAAACAATTACAAAAAGAATGTTGGAGATAGCCAAAATTTGAATAGTTGTGAATCTAGATGTTAGGGATCAACTTTGTAGTTCTTAAAGAGAGTATAACCAAAGTAGGTGAACTAAAAAGATATGGTATATCTATCAAGTAGTTGTCCTTGCTCCTGGTGTTCTTTGACTTTGTGTTGCTCATTTAGTCATTGTCTCTAGATGGAATTGCCTTTATAATCACTATCACCTCCTAGATTGTAATATATGACTCTTCATCTAGCCAGGTGGCTTTTCTAAGTGTATTTAGCCTAGTTAGACACTTATTCCATTTAGCATCTATGAGCACCCTAACCTCTGCAACTATTTTATTAATGTCCACCTCTAGCTTATAAATAATCTCATCAATATACAATACTATTGCTATATTAGTTTCCTAATTGATGTAGGCAACAAACCTTTAATACTTCAAAATATTGTCAAATGAATCTGACTATTCTCGTCACTCCCTGAGCTTGTTGTCTTCATCAAATTTTTTTTGAATGAAGCCAGTGTTGGAAATATTCAAGATATGATAGGTTACTGAGAGGGGAGGGGTGAATCAGTAACTTCAAAACTTTGAAAAATTTAGTACTTTAATCAATCATTATTTACTTATCTAATCTACTGCATATGTAAGAAATAAAACATCCATAACACATGTACACAGTGATTTGGTAACCCAGAAACCTTCCAAATAGAAAGTAAAAGTAGGGTGGGGATGATACCCACAAAACTTCGTTACTGCAGTTTGAAGTTGGCCTATTAAGGCTTACATTGACCACTGCTGGTGATCTACCCTATTAGGAGGAAAAAGGATTGCTAGGTCCACCTTGTTAGAGGATTTACAAACATACACATAAGTATGCACTCTGTTAGGATATTTATACAAAGACTATTAAGTCTACCCTATTAAAGGATTTACAAAGCTAATTCACCTCTTAGGATGAAACGGTGGATCTACTTACAAACTTGATTTACTGATTAGATCCTTGAAGTATATATCACCTTTTGTGACTGATAAATCTTTACTACTCCTTGTTGACCTTGCTGCTTATTTTGCTAATTCGCATTTGATACTCTAATTCATTCTCATTCTCTTATCTTACATCTATATTTTTAAATGATATAATACATTACATATATACCATTCCAATATTTACCATTTCAAGGTCGGCTAAAATACTAGTGAACAAAATATTACTGAGTCGGCCAAATAGTAAATAACTCAAGTTCACTGAACTAACTTGGTGACCTTCTAATACTTAGCATCCACTGCATTACTCAGCATTGTCATGCACTCAATAGAAGTGAAGGCTCGGTCCATACTAATCACCTGACGTAGTTCTGAACTTAGTAACCATTGGATACTCTATGGATATAATATCACTCGATAAAACTAAATTCTTTGTTTACCTTGCTTTCACTCAGTAAACATTATACTTTCATTACTTGGTAAATGATGTGCTTCCATCACTCGGTAGACACTATGCTTTCATCACTTAGTAGACACTGCACTTTCATCACTCGGTAGACACTATGCTTGGTTAACACTAGAATGCTCGGCGTGAGCTACTACACAAGGTTACCACTGAATGCTCAGTATGAAGTGTTGTACAAGGTTACCATTGAATGCTCAGTATGAATTGCTATACAAGGTTACCATTGAATGCGTGGTTTGAACTGTTGTACAAGGTTACCATTGAATGCTCAGTGTGAACTGTAGATTGAGTGATGAGCTCAGTAGCTATACTGATACAAATAAGTGTTGTCAGTAATGGCAATAATAACTTAATGCCAACAATCTCCCCCTTTGGCATTAGTGACAAAAACACTTATAAGCCAAAAACATATGTACATAACCTTACTGAATGAATGAATGAATGAGTGTAGAACTACTACATATAAAAAATATACTTATGTACACATGCAAACTCTTATTGAGTGCAAACTCCCCCTATCACTTATAGTGATGACTTTCCTCTGAATCTCTCCCCATTTTTGACAATAATGCTAAAAGAATGTATAGATAAAATTTATAAGGCTACACCAAAATGAGATATAAATTCTTGATGTACCTTAAGAATAGTTGCAAAAATACTATCCCATGTTTGCTGCAAAATTTGACAGGTGGAGAGGGCAGTTTGAACTTCTACTGATAATTGGATCAAGTGATCAGGTACTGAGAAGTTCTATTCTTGGACCAATGTTTTGCAATGAGTAATGTGTTTCTGCATTGTGTACATGATAGGAAGGATCATGTTTTTAATGTCTATGAGTGTAGACCAAATTTTTGCTTCCTCTCTCAATAGTTCTACTTGTACATCTGCCAAATATTTGATTTTGCAATGATGGGAGGTTGTGGAGGAGTCCACCTTTAATTTTGATGCACTTGATTGCATATCAATGCCAATCTTATTTAGCTTATCTTTTATTTATTTGGTGAAGTCAGAGACATCACAAAGTTTAGCAAAAAGTGATGCTGCATTATTAAAAGAATTTTCAAAATTTCCCAAAAATGTTGACAATTCAACTTGCTTTATTGCTATCTTTTGAGCAATGTGCTCTAGCACTTTATTATCAAATTTCTTCTCTGCTTTCTCAATAAGTTTTTCATGTCCTTATTGAATTTTTGTACAGCCTCTTCTAACTGAATCAAAATATGTTGAGTAGAATCTACTTCAACACCTGTAGCATCTGTAATAATATTCTTAGCACTCTCAATTATTCTATATTCCTTATCCCTTTTAGACCTTAACTACTTTTGTGTAGCTTTCATCTCTATTAGTTGACTAGCATACCTCATCTCTTCAATGGTAGCATTTTCAAAGTCAATTTTTGGAATTACTATCTCTATGTCTAAGTCAATATCTTCTGGAATTTCTTTTCCAGTGATAAGAAGTCTTAATGGATGCTTTTGTTTGACTTCTGTGATGACTAGTTTGACCTTAGGGATAGATACAATAGTGGAGATGGAAGGGCTAGCAGTAAAAACTGGGATGGGACTTGAGGATTGAATGCCAAGAGAGGTATTAACCGGATCAAAAACTGGAATACTTTCCAAAAATGATGATACACTCGGTATAGCAATATCTGAACTAATTGGATTTAAAGTAGATGCAGATAATGTTGAAAAAACTATAGAATTAGTTGGAGCTAATGAAAACAAAATTGTGGAACTTAAAGGAGTTGATGGAAACAAAATTCTAGGACTTAGTGTTACAGTTGTTGATGATGAAGGAGTTAAGGAGGCTGACTTGGTGGCTGAAGAGGTGATAGGCAGCTCGGTAGATGAAGTTCTTAGTACATCTATTTTAGATACCTAGAGCTAGGAGGTTGCTAGTGAAGATTGAGCAATTGATGTGGCAATTGTGCTCACAATCTCACTTGCAGAAGCTGTCTCCATAGTTGATGTAATAGTTTTTGGTGGAGAGTGAGGAAGGGATGCAATCACTTGTGTTGAAATTTTAACTAGATCTTCTTCTTCCTCATTTTCTTCTTCCTCCTTGTCTTCTTCCTCTTTCTCTTCCATAAGCACATGCAACTCTCCTAAAGTAATTGTGATGGATGGAGTGCTCTCAAAACCATCACTATCACTGCTATCATCATCCTTGATCTCAATTGGATCTTCACTAGGCTTTTGCAGATGATAGATGTTTTCCCACATGTTTGTTGCATTATTTTCAACATTCTCAATGTCTTTGATTAAAATCAAACATGTGTGAAATTTAGTCATCATTTTACCTTCATGGTTTTTCATTGCTGCCTTTACGTCTACTCCAATGAGACTCGGTAGGAGATTCTTCAGAGATTTCTCATATATGTCTTTAACTGATTGGGTGGCTGACTCCCATCTCAGTTGCAATCTCTCCAAAATTTATTTGGAGATTTGAGAGGCAAGCTAGTCTAGGGAGTATTTCCATTTACCCATTTTATTCAGTACTAGTCCCTCAATCTACATATTCTCAGCATCAGTTCTAGTTTCAAATTTCAATGCCTTGAAATTTGTGATATTGACTCCTTCTAATTGCTTAAGCCTTTCCTCGAATGTGAGAGGAGGCCTGACCAGTATAGGTTCCTACTTACCTTTTTTGGTTCTTCTAGAGAATATTATAGTGGGCTTTTTCTTAGGTTTGGTAATTGTTACCTTACCTTTCTTCTTTGGCTGCTCCTCATCAGTATCATGTTCTCCTTTTTCTTCTTCTCCTTCTTCTTCTTCATCCTCACCTTTTCTCTTGGTAAGCACAAGAGGACCAGTAGCAAATTTTAATTTTTCTATCTTCCTCTTGCCTTTTCATATGGCCTGGGGTAGCTTGATTTCCAGCTCAATTCTAGCCTTTGCCTCATCATGTCTTGAAGATTGATTTCCTTGGATCTACTAGCTCATTGACTAGTGCTTCAATGATATCACTAGTTTCGTCAATATTTACCTCATATGGAAGAGGTTTTACCCATGCAACTCAGGGTCTGACTGCCTAAATATATACCTTATCACAGTCAACCATAAAACATATATCATCTCTATAGTCCTCAACTAGTTTTGGTGGAATCTGGAACCTATTGTTCATTCTCTCTTTGAAATCTTCAAAATAATTTACCATAATGCTATCAAAATTTTCACCCATTTCTGCTACAAACTCATTAATCTGATAAAGAATGGGAATGCCTTTTCTCCATACAACTATTCCCTTTGATGGAAAGAATTTTTGAATATAGAAAAATAAGAAGATTAATAAAGAACTGAATTTACAAGGGTTATTCTTGGAAGTCCTTATACTTTCCATATTTTTATTTAGTTTTCTTAACAATAATTCTGACAGATCAAACTCAAGATTTTTCTTTACAATTTTAAATGCCAAATCCACGGCTTTACAAGGTACACTATTCAGTCAACTTGAGCTATAGATTTTGTAGACAATGACATGTATGCCAAACCTAAGTTGAATATCTGATACAGTGTTGAACTTTAAACCTCTATCGTCCCACTCAACTAGTGTTTTCTTCTGTAAGTCTTCTCGACCTAGGGTTTTAGTGGTTTTGGCTTTGCTGAGCATAGGGAGAGCCATGATTTTGTTAATCATCTTCTTTGTAATTAACACTGGCTACTCTAACCATAGTTCCCCATTGTGCATCCAACTCAAAACATACCTGATCCATTTGGTTTGGAAACTTCTAGGCATATGTGAGATATGGGTCAAACTTTTGGTTTCAAGATGCTTAAATTTAGGTTTCAGAGAATCATCTACACACATTTCTCCTAGGGCTTTGTCCATTTCAAGGTTTCCAATTTCTTGAATAGAACATTTGAAATGAGTACGAATGTCATTGATAAGAAGTACCTTAGGTGGAATTTGTGTTTGACCTTTGTTTGGGTCGAGTGATTCTACAACGTTTGAAACAATCTTGAAGTTTGGCACCTTCAATTTTGTGCCCTTTACCAGCATTTTGAACCTCTTTTTGCCTTGGTGCTACTACTACTTCTAGATGCCATTGCTGCTTAGTAAGTGCAAGAAAATTTTGAACAGTTATGCTGCATTAAAAATTTCTTGAAATCGCTTGAAGTTTGCTTGGGAATCACAGGAAATTTCTTAGCTCTAAAATTGCAATGAAGAATGAAATTGAATTCTACCCTTTTTGACAAAAATTTCATCATAAATGCTTGGTATGAAGGTAGATGAGATGGCATAGTGTTTGACAGGCTGTCATATACTTGCTCGGTAGAAGCTTGCAACATTGTGAATGAACAAAACTATTAGGTTTTATCGACCTAGCTGGGTAAGGTCTATAACCAACTTTCCTTGGTAGTTGCAACTCAGCAAAAGATATGCTTAGTTTGATTCTTTGCATATCTGGAATACTGATTTGATCATTTTACTTTCTTGCATATGGAACTACTCTGGATATAGCTTGAAGACACAGTTCCAGATCCTTTATGAAACTAATTGGAAATGATGGAGTCATCCACTTCATGAGTGACATTGCCATCACTTGTACTATCTTGCTCGGTAGATTTTGGAATCCAGTGTTGCTTCATTTGCTTCCGAACGTTTTTAGCTTTAGTTTTCTTTTCATCTACAACTCTTCCTATATTCATGCATTTTTTAGCTATATGACCAAGTTCAATGCATGTATAACATCTTACTATTGTGTCTCTTTTCCTCAAGTGACATCTTGAGCAGTCTTTCCCAATGTGTCCATATTCTCCACAATAATGACATCTTCACTGGGTAAAAGCATAGATCTGTGTCACCGTTTGTGATACAAAAACTTGTTTTGGTCAAATCTCATTTCTCTATCAAAACTCAATTTTTAAAAAAAACTAAAAATACCCTTTTATAGATTTCAGATTCAATATCATCATTATATAAATTTTTGAGTGTTTTGATTAGTTATAACATGCTTTAATCTAAAAATATTATAAGTCGATATTTCAACATTTCAGAAGATGCTCTCTCAAAAAATGAAAAAAAATAGTAAATCATATCAAAAAAATTAAAAAAATATATTTATCACTAGAGGAGAGAATCCTCTTCACAAATATGTAATTTTTTTTTCAAGAAGGTATAGATTTGATAGGGAAGTTTTGACAGGAGGGAAAAACTATTGGATTCTGACAAGGTCGAACTTGAGTACTTATAACAAAGAAAATATACATCAAAAATAATTATTTCTTTTTTTGTGCACTAGCTATACATGTCATCTATAAAATATTTTCAAATCATAACAAAAAAAGATGATTTGCACATACTTGTTTGATGGGAACTACATCCTATATGTTTTACAGTTAAAATAGGGACTTCAAAATAAAATAAAATGAATAAATTCTTAGTCAAAAAAATAATAAAAATTATAGGCATAAAATTCATACAATTCTACACATTTCATCAGTTTACATTATCTTCATATTTTAAACGCAAATACCATTTTTTTTGTCATTAATGTTGAACTGTCACATTCTGATATCACTTTTCTTTATAAAAGGTGACACAGGTTTGTGCTTTTACCCCACTAGGTATTTTAATCCCATCCAAAGATTGCTTTAACAAGTTATTCAATTGGATTGAATGATTTGGATCTACATTGGAATGCCTTGTGACCATGCTTCTGGCACTTGTGACAATTGCCTTCAAATTTTGATTTTTCCTTGCATTCATTAGCTTTATGACCATGTTGACTACAATTGTAGCATTTACTATTGAATTTACCTTTTCCATTGCTCCAACACTTGTTTGATCTGTGACCTAACTTACCACAATGATTACAAGTAGGCATTTGATTCCTTTGGGCACCTTTTTTGGAAGTTTCACCTTCTTCCTTGTAGCCAAGTCCAACTTTGCCTTTTTGTCTATGAAGATTTTGCTCACTTAGCTGATTTAATTGAGTCATGTCTACTTGATATTTCATCATTCTCTCATTGATTTTCTTTTCAGTGTTTAGGTCATTTTCCAAACTTTCATTGTTTTGTCTTTCGGATCTTAAGTCACTTTTTAAGCTTTCATTGATTTGTCTTTCAGTGATCAGTTCATTTCTTAGGTCTTCATTTTCAGATCTCAAATTCATAATTTCTTCATTTGCATTTGGTTAGTTGATTTACAAGATCTTGATGCTGAAGGGATTGACTATTTCTTACCTCTAAGTCTTCATTTGCCTTGTTTCTTTGTTCCAAGATTTCACATAGCCTAATTGATTGGATTTCTTGTTCTCTTTTAACTTTTCTTACTTCTTCCTTTAGGGAACCATTCTTTACTAGGAGTTCCTTGATTGCCTCATTGGCTTCATTTGAACTGCTTGATGGTAAAAGGTATTCAATCTTTTCTTCAACATACTGATGATCATTCATTTGTCTTGTAAGTTCATTTCTTCTCTTCAGGGATTGAGAAAGATGCTCCTTAGCTTCTTTGAGTTGAGCCATGACCATTTCTAGATCTAACTTTTCATTTTCAATAGCTTTGGCAAGTTTGAATATCTCCATTGTCCTTGATCTTTGCTCAAGCTATCAAACTTTGTCTTGAGAACCAAGATGCTCTAATACCAATTGTTGGAAATATTCAAGATATGATAGGTTATTGAGAGGGGAGGGGTGAATCAGTAACTTCAAAACTTTAAACAATTCAATACTTTAATCAATCATCATTTACTTATCTAATCTACTGCATATGTAAGAAATAAAACATCCATAACACATGTACACAGTGATTTGGTGACCCAAAAACCTTCCAAATAGAAAGTAAAAATGGGGTGGGGATGATACCCACAAAATTTCATTACTTCAATTTGAAGTTGGCCTGTTAAGGCTTACATTGACCACTTTTGGTGATCTGCCTTGTTAGGAGCAAAAAGGACTACTAGGTCCACCTTGTTAGAGGATTTACAAACATACACTTAAGTATGCACTCTATTAGGAGATTTATACAAAGATTGTTAAGTCTACCTTGTTAAAGGATTTACAAAGCTGAATCACCTGTTAGAATGAAATAGTGGATCTACTTACAAAATTGATTTTCTAATTAGATCCTTGAAGTATATATCACCTTTTCTGACTTATAAATCTTTACTACTCCTTGTTGACCTTGCTGCTTATTCTGCTCTGCTACTGATTCGCATTTGATACTCTGATTCATTCTCATTCTCTTGTCTTACATCTATATTTTTAAATGATATAATACATTACATATATACCATTCCAATATTTACCATTTCAAGGTCGACTAAAACACTAGTGAAAAAAATATTACTAAGTCGGCCAAATAGTAAATAACTCGGGTTCACTGAACTGACTTGGTGACCTTCTAATACTTGACATCCACTACATTACTTAACATCCTCATGCACTTAGTAGAAGTGAAGGCTGGGTCCATACTAATCACCTAACGTAGTTCTGAACTTGGTAACCATTGGAGACTTGGTGGTTATAAAACTCAGTAAAACTAAATTCTTCATTTACCTTTCTTTCACTCGATAAAAATTATACTTTCATTACTTGGTAAATGATGTGCTTCCATCGCTCGGTAGACATTGCACTTTCATCACTCAGTAGACATTACACTTTGATCACTCGGTAGACACTGATCTTGGTTATCACTAGAATGCTTGATGTGAGCTATTGTACAAGGTTACCGCTAAATGCTCAGTATGAACTGTTGTACAAGGTTACCATTGAATGCTCGGTATGAACTGCTATACAAGGTTACCATTGAATGCTCAGCATGAACTGTCGTACAAGGTTACCATTGAATGCTCAGTGTGAACTATAGATTGAATGATGAGCTCGATAGCTATACTAATATAGATAAGTGTTGTCACTAATCACAATAATAACTTAATGCCAATAGCCAGGTATACCATTGGCAATGGTCTTAATTTTATTTTTTATTAACTGCAACATATTAGAAAAGAATGCATTTAAATCTTTGACCTTATTTACCACATTTCTTGTGGAAATGATGGTCTCTTTGGGAAATTCTTTCTTTTTAGCCAAAATAAGGACCAACCTGTAAAAAAGAGGGATGTAAGGGTCCTTACTTAGTAAATAATGGAGAAAGAATGGATAGTGCCTTACTGCATTGATATTCTACTCCTTGCAATGTAATGTAGCTATTGTGGAGATTCTAAGAAGCCTATTTAATGAAATTTATTTTGTGTGAGAGCATACTCTCCATAGTCTAGACTTCAATTTACTTCTTGCTTCAGCTCATGCACCTCTATTGGCTGGTCCATATCCATATTTGTTGTATCAACATCTATTTAGATCTCTTGATATTTAACCTCTGTGACAGGTCTAGTTGCATTCCTCAAAGTTCTTGCATCATTGTCAATAGTAGCAACTCTCTGCTCCGGTGTATAGGTTTTCTTTAGTTCTTCCTCATATTCCTTTCTAGTTTCAATGGATATGTTGTATGTTTGATACAAATACTCTTCAAGCACATCCATTTTACTCTTCTCCCATAAGTGAAGCAATGTTCATGATGTTGTGAATCTAGTCACTTTAATTTAGCTGATGCTAAACTCTCTAGTTGATCTTCCTTATCACCAATCTCAATATATCACATGCACTAGAGATTCAAATGCTGCTCTATCTCTTATTTTAGGTGGGATTTGAGATATTATTCTATCAAAATTGTTGATGCACTTACTTTATCTGTCGAGATACCTCTCCTCATGATAGAAGCCTTTAAAAGAGTGATATTCTCTTCTCATCTCCTCTTCTACTCTCATGATCAATCTCTATTTCATGGTTCTATCTCTTTAGTAGTTTATTTCTAATTAATTCATAATTACATCTTCTTCCCAACAGGGTTTACTATTTGGTAGAGTAAACTTCTCGTAAATTTTAGGGCATGACTAGACTTGGTATCACATGTCCTAAAAGGGGCTGAGGGAAATAAGAATTCGTTAACGAATTCATCTACTTCTTCAATAGCATCCTTTCCTATGACAAAATCCCCTACTTTGATATGTGTACAAACAAAGGCAACTATTTCTATGATAGGTCCTAGGTATTCCTTGTTCATCATTATTTATTGCTAAAAGAATTATATTGTCCCCATTCTCACTAGAATGTATTTAGAAAAAAACACGAGGGGATTGGGGAATCCATAAACCCTTATTATAGAAAAATTCTCAAAAGGGAAAAGACTTGCCCAATCATGGGCTAACCTCCTATCATCATTAGGGAATGTAGAGGGTCTAATTAGAATCCTAACTCCCCTAGGAACCCTCTCAATTATATCAACTAGCATATTGGAAATTGGAAAAAGAAAATCAATATAGAAAGTAAGAGCATTGGAATAGGGATAAAACCTTTGTTATAACGTGGTCCATAGCTGCATTGGCAAATTTTCTCCATTCTACTCTATCCCTTGAATGAGACTAGGACTGATATGACCTATGGTCTTGCATAAAATGATGTGCATCAACAATGAGTAGTGGTGGAATTTTCAATTCCCTATCTCTCCTCTCTGAGCAATAGTAACCTCATTATGCATAACATTTATAATGTGGGTCACAAAATCATACCCTATATTATGATGCAAGTCTTGTATGTATAGGGCCATTAGCAATACATTTCTAGGAGAATTAATTATACCATCCAATTCAATCACCTTGTCCACTCCAAAGACAATATACTAGAAGTATTTGCTAAAGAATTCTAGAGGCATGAAATCTCCTGCCTTCTTTGGGAGCTTGCACTTCTCCTTTTTGGATTTAGGGATATGTCTTCACATAACCCTTCCAGTGAAAAAATTATTCTAATTGTTGAATGTTTAATCCATTTTATCTTTCTCAATGGTCTTTTTCATTGGTCCTCCAAGGTCAAAAAATTCTATGAACGTCTCCATTTCCAGTGTGCATTGCAGACTCATATCCTTCCTATGGAATGCATGAGTTGTAAACTTATAGGACTTTATCGAGGCCTTCACCATGTAAACATCGACAATCACCATGACCATGATTAAATTTGCTAAATTTTTTATCCAAGTATTGCAAATTCAAGGATTTTCAAAGCTATTCTTATAAAAATGCTAGAATAATTCAATGCCATTAGTTTCTGGCATAGTCACCTCTCTATAGAAACTATATGCATCTTTGAATATGTGTGAATTTAATATTTTCATATTGGATGATCTTGTTAAAATGTAAACCCACTCCTTAGCATATAAAATGGCTAGCTTTTTCTTGACTTGATAAGCACCTTAAACAACCTCTTCTACATTAACTTGTGCTATCAACTTGCCCTCTTCCAATGCTAGTTTTTTTTTTTTTTTGAATTTAAGATCTACAAACAATTCTTCTACAACTCAATTTTTTGAAACAACTGCACACTCAATTCTCCTTTGGATCTAAAACTTTGTGAATGTTGTAATTGGAAATCCATTACATTTCCTTTTAATAGAAGTTGAGCATAGAAATAACATTAATGGTTTCTTTTAATAAGCATGGACAAGAATATTTAAAAACTCAAAATATGTCAAAATATAGCTTTAGGATGCTTGTACTACCACCTTTCAAAAAAAAATTTGTGTTTTTTCAAATAAAACATCTCTTTTTGGCAATGATGAAGTTACAATAGTCATTTTACTATTAAATTTTTATGTTGTGACCATGTGAACACTGGACAACTATTAGCTATTTGCATCTTTGCAAGGCTTATCTAGTAACTCCTATTTCTACCTAAGACTGTGCAAAACTCTTGTTTGCTACTTTGTTGTTTGATTTCATGATTAACCCCTTATCCTTACAACTGAGTGAATGCTAGCATCATATCATTGTTGTTGCTTCATGATTTACATCTTATATTATCTTCTTAACCTTGTGACCATGTCATCACATAAACCTCTTCATCTCTTGACTATATAGCATGGTCATGGCTTTTTGATTTAACTATTTTTGGTGACTTGTGAAGCTGCTAACACCCCTAGTTGTACCATCATAGCTTGATTTTGACATTAATATTTAATGTTTGTGACCATGCAAAACATGTTAATGGTCATTGCCTTTTTTTCTTTTGATCATTTTAACTATGTGACCATGTGAACATTGAAATTTTTATAATCTCTTAACTGTTTCACTAATTCACACAGTTTTTTTTTACCTTAGGTTCTAACTATGTAAATATGTGTTCAAACATTTCAAGCATCATTTTGATTACTTTGCCAAGTCACTAATATCCACTTAACTACATTTTTTATACATTTGACTACACAATAAAGTTGACTGCTAGGTCATGGCTTCACTTTATACTATATATTCTAACCACATGATTGGGCTATCAATGCTTGCTTCATAAGCTCTTAACCCTTTCTCTAGTTTTCAAACTCTCATTTTACTACAACTTCAACTGTGCAACTGCGTGATTAGGCCTCTAATACAAGTGATCTCTTCTTCATAGCCTTACTTTGTTCTTAACCACTTAACTATGCGACTTAGTGACTAATAATTTTCATATTCTATAATAATTGTTTCACATCATAGTGAGTCTTCAATCAATCTACAAACTTACCTACACAATTAAAGTGATCGCTAGGTTGCTCAATCAATTTCACTATTTAAACTTTAGGCATCAAAACTACAAATGACTTATTTAACCTCAGTCATGCTATTGCACCATAATCTTAATTTTAAACATAAATATTGCCTTTCAAATGTCTCTACATTTCCTATCTATGTGAGCTTAATTGAATGCCCTTTTTGCATGGTCGCTATTTGAAATTCTGACTCCATGCTAGCAAACTTTGTTCTCCCTTTGTTGTATTGATCAACCATTTTAGATAAACTACAGTGATCAATTAAATACTATGCTTTTGACTATGTCACACTGTCACACCATAAAAGGATTAAGAGCTTAAGCATGTTGTGATAGAGCGATCATCTTGGTCACATGGTCACACCTTAAAATTTCAAAGATCTTTTAAGAGCATGAAACATTATTTAAAATGTGGTTTTCTAACATGAAAAAATGCATACAAATTAAGAAACTAGGGTTTTCTAGGGGAATACTTTGCACATGAAAATTGTAAACCCTAACTACATAGAGTGAAAATTGGATTTTCACAACAAATTCTTAGGATTCAAACAAGGTGAAAATATAGGTTAATAGTGGCTCTATATGGAGATAATGGATAGCTAGCATCCACATAAGGATTCAAAGTCTTTGGGTTAAGCAGACCACATACTTGGCAAATTGACAACTTGTTCAAAGAGCTACACACACACAATAAGAAATCACAAAATATATATACACAAGAAAAACATATATACAAGGATTTACAATTTGTACAAGATCCTAACTATTGTTCATAGGAAATCATGTGCCTTCAACATAAGTACTTCTTCAAGAATTGTCCATGATCTAACAATTCTATAATGTTTCTTGATAATTCCTTGACAAGATATGAGTCCTTTCCCCATTTTTCATGAGTCATATATGGGCCTAGCCAGATTAGGTCAAATTTTCCATTTTTATCCTTATCTTCCATTCTAGCATTCCACATTAGAATTAGATATTCTAATTCTAATTTTCTTTCAATTGTCATTCTGTCATACAAGTGCTTTTCTTGCAATGGAAACTTAGTATTCTTGCTAGAGGCTTCCTTTATGATCTCAGTCAATCCTACCAATTCATCCATCCTTTCTTGCATGTAATTTATCATATCTTGATTGAATACATTTGGATGTAATTGTATAGAGCTATCAAGTTGTTCTGATGTATTCTTGCTTGAATTCCATAAACCAAATCAAAAGGTGAAACACCTATTGATTTCTTAACTATCACTCTATTAACCCAAACTACCAGATGTAGCTTGGAATCCCATGTATTCTTGTTCTCATCAAGTGTCCTTTTGATAATCTTTGAGAAAATCTTATTCATATATTTATCTTACCAATTCCTTCGTGGATGATAGGGAGATGATGTTGACCTTGGAACACCATACTTGTCACAAAACTATATGAAGTTTTTTGATCTAAAGGACATGGCATTATCTATTACTATCCTTCTAGGACATCAAAATCTGGTTATTATATTGTTTAACGCAAAATTATTCACAACTTTTCTAGTAGCTTTCTTGGTAGGAATGACCTCTACCCATTTTAAAAAATAATCTATTGCTACTAGAATCCATGAATAACCAATACTAGACTTATTTTCTATTTCCCTAACGAAGTCCATTCCCTATTTTTGGAAAGGTTCTTTCACTTCTACTACCTTTAAAGGGGTATTTCCAGAGAATTTCAACTTACTAGAAAATCTTTGGTAGGGATCACATTTTCTGACTATAGAATAGGCATCCCTAAATAATCTTGGCCACAAAAATTTATATCTCATCACCTTATGGGATATAGTCTTGGCCATATAATGACCTCCTAATAGTCCTAAATGCATTTTAGTGAGTACTTTTGTTGATTCCTCATTATCAATAAATTTTAGAAGTACTCCTTCAAATTTCATCCACCAAAGCTTCCCATCAATGATCATATAGTTGATTTGTTTTAGCTTTACAAACCTTCTTTCATTATAAGTCAAAAGATATGGAGCTTCCATATAGTCTATGATCCTTATCTACAAAATTTATTTGATTGGCATCCAAGTTGGATTGAACCATCAACTTTGCTAACCCATGGACTCTCACCTATTTTTCAATCATGATTTCAATTTTCAACTATTGGATTCTATTGAGCTATCTACATCTCCTACCAAACACTTCTTGTTGAGAAAAAATATCCTTTAAAACAAAACTAGGAACAAATGCTATGATAGTAGAACCAACCAAATAACACCTAAAAGCTTTGACAAATTTCACAAGAGCATATGCTTTTTTTTTCATTAATTTCATACTTTACCTTTGTAGGTTGGAGTGACTTACTAAAAAAAGAAATGAGCTATTCAAAACCCTCTTCATTTTTCTAGAGTAAAATTTCTGCAATGGCGTGGAAGGAAGAAAAAGAAAATATATTCATTGGCTTTACATAATCTGGTGTTCTTAATACTTGAGAATTCTTTATTCCATCTTTAATTTATTGAAAGGCCACTAATGGTTCATCTTTCCAATTGACCACTACCCATTTCTTAAGCATTTCAAAGATAAGTCTTGTAAGCATAGCGATATTTATCACAAACTTTATTAAAATATTTACTTAACCAAAGAAATACTGAATTCCTTTGACATTTTTTAGCTAGGAACCTTATCTATTTCTGCCACCCTCTTTGGATCAATCTTAACCCCATCCTTAAACACAATATGGTCCAAGAGATTTCCCTCTATAACTCCAATAGTACACTTCCTTGGATTCAAAGAGAATACATATTCAAAAGATTTGACAAATTTTTTCTTCGAGTGTCTGCAATGATCTTCATCTTCTTTGGAATAAGTTTTCAAGTCATCTTGGTCTAGAAAAACATGAATTTATCTATATACCCTTTAAATGAAACATCCATGGTTCTTTGGAATGTAGCTCCTCCATTGATTAAGCCAAAGGGCATTCAAAGATACACATATGTTCCCCATGGACTTGTAAAGGTTGTTTTGAACTATTCCTTCTAATCAACTAGCACTTGGTTGTACCTACAAAATCCATACATCATATACATCAATTTAGAAACAATGACCTATTGCAGCATAGCTTCCATTTTTGGCAAACCATAATTATCCTTCAAGGAAGCAATATTTAGAATTCTAAAGTCTACACATAGCCTAATGTCACCATTCTTCTTCCTAGATGGAACTAAGCTTGATACCCATGAGTAATGTCTTATAGGCTTAATAATTTCCCCATCCCTAATCTTCATCAGCTCTTCTTACATTTTGGGGGCTAGTGTAGGGTTCATAGGTCTCTACTTTTGTCTAAAAGGATTAACTATTTCTTTTAATGGGATAACATGCTAAAATAAATCTTCCCTATAGGCCTTAAGGTCATCATATGACCATACAAAAAAATGTCTAAAATTTATTAATAAATGAATTAGGGACTTTCTAATTTCAAGAGATAGAGTATTACATATATACATCTTTTTGGAAGACACTAATATTGGACGGTTCACTTCAAGCTCTTCTGGTTTCTTGTCTTTGGTCTCAAGGTGGACTCTATCTTGATCATCAAACATAGTTTCCAACAATACTAGCCTTTTAGGCACTTTATTTGTCTTTAATGACAAGATATCTTGGCTAAAGATAGTATCCTTCAGATCTATGTTCTTAATCAGGGCACAAGAGTCCAACTCTTGGCCATGGTATTTATCTTTATTTAGAAGGAAATTTAGAAGATCTTTATCATCTTCAAATAGCTACCATTTCTATATATTTTCAGGAATTGATGACATATTCTACACTTCAATCTTTCAAACACCATTAGAGGAAATTTCATCAAGCTTAAGGGCTACATTAGCTAGTAGATCAACCATTTTATTTTTACTCCTATCCATCTAAGAGATCCCAAAAGAATCAAATGCTTCAATCTGATCCCATAAAGAATTTTTGTATTATTTTAATCTCTTGTTCTTGGAGGCATGTCTCTTTAATCTAAGATATAACCAACTTAGAATCACCAATAACATGCATCTTTTTAATACCATGACTTGTAGCTACTTTTAATCCAAGTAAAAGTCCTTCATATTCTTCTATGTTATTTGTACAAGTATAATTTATAGGGTAATTGAATATCTAAATATGTTCTTCTCTAGAGAAATAAAAACTATTCTAGCCCCATCAAAATACATAGTCCAAATTTTGTTTAAATCTAGGTAGTTTTCTACCTCTTCTGAAATTAACAGGATTGTCCTTTCACTTTCTAGAACAATAATCTTAGCTCTGAAAGAGTTTACCTCTATATCTAGGAAAAAAGTAGAATATGTATCAATTTTATCCTCAATCATGTCAATAACCCTTGGTTCTCTATCAACCTTGATGGCTTTGTCCCCTATGCAAAATGTGACAAAAGATAAATCACAAGGTAGGCTACCCCCCACTGGAACACTCCATTTTTTTGAGAGTAGCATTCCATATTGGGGAGGAATATCAACTACTTGAATAATCATATTCAAGTCAAAATCAAGATAAGTAGCTAACCTAAATGGAAATGCATTGATGGTACATATAACAGGGACTTTTCTAGCATCCATAGTGCTACATTTACCTTGCTTTGTATCCAGATTAATACCAAGAGCTTCCTTTACCTAAAAATGCATGACAATATTTGAACCTCCTAAGTCAATCATGAATTTTTTTAAGGTCTATCTATTTATAATCAAGATAAGTAGGAAAGGGCCAATATTTTCTATAAAAGTTGTAGTTGAATTATCTAGATACATTTGAGGTATATGGGATATGAAACTTTTTTCTTCCTTTTGTTTTACTACAAGTGGTACCTCTTGACCTAATGCTGACTCTCCTTTGACAACACTACTATTCCCAATCCCTCCTAACCAAGAAAGGGCTTTACTCTTATGTTCCTTTATTTTAAACTTTTTAAACAATGGAACCTTAAGAATCATCCAATGCAACATAGAAATCATGTTAGCCAGGCCATAATCTAGAGATTTACATAGATTACCTTTACTTGCTTGTATTTTAATAACATGCTCCTCCACTTGTTTGACAACCTCAAGATTTGACTTTTTTTGTTGTATGTATATCTTGAATACCTCTACATTCTTATTTTGTACCTTCTTCATAGGCTCCCATTTCTTAGCCTTACTGTCATTGTCTTTGAAACCCACTTGATCTTCTTGCTTATTTCCATAACCCATCTTAGGGTTCATATCTTTAATGAAAATTCCTAATACTTTTTCAATAACATTGTTCACTATCCTATTCCTTATATTATATGTGTTGTGAACTTGAGCCATCATCTCAATAATTATTCTGTCAATTTCTTCTTTGGATGGGTTTCTCAAATTCATAAGTTCAACACCTAAAATCGTGTTTCACATCTTATTATCATCTTGATCTTAATCATCTAAAAAAACTTCTTGATGGTATAGCTAATATATGCTTCACTGATTACTAAAATCAATTTTAGATTCTTCTTGATCCAATCCTTCATAATTTTCACATGAATTAATCATGTTGTATGCCACATCATCATGGCTCTTTTCTTACTCCACTTCCTTGGGCTATGTTTGTTGATGCATAGAAAATGTTTGAGCAACAACACAATAGTCAAGAGAATGAGGAGATTGGAAAATTATGCACCAAGGAATTTCATCCATCATATTTATATAATTCATCTATAGTGGATCTAGTGTATTCTTATCCTTTGTGCCTTGTGCAGGATTAGCAATGGACTTGATATCCTTCTATTATGTGTTACATGGGTAGTTCTACAATCTAGTCTTCCTATTGTAATTATTATTGAAGTGTAGCTTTTCATTAGTATTAGGATTGTTATAATGGTTTACTACTGGATTAAAATTCTTCAAAAAATTCAAAACCTGATCCATTTTATCATCCTTGGGATTTTTGGTTGTAGCAAGGTTATATATCACCTTCTTTCCTATTTCCCCTAAGATTGAACAACTTAGGATCATCTCATCTTCCTAGTTTACCAAAGTCTTTTCTATTATTTTCAATGTTGATAGCTATCTTGAAACCATCCCTTAATGTCCCAAAATCTTTATCTCTCAGAAGATAAGCCTATTTTCTATCAAAGGCATTGAAATAGGTAGTCAAACACACATTCTCACGTAGTCTCATAACTTGGAATAACTTGTACATTTCTTTTTGCAATCTCACATTAAAATCAAATGTGGATTCATTCTAATTTTTATTAATATTATTGAATTCATTCAACATGAAGCTTTTACTAGTGTTATTACCATACTGCTTGAAAATATTTTCTAGATCATCCCAAGGACCAAAACTAGTGCAGAGGCACCTAGAGCACATAAGGAGTTCAATAAACCTTTGGTGATCAAAAAGGCATCAGTGAACATGAAGACATCTAGTGACATCAATTGGAGTATTTTAGAGCCTATAATGACCTATAAGGTTAATCTATGTAATAAATTTCCAATAAGTACAGAAAAAGGCTAACAAGCCTTAGGACTAAAATTGGAGTCTAGGGTAGAATTAAGTGTTAAAATTTTCAAATAAGATAAAATAGTCTTTTTAGTAGGTTAATAAGTCCATTTAAATGATTTGGTAAAGTCTCATCACTTAGCAATTTCAAAAATTCAAAAGCTACAAAGTTATAAATTTGAATTTTCAAATTATAATGGTCATGGACACTTAGAAGGGAATTAGTTTCTTTATTGTTTTAAGCCAAACTAAACCATCCAACCAATTTGGATTGGTTGGAGTCAGTTATTTTAGGGGGTCATATAAATTGGTCTTTGGTGTAATGAACAAAAGATATATATTAAGAGAATCCATGTACGACCTGGTAAACAAAAACATAGATATTCTACAATTCAAATTCCATATTGTGGATCTCAAACTGATTGGTTGGCCCTACATGGTTGTACTTTAATGATGTTTTAATAAGGTTTCCTTCATTATTCCAAATTTTTTGTTGATAAGTTCATGTTATTATAAGATTGTTGTTGTGCTAATTGAAAAACTAGTAGATTTCTTTTAATCATTTGTTTGCTACAGTAGAGTTTAAAGGAAATGGGGATCTTTCCATGAGAATGAAGGCATGATACTCATGGAAAGATTAATCTAGCATGTATGATATATTACTGACCAAGCATGTGTAGACTGAGACCAGAAAGGAGTGAATTTGGTTAAGTAGCAACATTAAAAATGCATGCTCAGGTATAGCAATAGAGATTCTACCTGAACAAGGGGACTATTTGTTGATTGGAGACATTAAAAAATGGCCATCTGAAGGTAAATTAGTTATTATTTGGGATTGGAAGAGTGTGTAATTAGATGATTGAGAAAGCCCTAGTTTAGGGGTTTGGGAGTGCTAGTTTGGAGGTTTTGATGTTTTGAGGTATTAGAGAGTAATTACTTTATGGATTAAGTAATTAAAGAGGTAATAAGTCACTGTCTAGGAGTTGGGATTGATTGGATGTCTTTTGTTGATACTTCCTTTGAAAAGTTTCCATTTTTATGCATAAGAAAATAGGGTACCAATCAAGGGCAGTTGTGTTAACCCAAAACAAACATAAGGAAATCCATGATATGTTGTATAGGGTATCAATGAACATCAATACATTATCACATGTCTTGAGAAAAGCCAAAATTCATTTCCATTTCAAGTATGCAACAGGCCTAAAGGGTAGAGAATGGGACTATTGGAACAATTTGAGAAAGTGTTGTGTGAATTAGGATATTGAAAGTGTATTGGAGCCTTAGAGTCTTTGAGTTCAAATGTTTTAAAGTTTGTGAAGCCAAACCCTAAATTTAAGAGCCTTGAAGATAGTCTTGATATGTTGCTTCTATAGAACACTTAATGTTGCTGATAGGCCCAAGTTCCTAAGCCTCAAATATTTGTAGTTTTCTCTGTCTTTTGTATACCACCATCATTCCTCTGCATCAAAAACTATCATCAAGAAATAGCCTAAACCAGTCTCTTGCATATTTAGTGAGTGAATGCACAAAAAACTTCATGAAAATATCCTCATGCTCCACTTTATAATCATCAAACATATAGGTGAGTTTCTTGAGATGTTCTTCATAAGTTATGGCATTGTTTCCTAAGAATGTAATGACTTTGTCTCTTATGTCATTGGAGATAGGATGAGGAAATATAGGGATGCCTAAGAAGGACATTTTTTTTTTAATATTTCCATATAAATGGGCCTCTTTTGGAAACCTAAGACATTTGAAGTACTAGGTCCAGCCCCTTGAGTCTCTTTGGGATTTTGACTTGTTAGGTTATAGCTAACTGATTAGTAATAGTGGAAGAGGAAGCTTGTATTGATTGAGAAAAACTTTGGCTATTTATTATAGGTCCACAACTTTGAAAAAAAGGAAAAGCCCATGAAGTCTAATTTTTCCAAGATACTAGGCTAGAGGAGGTTTTAAGGAAATCAATTTTCCTCCTTGTTTCTATAGCCTCAACCTTGATTTCAACTTTCTCCATCTCTTTAAAAATATCTTCCCTCCACTTCTTTTTTCTTTCCAACTGTAAGTCAATATTTGACATAACAAGGTTCTTAGGGGCAACTTGAGGCTCATTTGTTTGTACACCCACAAGCTTTTTATTTCCTTTATTGGGATTCTTAATGGTAATATCTATGACTCTTTCTTCAATAGGTTTATAGGGAAAGATTTGGCAAATGACTGGTCCTTCATTCTCTCTTTGAAGGAATTCTTGATCTTGGATTTTTGACCTTATCTCTCCCACATATCTAGATACATCTAAATACAGAGTAGAAGATCTCTCTTCTAACTTTCTATTCTTCTCTTTCAGAGCTTCCATCCTTCTAAGAATGCTTTCTCTTTCTATGAGAGCATTGATGGTGATAATTCTTTTTCTTTCTCCAAACCTATTCATTTGGCATCTTCCTCTGCAACCTTCTTCCTCAATGTTTTAATCTCCAATAATAGCTCATCGAGATCTACAAAGGTATTTTCAGAATCTATAGGATCATCTAGCTCTATGAGATTCCTTTCAATATATAAAGCTTTCCCTAGATCTAACCTAGCATTCAAAGTGTTCTTAGACCCCCACCATTGGTTTACTTCCTTAGACATATTGGGTCTAAAAGTGGTATCTCCTATACAAGAGATAATTTTGTCATGGTATATTTTTTGTTTTCATAATGGGGTTGTAAAAATTTCACTTGGAAGCCTAGTGTTCTTAGACTCAAAGTTCAAGGATGAGGATTCTCTCTCTATTACATGATGATATTTTGAATGGGCTAAGGTATTATCTCAAGGATTCTATGTATGATTAGGATCTCCTTTTTCTTGTGCTAGTTATGTTGACTATTGGCTAACATGAGGATATGTAATTATTTCCATTTATGGAAACACATGATGTACATGTTTACATGAAATGTCAGAAATAAAGATACTTAGCTTTTGCTACTTAGAAAATTGTCTAAGTATGAACTTAGTATGCAACAGTGTATTGTTTCTTTTTGTAACTTATTGAGCTGATGTCATATTATGACTAGAAGTTAGATGGAGATAGTCTACATGTTGATGATGACATGTATAACCTTGAAAGTCAGTACAAACTATATGGAAAAGAGATATTCATGTTTTAGCAATGAAACATGACAATAGAATCAAAGGAAAGGAATTATTTTGTTTACAAATAATTACTTGTCCAATTAGGGCTGACATCCTGGATGTTTACTCTATGTTGGAAACATGTATCATGGTCTTAGTTGACCTAGTAGAAATTTATGTAAAAGCAGGACATTTATGCAAAGGAAATCTTGCAGATTCAATCGTGCTATTGTGCTATCTTGGAGTTATTGTGTTGAAATTGTATGTGAAATTTTGTGAAAGTGATATATTTGAAGTTTGTGAAGCAATTTCAAGATCTGAGATCAAACTAAGAAAGAATCTATATTCTAGAAGGTTGATTACTTGTTTGAGTAGTAAGCTCTTCTTGTAATTGGAAGTGCATGTTTGGATAGTGGGCTCATCTTACATCTATTGTACTACAACTCCTAATAGGGTTGAAATATCCTAACAGGGATTCAAAGTCTTCTAACTAGGACTACTTATAATGAATTTTCTCATTGACTCCTAATAAGGTCCATCCTCTAAAAAGGAACTTATATATTAGTATATTATCTAGTGGGTATCATCCTCACTAGGGTTTTCCCTTGGCTAGAGTTTTCATAGTTAACAAAATATGGTGTTATGACTTATCTTTGTGCATGGTTACTATTACTATTCAGCATTACTTTGTTACTTTGTTATGTATGGTTTAAAGTAAGAAATAATATCTAGTTGGCAACTAAAGTTTGTAGATTATTGATTCACCCCCCCCCCCCCCCCCCCCCCCCTCTGAGTCATCCCTATTTCTAACAATTGGTATTAGAGCATAGTTACTCTGAAAAGGCTTAAAAAATTGAGTAAGATCCCTATGGATATGGAACAATTGATGAAGAAACTTTAAGAGACATTTGAAAAAATTGATCTCCTCATTGAAGAAATAGATAAGCTAAAGGATAGATATGAAGACTCCAAAGTATATATTGGACCATTAAAGGAAAAGATTGAACATCTCAAATCTAAGCCTGAATCTACTGAATTTGAAACTAATGATGATGATTATTCATAGCTAAAGATAGAGTAAAAGATCTTGAAGCATGAATTAAATATTATGAATCTAAAGTTAACTTTGAGGAATTCCTAGCAAAATTGAAACTGATTTGAAGACTAAGAATGTAGATCTTAGGCAAAGTTGTTTGAATGTTCAAAATGGGAAGAGTACTTCTGAGAGGGGGGAGGGGTGAATCAGAAGTATCTCACTTTTAACCTTTTCTAATCTTTAAAATCAAATAATAGAAAATAAGATGCATGCATGTAAACATAAAGAAAACACATGCACATAACACACATAACACTAGATTTGGTAACCCAAAAATCCTCTAGGAATAAGAAGGTAAAATTGGGGTGGAGATGATACCCACAAACATTATTGTATCAATAAATGTTTGACCACTTCTGATGGTCTACATTGTGAAAGGCCTACCTTATTAAAGGCTTTACACTATGTCAATAGTGACTTGGTTAGAGAATTTACAAACACTTTACATGAAGTGTCACCCTATTAAAGGATTTAGTCACCTCTTCAAAGGATCTACAAAGTAGCTATTAAGCTAACCTATCAACATAGGATTTTCACTTATCTAACACAATGGCTAGAAAGTATTAGAAACCTTTGACCTAATTTCTTACAATCTTCAATTGCTAATTTCAGGCACTTGATCTACTCCTTCTACTCTTGATCCTCTAACATCTAATATTTGATTATGTCCCTTGTCCCTTGTCCCTTGTACTATTTTGATCAACTAGATATGTAATTGCCTCTCTATTCCTCTAAGTCTTTCTCACTTTCAAACTAAGTTACACTATAGTTTATACATGCACTATTCTCTTCCACACATGCAATGGGGTTTTTGACCTCCTTTTAAAGATTATGAAGACTTAGGCTTAGGTATGGATCTATGATCCATATTGAATCTTAAGTTCCCACTTATTCCTTGCATTTTTCTCATTGGTTGCATGCCTTCTCCATTTTTTTGATTGGTTGCATGCTGATTGCATAGGAAATATAAAAGATTTGTTCTAATCATTTTTCTCCTTCAAAATCCTTCTATGTCGGCTCCAAAAATGGTTTACATCTAAGTTTGTGAGGGTACAAACTCATATGCTAATTCTTTGTTACTCAACATATACTCAACTACTAGTGCTTGACACATACACTATCCTAGTTTTCTCAACACCTATTACATTTTGTCTTGCTCAACATCTATTGCATTTTGTCTTGTTCTGCATCAACTGTGACTTGGCACCTATATATCACTCAAAATTTATATAATGATAGGCATGTGAAGTCACTCAACACTTGTTGGAATTCTAACTCGACACCTTCTATGGCTCGGCATACATACTATACTCAGTTTCAATGTAGAAAGTGGGTAAGTGTGTTGACACTTAAATGTCAAAGCCATTCTAAGACCAACAATCTCCCCCTTTGATATGAGTGTCAAAAATAGTTAACTAAACATTACTAAATTTTTCTCATGAGTACCATATCCAAAAAAATTCAAAATTTGTTCAAAATTTGTTCAAAATACCTAATAAGTCTCCCTGAGCTGATTGTGCCTTATCATTCTTTGCAACCAAAATTTTGCATTCCTTTTCCCTATTTCTATACAATCTGTACCTATGCTAATTTGTGTCTTTAAACATTAATTCTCCCTCAAAAAATTCCTCAAAACATTATTCCTCCCAAATGAAATAATGTAATCAAAATTTAGTATACTCCCCCTTAGTTATATATCCCTTATATCTCCCCTAAAACATATATCTCCCCCCTTTTGACACTAATGTTAAAGTGTTCTAAGGTTTAATACCATACTTAGTCAAAAAGTTACTATTTACCTCCATTATTATTTTTAAAGCTACATCCCAATTCTCTAATGCAATGTCTCTGCAGCAAGGTGTACAAGTCCGTGAAGGGTAGAAAGATTAGGATCTTTCTTTAGAACTATTTTTGCATACACTTGCTCCTTGTGGAGGACTTCCAAATGTGGGGTGATAGAGGATTGAATTTGCATCAATTTAGACTTTATATTGGCTTCCTCTACTGTGAGTACAACTAACTCTCTTTGAATGTGAAGCGATTGTGCAAAATGCTTCTCACTTTGAGCTGGATCCTTTGGTAGTTGCATGCTAGAAATCTTCAAATTTCTTTCCAAGCTCAATATCCTTTGATTTGTTTCTTGTGTGAAATTAGAAAAATCACACAACTTTTTGTACAATGAGAAAATGTTCTCAAGTACAACTTTGGCCTTGTCTATTTTCTCAGCCAACTCAACCTATTCAAGTACTATACCACTTGATATCTTCTCATTTACTTTCCCCTAAAATTTCCTTGCAGACCATTCCATGAGTTTAGCATTAGTATCCTAGTCTTCATTGGTCACATGGTCAACTATATCTGATAGTTGCACTATTATGGGCATTGCTTCATCTAGTGATTGCAAGTTGAAGGCATCCATAAAGATGTCCTTAATCTCATGTAATGCTCACTTGTATTTGAACTCTTTCTTGGTATTTCCTACCTCATCCTTCTATCTAATGCATTTTGCATTTCATTGATTTGTGCCATTGTGATGGTCTTGGAATAATAGGAGGGTATTACAATATCTTCATCTAATTTAAGGTCTCCATAATGGAGTAACCTTGCCATTCTTATAGAACTTGAGCCTAGAGTTGAAAATTGCAAAGGAATGGCTTCAGTACTTAGCTTCTAAAGGGTCTTTGTAGGAGTGCCAGTCTTTGGTAGTTCTACCAATGTCTGTATGGTGGCCTACTCCTTTTCTTTTGATGTATCCTCCTTCTCATCTGATTTCCCTTCTTCTATGCTTGGCTTTTGTGTGTTGTCACCTATTGTTATAAGTTGTGGAAGCATCAAAATTTTAGTATAAGTAGTTGTATAAGTGAAAGGTGGTTATTGTGGTTTCACCTTTTCTCTTTGCGGTTCTACTACTACCTTTTCTAGTTCATCTGAACTCTCCAATATAGGGCTTGTGCATAACTATGCCTATAGAGTAGATTGGTGAACGATCTTGGAGACATCCTCTATAGTTAGGGGATTGATGTTTTGAGCTGACTTGTTAGGAACATCCTTAATGATTATTGAGGTGGACTAGGAGGTGGCATTTGCATGTCTTACACACTATTTTCTTCTTCTTTCGGTTGTTTAGCTATTGCCATATCTTCTTTTTGTGTTTCTTTCTCCTCACCTTTTTCTTTATACTCCTCATCTTTCTTATTGTCCTCCTCTTTCTTCTTTTCTTCATCTGCTCTAGCTGCTACTTCCTCTTGCTTCTCTTCCTCTTGTTTCTTCTCTTCTATTTTCTTTTCCTCTATCTTTTCTTTGGCATTGGTATCTACCTTATTTTTTTCCTCTTACTTTTCATCAGTTATCTTATAAATTATTTTCCATTGTGTGGATTTATTCATTACATCCTCAATCTTGTTTTGAAGGATGCTAAAGGCTCTATACTTAGGTGCAAATTTCCCATGATGTTTCTTGTTAGCCTTTATTATTTGACCTTTTGTCATGTCAAGCTTTGCTTGAGTCAAGGTAGATTCTCTAATCTCCTTCTTCATTTTCAGACAATAATGCCATTTATTTTCAACTATATCATATAGTTCCTTGGGCATGGTATTGTCAAGTTCTAGAGGTGTGTTTTTAAATTCGTCCATCATGGAATGCATAGATTCCTCTAATTTATTTTTCTCTTCCCTACTAAGTTTATTAAAATCAAGAGTCTTTAAATCATTTAAACCTATCCTCCTAATATTTTCAAAAAATTTGTCTTTAGCAGATTTGGGAGGATGACTTACCACTCTAAATTGGCTGATATCCTATGATTATATTCTTTCCTCATCATCAGTGTCAGGCTGTGCCACATATTTTCTTCTCTCCTTTAGTACTTCTTTAGTCTATTTAGTGGCCTTCTTCTTCTCTTTTGATTGTTCCTTGGCCTTTTGTGTGGATGCCCTTGTAGTAGCTCTTGTTGCTAGAATTGGCTTGGCTTGTGCAAGCTTAATGACCTTCTTAGGCTTGGGATGAGCTGTAGGCTGAGTTTTTTTCTTTCTTTTCTTTAGCTTGGCTGGTGTAGGTGCTTCCTTGGCTTCTTGTTTCTCAACCTCTTCCTTCTTGTCTTCTCCTAACCCTAGTGAAAGCTCCATTGGGTCTTGCCCTTTCTCTTCTTCTTCTTCACTTTCTCCTTGCTCTTGTTCTTCTTCTTCTTCACTACCCATTTCTCCTTCAATGCTTGCTCCAAATTTATTCTTTATCCTCTTCACTATTTTATCTTTCTTCTTGATAATAGAGGCTATCTTCAATTCAATTTCAACCTTGGATTTGGCAACATCATATGTTCCAAAGTGAGGAACCTTCTTGTCTATCTCTTTTGCAAGAAATATTTTGATTGCTACCGAGGCTTCATCTATATCAAGCTCATATCCCAATGGCCTTAGCCATCTCACTCTTGGTATTCCTACCTAGATGTAGGTGTTGTCAATGTCAACCAAAAAGCATATATCATTGATATGTTTTTCCTCTAGGGAAACTGGTATTCTTACCCTTTGCTTCATGGATTTCTTAAAATCTTTTAAATAGCTTGTCATTTGTACCTCAAAATTGTCACCCAATTGATCAATAAACTCATTGATTTGTGTAATTGCAATTTTGTTAGGGTTCTAATTCACCTTTTCTATAGAAGGAAACTTTTTCATAACATAAAAAAAATACAAATAATAACTTAACCAAATTTTCATTGAGCACCTTTTGATCTCCTTATTGCTCCTAGGTTTTCATTAATTTGTTGTGACATAAGTTCTAATAGATCATATGTGTGATCTTTCTTCACCAGTTTGTAGGCTACATCAATAGCTATGCATGACACACTGTTCAATCTACTAGATTAAAAATTTTTGTAGGATATTATTCTCACAACAAAATCTAGAAGGGGATCAGTGAAATTATCAATAGTCATACTCCTCTTATTCCATTTGGCTCTAGTATTCTTTTCAATGATTTCTTTGGAATCACTGCACAGGGTCCTAGGTTGATCTAGGTTTGGGAAACTTGTAACCCTCTGCACTATCCTTTTTGTAATTTTTACTGGTCTTGTTTCAAGACATAAACATCCATTATGAATTCTACTCAAAACAATCCATATCCATTCAGTTTTGAATCCTATAGGGTAAACTAGGGCATTGGTCAAACCCTTTTTCTCAACTATTTGGAATTCTTCCTTCAAAATCTTATTCCTGCATAATTTGTCATAGGCTTGAAATATTTCTAGATCACCTACTACACCTATCTTGTAGTTGTAACATTTTCTCACATCTTGCACCATGACAATCGTAGGTGCCATGATAGAAAATGCACCAACTAGGTCATTTTTGTAGGCGACTTTAGGCATTGGCCTAAACTCAGGTTGTTTGACCTCATTGCTAACTAACTAGACCTCATCACCTTCCTTTCTTTTGGGATTTATTGAACTAGAAGCCATTCTATTGAACTAGGGTCTAAATGCATTAAAAAATTTAACTCTGCATAGCTAGACACTTGTTAAATACCTTATATTGTCAAAATGTAAGTTGAATCATTGTTGAGATCAATGCAAATGGCTTCAAAGTTCATGTATGATCACTCCTGCACTCCTTTTGTCTTTTCTCTACATTTGAATGGCATGAAAATGATCAAATTTTGACCTTATACTTTTCAAATCCTAACATTAAATGCTTCATGCATACAACTATAAACTCAAATCTTGAAGGATTCAGCATGACTCAGCTCCCATTGTATTTTGTTTACTCGACTTCCACTAGATTTCGACTTCACTCAACTTCAACTGTCAAATCAGTCACTATTAAAGACTTGACATCCCCTGGAGCTTTACTCGGCATCTAAAAATAGTTCAATAGTATTTGTCAAAACTTCAAATTTTGACTTGGCATATTTTCTCATGCATATTTCTTCCTTGGAGTACTTATTTGTCTTGGAATTGATGTATGATATGACTTTTTATATTAGTCCCATACACTCATTTTTTCTTAGCTCAATGAAATGTGATCACTTGACCTTTTGGGTGAAGTGATCTCTTCATTTGATGTGCTGCACTCATCTTTATTCTTCCATGCCTTATTCATTTGTGCCCTTATTTGTTCAACATCAACCTTCTCTTTTCCTTTATTGACTTATGTCTTGGGTGCTTTTGACTTTGTTGGGCAACTCCTACTGATATGACCAGTTTTCAAGGAACTAAAAATTGTAGTTTGACTTAACCATCTACTATAATTCCCTCTAAAATGTGTCCTCATGAAATTTTATAGAATGTGTCCATACTCCTGACAATAGTGATAGCTATACCTAGTGTTTTAGCCCTAGTTGTAGTGATGACCATGGTTGTTTCCTCTTGCAGGCTGATTAGGTATCCACATAGGCTTTGATTTGCATTCAGATGCTACATGTCCATGCTTTTTGTAGTTGTAGGAATGACCTTCAAATCTTGGTGTCCTTATGATATTGGTTCTACATTCATGTGCTTGATGTCCTTTCTTTTTGCACTTGTGACAAAAGCTTGCATTTGTAATCTTATCATGCTAATGACTGTTCTTTGTCTTGCACACATTAGAGGTATGTCCCTTTTTACCATAGAAATGACAAGTAGGTTTAGTGTTCTTACCTTTGTTACTCCTTTCTTCTACAGTCTTGGATGATTATCCTTGCTCAATGCTAGTGTAACCAAGTCTTGAAGTGTCATTGCTAGGTATTAGTGATTTCAGCAATTGTTCAAAGTGCTTGATGGCTTCACTTGATATGTTGAAGCTCTCTACTATCTCATTTTCTCTCTTCAACTTATTTTGCAATTGTTCATTCTACATTCTTAAGAGTGGAGATCTCCATGTCCTTCATGTTTAGTTCATGATGAGCATTCATCACCTGGCTCAAGGTTTCTAGCTACATGTTTGAGATTCTTTCAAACTCAATTGTCTTCTCCTCCAATCTATTGGTAAGATTTCTCTTCTCATCTTCTATTCTGGCCTTGTATTCACTGGCTCGCTTCTTTTGTTTAGCCACTTCACAAAGAATTATGGCTTGTGATTCTTGTTCAAGCTTGAGTATTCTGATTTCCTAATCTTATGCTCTATTTTCCTCCATTAGTTCAGCTATTGCTACATTAGATTCCTTGGAATATCCATTGGAAAACACTTGTGTGGTATCAATCTCCTTGTAGTGCATGCCATTTTTAGCTATGGCTATATCCTTCCTTCTTTTTAAGGAATTTCTCAATTCTTCTCTAGCTTCTTCCAATTTGTGTAGAGCAAGGTGTACATCAATCACCTGATTGTCTATGATCTTCCCAAGTTTGAAAACTTCCATCTTCAGACCTTTTCTCTAAGTTGTTATGCTTCTCCTTCTGAGAATTAGAGCTTTGATACCAATTGTTGGAATGTTCAAAATGTGAAGAGTACTTCTAGGGGTGGGGGGTGTGAATTAGAAGTATCTCACTTTTAACCTTTTCTAGTCCTTTAAATCAAATAAATAAAAATAAGATGCATGCATGTAAACATATTAAGTAAACATAAAGCAAACACATGCACATAACACACATAACAACAAATTTGGTAACCTAGAAACCCTCAAGGAATAAGAAAGTAAAAATAGGGTGGGGATGATACCCACAAGAATTACAATAGCAATAAATGTTTGACCACTTCTGATGGTCTACCCTGTGAAATGCTTGCCCTATTAAAGGCTTTACACCATCTCAATAGTGACCTAGTTAGAGGGTTTACAAGCACTTTATATGAAGTGTCACCTTGTTAAAGGATTTAGTCACCTCTTCAAAGGATCCACAAAGTAGTTGTTAAGCTAACCTATCAACATAGGATTTTCACTTATCTAATACAATGGCTAGAAAGTATTAGAAAACTTTGAATTGATTTCTACAATCTTCAATTGCTGATTTTAGGCACTTGATCTACACCTTCTGATCTTGATCCTCTATGATCTGATATCGGATCGTGTCCCTTGTCTCTTGTACTATTCTGATCAATTGGATATGTAATTGCTACTCTATTCCTCTAAGTCTTTCTCACTTTCACACTAAATTTCACTATAGTTTACCCATGCACTATTCTCTTCCACACATGCAATGGGGTTTTTGACCTCCTTTAAAACATTTTGAAGACTTAGGGTTAGGTATGGATCTATGATCCATATTGAATCTTAAGTTCTCACTTATTCCTTGCATTTTTCTCATTGGTTGCATGCTTCTCCATTTTTTTTCTGGTTGCATGCTGATTGATTAGGAAATGTAAAAGATTCATTATTATCCTTTTTCTCCTTCAAAATCCTTCTATTTCGGCTCCAAAAATGGTTTACATCTGAGTTTGTGAGGGTACAAACTCATATGCTGATTCTATGTTACTCGGCACATACTAGACTATTGGTGCTCAATACATACACTATCCCAATTTTCTCAGCACCTATTTTATTCTATCTTGCTTGGCATCTATTGCATTCTATCTTTCTCAACATCAACTATTACATGACACCTATATATCACTCAACACTTATATACTGCTCAGCAATTAAAGTCACTCGACACCTATTAACCATTCTAAGACCAAAAAAAGTTTGGAAAAGAAGACATCTAAATTTGAAACATTGAAAGAGGAACATGAAGAACTTCATGAGTACAATACTATTATGAAAGGTGAATTAAATCAATGCAAGAAAAAACTTGAGAATATTTATTTTAGAAAAGAAAAGCTTGATGATTATATGTCAATATAGAGACCTACTTATATAAGACTAGTCTTGGTTATCTATTTAACATGTCTACAAAGAAACTTGAGATTAGATCAAATCTCAAAGAAAAAGATATATCTAATGATAAGATTGAATACAGTCAATCTTCTGATAAACCTAAAGAAGTTGGACAAGAAAAGGAAATTGGTATTTTGGATGAACCAAAGCAAGTGGAATCTCCTAAGGAGACCAGGTATGAATTTAGAGGTAAGTTTTTTTCATGTAATGAAATAGGTCATATGAAAAGAGATTGTACAAATAAGTCACTTATTCATGTTAAGGATTTTTATTATTATAATTATCATGGAATAGGTCATAAAGAAATTTATTGTAGGAAACCTAAATATGATAATAATAGAAGGAATAGTAGAATGTCTAGAAATACTAACCCTATGGATAGAAGAAGATCTAATGAGAGTGATGTAGAGAGAGCAACAATCGAAGCACAATATTAACGCCCAACTCCAAAACCACACTCAAGGTGCTCAAAGGATTGAAATTATGGTTTTTTTCACTCCAACAAGTATATACCTCTTCAATGAACCACTATGAATATTTCAAGACTCACCATACACAAATATGACCCCAAAGCAATCCTTATGGATAAGTTCCTTAATTTGGGTAGAATAAGAATTTTTTTATTCTTGGCCTCACAACTTCCAAAAAAGGCTAGAAAATACTTACTTCTAACCCAAACAAGAAAAATCCAACATTGGTTGCACTCCCAACAACCCACAACACAAATTGCAAGAAAGGACCTAGAATCCTATTAGGTCTCCAATTCTTGATTTTTACCAATAACTTAAAAATTTTCTAAAAGACCTAAGGAAAAACTAACACCTTTAGATACCCTTTTCCATGTTCTCTCAAAGTCCAAAATTGAAGAGATTTAATCCATTCCAATATACCATAACTCTAACTAAGTCCATAAGCCTAATTAGTTAGGTTAGGCTTGGGTTTTGAAGAAAGAGATTAGGGATGGGTGCATAGAACCAAAAAACCACTTCCAAGGTGTTCCACTAACTTAGAGAAGGGAAATTTTTTTGATCATCAAGTCCTCAATGTCTTTCCATCTCCATATCTAATCCGATCTCCTTAAAATAGGTCAAATACCTGGTAATATTTGACCTAGAGCTTGCTCCCAATATTCAATGCCTTCAACTCCTATTCCAAAAATACAAAAATCTTGTAGTATACATACCTAAATTTCTTCATACAATTGGAGAAGAAATTCCACTGGTGGATCAGCAAGTTAGGGCCATTTGAATGTCATAACCCTAAAATTGAATGTTTCTCAGACCAACAAGTTTGTAAATTCGATTGCTTTTGCAAAAGAAAAGATGGAAACTTCAAACCACTACAAAAATAATTTAGAAAAATAGTATCAACTTTTAGATCACAAAATTCATCCTCCACCCCTTAGTTTCCCATACTATACTTGCAAAATATCAAAAAATTGCACTAAAATAGGAATATTTTATTGATTTGGAGAAGGGTTACAATTGGATCTTCTTCTCTGATCCATTTTTGAATGTCTCAAGCCTATATAGGTTGTTTCCAATTTTTTTGCTCAACCATCAAATTTTTTGAGTTGTTGCAATACCTAAACAAAATAGTTTTTTAGCAAACTACAAAAGTTGCTGACAACTTTTAAGCAATTTTTGCGCTATAGCAAGAAATGTTGCATTTAGTCTTTATTGACACCTAGTAACCTTGTTAGGCTTACAAACCCCTAAGGCACACCTAAAAGGACATGAAATGACTAATATATCACTCATTAGTACCAAGTGATGCCCAAGGTTTATAAAAACACCAAGGGGTCTTGTGTCCTTAACAAAATGGATGGGTCATAGGGAGATCATTCTATTCCTTGAACTTATTATTGACCTTATTGAAAATATATTGATGAATGAGGGTTAGGTGCTCTACACCATAGTCCCTTGCTGAAAAGGAACTCTAGTCTCTAGAGTGGTGAAGTGGAAAAGATCAACACCAGTTTCTTTGAGAGACTTCTTAGTCAGTCAAGTAGCATCTATTGTTGTTTGCCCCTTCCATTATACTCGGTACTCATAATATGTGTGCCTCTTTGTTTTTTTGTTGATCCTTCTATCTAGAATAGTTTCCAATATTGATTTCTACATAGGTGGTATGGTTTTCTTCAACACTTCTTTAGGATCTTCAAGTGTACCTACATCCACATCAGTTGACATAGTACCCTTGAAAGCATAAATGTCAGAAACATTAAATATAGGAGATAAATTAATGTTAAAAGGCGAGTCAACTTGATAATAATTATTGTCACATCTTTTAACTATCTTGAAATGGCTAATTTTATTCAGTTGGAGCTTGGTATTCATCTATTTTGGATGTATTTCTTTGTTAAGGTGTACAATCACCATATCCCACACTTTGAACTATACTTCCCTCCTTTTCTCATTTCCCTACTCCTTACACTTTATTGAAGAATACTTCAATCTATCCTACACTTGTTGATGAATCTCTTTCATGACCTTTTCAATGTCTTTAGCTTGACCACTTTTCTTCTCCATTTATTTGATGTCCTTGAGTTCCAATGTACCCCTTGCATGAGTGCCATACACAACCTGAAAAGGTGTGAGGCTTGTACTTCTGTTAACAAAATCATTAAAGACAAATTTTGCCTGAGGTAAAACAAAATCCCATGAAGTTTCATGCTACTTTGAAAGACACCTTAAGAGGTTCCCCAAAGACTTGTTAACTTCCTCTATTTGACCATCAAATTAGGGATGGTAGGTAGATGAAAAACATAAGTTGGTTCCTAACTTTCTCCACAAATTTCTCCAAAAATGCCCCAAAAGAATTGGATCTCTATCAAATATAATAGATAAAAGTAAACCATGAAGTCTAACAACCTCCTTGAAGAACAAACCTACTATGTGGGAGGCATCATGAGTGGTCTTACAGACTATGAATTGAGCCATTTTAGAAAACCTGTCAACAACTATAAAAACATTATCACTGCCTGATTTGGTTCTTGGAAGTCCTACCACAAAATTCATACTTACTAAATCCCAAGCCTTGTGAGGTATTTTAAGAGGTGTGTATAGACTTGTAATTGATGTATACCCCTTTTCTTGTTGAAAAATAAAATACCCTTCAACAAACTTTCTAATATCTATCTACATCCTAGGCCAAAAGTAGAATCTCCTAACCTGTTCTAGGGTCTTATCAACTCCAAAATGACCTACCAAACTTCCAAAATGCTTCTCTTTTAAAAAAATTTCTCTGATAGATCCCTTGGGAACATAAAGTTGATCACCTTTGAAAAATAGTCCTTTTTGCAAAATATATTCATTGAAATCAGTATGATATCTTTCCCCCATGGATTTGCAGACTTGGTATGCCTCCATAAAGTCTTCATCTTGTTCATACATGTTCTTTATTGCATGGATGCCAATGCTTTCTAACTGAACCTCTTGGAATGTCAAGTTCCTCCTGCTAAATGCATTAGAAACCTTGTTGGTTTCTCCTTTTTTATGCTTAATGATGAAGGTGTAGGCTTGCAACACTTCTATCCACTTCATATGCCTATTGTTCCATTTTTATTGTCTATTCAAGAAACTTAAGTCATGATTATCAATATATACAACAAATTCTTTAGGAAATAAATAATGTCTCCATTTCCTAAGGGATTGCGGAATGACATAGAGTTGATGGTCATATGTTGAATACTTTTGTTTGGCCTCATTGAGCTTTTCACTAAAGAATGCCACAGGTCGGCCCTCCTGGCTCAAAACACCTCCAATGGCCTTGTTACTAGCATCACATTCAACTATAAAAAGCTTGTAGAAGTTACATAGCACCAAGATAGGTTGGTCTAAAATCTTCTTCTTTAAACACTCAAATGAATCACTAACCTCCTTAGTCCAAGAAAACACACACTTTATCCCTCCTTTTATAGTATTCTTCATAGGAGCGCACACACCACTGAAATTTCTAATAAATTTCATATAAAAAATGCACATACCATGAATTTTTTTTTACCTCTAATGGTGTGGTGGGAGGTGGCCAGTTGAGGATGGCCTCAACCTTTGAAGGATCCATTTTCAACTTATTTCTTGATATCACAAATCCTAACAAGATCAACTCTATCTACAAGAATAAACATTTTTCTAGATTTATCATTAGTTTCTCCTCATGAAGTTTATGCATAACCAAATCTAAGTGCTTCAAGTGTTCATCCCTATCCTTATTGAATATTAGTATATCATCTAAATATACAACAACAAATTTGTTCAAGAAATTCTTTTAGACTTCATTCATAAGTCTCATAAAGGTGCTAGGTGCATTGGAGAAGCCAAAGGGCATCACAAGTCACTCATAAAGGCCTTCTAGGGTCTTAAATCTTGTTTTCCACTCATCTCCACCCTTGATACTAATTTGATGATATCCAATTTTGAGATCCACCTTAGATTAAATGTTTTCCTTCCTCACATAGTCCATGAGGTCTTCTATCCTTGGCATAGGGAACCTATATCTAAAAGTTATCCTATTAACTACATTAAAGTCTGTACATAATCTCCATGTTCTATCCTTCTTAGGTGCTAGGACTGTAAGGACTACACAAGGACTTATACTTTTTATAATGAACCCTTTAACCAATAACTCTTCAATTTGTCTTGCTATCTCCTTGTTCTATTTAGGGCTCATCTTATATGTTTCTTTGTTTGAAAGTGTCACTCACAATTAATGATGTCTCTCTTTGGTGCTAATGTTTTTGGCTTGCTGCCTACAAATATCCCTCCATACTTTCCTAACAAGTCCTTTACTTCCTTGCTTCCTACATCAATAATTTTTTATTGTCTTTGTGATTTTTCAATGGGATTTTTGTGGTCTAACTACCAATGCAAACAAAGGAGTTTCCTTCTTCTTAGTGACTTTCATACACTCCTTTCACCTACCAACATCACCCCATTAGTAGTAGGTTTCCCTTCATTTGGTAAAGGTGGCATGTTATATTCAACAACATCCTTGGTTATGGTGTAGACATTTATTTTTCCATAATGTTTAACACATACATGATATTTCCATGGCCTCCCAAGAAGAAGTGGGATGCATCCATCTCTGCCACATCACACAAAACTTTATCTTTGTACTCCCCAATTTTGAATTCCACCCACACTTGTTCATTTATAAGTGTTTTCTTCTCTTTTTTTCAACCATTATACCTTATATGGATAAGGGTGAGGTTTTGTAACCAATTTCAATTTGTTAGCCATCTCCCTTGAAGCAACATTATCAGATGAACCAGAGTATACTATAACTCTACATACTTTGTTGTTTACTTTGCAATAGGTCTTGAATAGTGACTTTCTTTATGGTGCTTCTACTATTACAGGTGCTTTTAACATTGTTGTTTGCATCATTAAAGATTCACCATGCTTAGGAAGTGTAGGCCTAGAGGTGGTAGATTGATATGATGTCACACTTTGGTTATCTTTCACTTGAGTTAATTGGATTCTCCTATCTCCTCCTTATTTGTTCTTTTCTAGACACCTAAAGGACTAATTTCCTACTTGGTTGCAAGCAAAACATTTACCAGTAAATACACTAGATCCTCTTGCACCAGACCTTCCTCTACCATTGAATCTCTTGTCTTTAAATGTCCCTCTATTAGTAGGTTCATTTTCATTATGTGAACTACTAGACTCCTGATTTTTACTAAAGGATCCCCTTCCTTGAAACCTACCTCTACATCTATTGTTATTTCCTTTACCCCTATTGTTTGTATCTCCTCTCCTCTTATGTTTTTCTTCTATTTTGAGAGCCATGTTAAAACACTGATGAACTAAAATAAGCGTAATCAAAGTTAATTAATCTTGAATACTATATTTCAAGCCATTTACATACCTTGCTAGTTTCTTCTTTTCAGTCTCATATACGTTGGCTTTGATGGTGAAATTGTGGAACCCTTGTGTGTAGGTACTAACATCCAAGTCCCTTTGCTTATGGTTTTGTAACTTCTTGTGCACCATCATCTCATAATCATCACGTATAAAATTCATCCAATCTCTCATTCTACAAAGAATTCCACCAACTCAAAGTAGGGCCTTTGAGTTTGGCTTTAGCAATTTTGACCCTCTAATTTATAGGGGTTGCATCACATTCAAAGTGGTTATCTATTTCCTCTATCCATTCCACACACTTATTAGGATTCAACTTACCATAGTAGATAGGGAAGTCACCTTCTCCCTTCTTTCCAACTCTCTTGAATGTTGCAAGGAAGGGTATTTGATTTGTAGGAATGTTGTCTTGATCTTCATTCCCCTCTATCTCTTCTAGTTTAGACTCCTCATCACTTCCTTTCCTCATTTTGTTATTGAGTTTATCCAATTCCCTCTTCATGGTCCTATTTTCTTCCCAAACTACTTTGTTTTCAACCATTTGTTCTTTGACTAGCTTGGCTAGTTCCACATTAGTGATCCTTAAGGAAATCTCCCTTTTAGGTTATTCTCCTCCATCAGCCATGATGTCTCCTGATGTTAGAACAAGATCAAAGTGACTCTAATAGCACTTGATATAGAGAGAACAACAATGAAAGCACAATATTAAGGCACAACCCCAAAACCACACTCAAGGTGCTTAAAGGATTAAACTTATGGTTTGTTCCACTACAAAGGTTTCAATACTCACCATACAGAAATATGACACCAAAGCAATTTGATCCCATATCAAGCCTTAAGGATAAGTTCCTTAATTTGGGTAGAATAAGGATTTTGTGATTCTTGGCCTTACAACTTCTAAAAAAGGCTAGAAACTACTTAGTTCTAACCCAACCAAGCAAAATCCACCATTGATTGCACTCCCAATAACCCACAACACAAATTGTAAGAAAGGACCTAAAATCTTATTAGGTCTCCAATTCTTGATTTATACCAATAAATTCAAAAATTTATAAAAGAATTGAAGAAAAAATAACACTTTTAGATACCCTTTTCCTAGTTCTCTCAAACTCCAAAATTATAGTGATTTACTCCATTCTAGCATACCATAACTCTGACTAAGTCCACTAGCCTAATTAGATAGGTTAGGCTTGGGTTTCAAAGAAAGAGGTTAGGAATGGGTGCATAGAACCAAAAATCAACTTCTAAGGTGTTCCACTAACTCAAACAAGGTCACTTTTTTTGATCACCAAGTCCTCAATGTCTTTCCATCTTCATATCTAATCTAATCTCCTTAAATTGGGTCAAATACATAGTAATATTTGACCTTGGGTTTGCTCCCAATACTTGATTCCCTCAACTCCTATTCCAAAACTACCAAAATATTTTAGTATACATCCCTAACTTTCTTTATACAATTGGAGAAGAAATTCCTCCAATGGATCAGCAAGTTAGGGCCATTTGAATGACAAAACCCTAAAATTGAGGGTTTCTTAAACTATCAAGTTTGTAAATTTGATTGCTTTTGCAAAATAAAAGATGGGAACTTCAAACCATTTCTAGAATCCTTTAGACAAATAGTATCACCTTTTAGATCACAAAATTCATCCTCCACCCCTTATTTTGTTGTACTGTACTTGTTAAATATAAAAAAATTGCACTGAAATAGGAATATTATATTGATTTGAAGCAAGGTTACAATTTGATCTTCTTCTTTGATAAATTTTCAAATGTATCAAGCATATATAGGATATTTTCAATCATTTCACTCAACCATTAAATTGTTTGAGTTGTTGGAATACCTTAAACAAAAAAGTTGCTGACAACTTTTATGTAATTTTTTTGCTATAGCAAGAAATGTTGCATTTAGACTTTATTGACACCTAGAAACCTTGTTAGGCTTCCAAAACCTTAAGACACACCTAAAAATACATGAAATGACTAATATATCACCCATTAGGACCAAGTGATGCCCAAGGTTTATAAACACACCAAGGGGTCTTGTGTCCTTAATAAAATGGATAGGACATAGGGGGATCATTAGATCTATCCCTCGACCTTATTATTGACCTTATTACAAACATATTGATGAATGAGAGTTAGGTGCTCTACACTAGAAAGGATATCAAGAGAATAAAGACCTTATAAGGGAAGAAGATAGATCATCTATTATAAGTGTAATAACTTTGGACACATAGCTCAGAATTCTCATGCACCTAATGATCAATAGAATCCTAGAAGCAAAACCCTTGTATGTTAGTTATGTAACAACTTTAGACATACAAAAAAAATTGCAAAATGGATAGAAACTTCAAAGATAGAAGGAACAATAGAAGAAAATTTGTAAATAGAAGGAATGATAGAAGAAATGTCAGAAATGAAAGAAGGAAGCATGAGAGGAACTCTATAACTAAGAAGGATAATGAGGAACAAAGAAATGTAGTCAGTGAACTTCGAGAAGAACTCTGAGCCATTTGTAAAAGGATTAGATATCTCAAAATAAATTCTAGAAGATGATGAGATAGGAAGATCAAAATCTGTTATCAAGTTTTTTTGCATTAAGTTGAATTTGTCTTGTTCACAACATTAGAATTTGAAAAATACATCAAGAGATCAAGGTATGGATAGTGAAGTTGGGAAATGGTGTATCAAGATAAGTTTATACTTTATTAAAGGTCACTTGTAATTTGGAGCTTATCTAAAGTAGTTGTGAAAGAAGAATTACTATTATTATAGAGAAAGTCAATTCTATAGTAGAAGATGAAAAATATTTTTTACAGAGAATTTTATGTGGTGAGGTTTTGTGGAACAATTTCATGATGAAAGGAGGCTTTGGAAAACCTTGGATAGTATCTAAAGATCAGATAAAAGATCTTGAACAAATATTTTATTATAGAATATAATTGATAGCTTTTTCATGTTTCCAAAGTATGTAATTAATGTAAGATGAAGTTAAAGGAATAAAATGGAGTATAGACTTGATAACTACTTCGTTGTGATTACATTCAAAGCAAAGAGCACTCAAAAGTGACTTTTCAAGGTGATTTTGAAGAAAACCCTTTTTTTTGAAAGAGGTATTTTATCATTTATTCATAGAATTTATTCAATAAAAGTTTATATTTGTTAGAAGCATGGATATGATTGTGGTTCATAATGTTGAGAATGAGGACAAACCTAAGTTGAATATTTTTTCCATGAAACCTATAGATGGAACCCCTAATTTAACATTATACATTATGCCAAATAGTGTAGTTTATTTGGAAGATATAGGAAGTTATCCAAAAAGAAAGTTTGAATCTATTGGGAGTGAATATATGATCAGGGATATGGAATTAGTCTTTAATCATGATATGACTATGAAGCCCAGATTTGAACATTTCAAGGAACTAGACCTATTCAAATATCATTTTTACCATGAATTGGACATAGACAAGTGGACACAAATCATACTAAGTAGTATACATGATGGAAAATTATGGACACAAGATAGTGTAGTTGATATTTTTGTCAACCTTATTCTTGAGGTAAGTGGTCTTTTTAAACAAGGGAGTGTACCTATAGGTGAGAAATTGGTTAAAAAGAAAGTTGAGAGTTATACCAAAGTAGTGTATAATGGAAAGGCCATGGTGATCAACACCATTAAACAAGATGATGCAAGATTCCTAAGTAGAATCATTTCCTACTATATATGTACAATTTCTAAGATTGATGAATTGTTAGTCAAATTTATCTATTTATCCCACAAGATATGTGTAGAGAAGGAATAAGTTAACCTCAATGAAATTTTGAGAATGCAACTACTAGAGAACCTAGAAAAGGTCAAAAGGACTAAGAATAGTGTGTTTATATTTTAGTCACTAATCAATCACATATTCTTTCATGTGCTTCAAAGATTACAATATTTTTCATTCATAGAGATTATGAGTAGTGATAGATGTACAATGGAGAAGATTACAGAAGTATGCAGGACACACCTAGCAGATAAGATATTGGATAGTGGGAACTTGATAATGAAGATATTTTAGAATAAAATCAGACATAGATTCAAAATTTCACTTACAATTGTAGATGGATTTCAATATGATGTTTGTATTATGGTTGATATAGATTTTACTTATATTCAAGTAGTAGAACCCCAGGAAACATTTCTTGATCCCTTAGGTTATGAATTGAATGATGAAACAATAGTTGGATATATTGATTTATTGTTGAAATCACTGAGGGACCAAGATGAATACAAATTTGGAACCTATGATGAGATTACCCAGTCAATTGATCAAGCATCCTTGGAGAAGACATCTCACAAGAATATAGAAACTATAATGAAGAAACCTTTATTAGAGGCTAGAATGACTAAGAGTGAATCATAGGTAGTCAGAAAAATCATGAAACAAGGTATACTAAATGGACAACCTTTTTCAGTGTCTATTGCAATGACATCTTCAAAAAAAAGCATTCTCTATGCAGTAATATCTGATGTTTAACCAAGTGAACCAAAGAGAAAATGTAAGATATTAGTGGAAGCTATGACCACAAAGACTAAAAGGGTCAAGCAACAAGCCACTAAAGAAGAAAAGAGACAAAAGACATTATTGACAATTTTTGAGTCTAGCAAAGGAGAAGAAGAAGAGGAAGAAGTTAAACAACTAGAGAAGGTAATAACTTCTAAGAAATCAATAGGAAAAACATGGCAACCCTGGAAGCTGAAGATAGACAAGAAAAAATTAGCTAATACTAATGAAAACAACTTTGTTTAGATGAACAAATTCTATGACTTGTATAATATAATTTTCAGAAAGATCAGATTGATATCTCTACTATGAGATACATTATAGCTAATAATTTAAAGTCGAAAGATATTGAAGACACCATGAACTAGAAGGTCTATGTCAGAATTATTAAGAAGAAGGCCCCAGCAAGAGAAGAAGATTTAAAAATTTGGAAGTCTATACTAAGCACTATTTGCAAGACTGATGACAAAGAAGAAATCAAGAGATTGTTGAAAAATCTAGCACCATACTTGAGGAACAAGGTGAGACGATTTTTTCTTATGGTGGGTGAGAAATACAAGCTAATAAGTGAAACTATGGCAACTATAAGTTAGATGATGACAGATTCCAAGGAAAAAATTTCACCTACACTTAGAACCTCAGAAGTGTTAGTGAGTGGTGACACAATGCAAATAGATTAGACTAATGTTACCATTAACATTGAGGATACTAAGCCATTTGAGAGTTCAAAACCACTTGAATCTAATTCCAAAGATATAGAAGATAAACTAATGAAAATTGAAGAAGAAAAGAGGTAATTAGAGGAAGAGAAGAGGAAATTAGAAGAGGCTAAGCATAAATTTCTTGAAGATGAGAAGAAAAGATTAATTGAAGAAGAAATGAAAAGGAAAATAGAGGAAGTCAAAAACAAGAGATTAGAAGAAGAAGAAAAGAGATATAATGAAAGGAAGGAAAGAGAAGAAAGAAATAAAGAAGAGGGAAGAGTCAAAGAGGCAAAAAAGAAGCAAGGAAGGATGATACAAAAATTTATAGTTCATCTACTCTGCTTTCACATGCTAGCTTGACAACCGATGATGATGATCAAACTGACTTGATCTCATCTTTATCAAAACTCATTTAGAAGAATAGAACAATGAAGAGCATACAAAAAACCTTGATGGAGGTTATTGACACACTACATAGTACTCTAGCAGTACAACACATAGAGGTAGATCAAGAATAGAGGGCACAAGCAGTGCTAAAGTCATTTGATGAAGAATTCACTAATTTGTTTAATTTTCTAGAAATGAAGGCACATATCTCACATGATGCTAACTCTTTTAGCACCATTTTTTAGAATAATAAGAATGATTTCATAAGTCTTGATACTTGTATCAAGGAACTTTGGAATTGTTAATAGGATGGGAAGATATTGTACATTAAGTGTACAGTATCTTACAAGCTAACTAAGGATAGTGATAGTTAGATTGGAGGAACAATGAGTGAACTAGAAGCTCTATCTAGCTAATTACAACATCCATCTTCTAAAATTGATGATTTTAAAGGACAAGTGGACAATATTTATAATGATATCAAGAAACTGGAACTTTGGAAGGAACAAATTTTGAAGAAAATATCACATTTCATAAAGCCTATTGCTCTAAAAATATCTATGATAGAGAAATAGTTGGAGCAATGTGTCAAGGCCAAGGACACTTATTATAACTTTTTGTAATCAAACCTTAATGCAGTGGAGATTGCATCATATGCCCTATGTGCAATTCTCACCTCTACTGAATTAGCCAAAGATACATGGACTATAGGTATGGATAGTCTAAAAGACAATTTTGTTGATTGCATGAAGATTCTATTAGCTTAAGGCAAAAGGACATAATTTTTTACAGTGGTTTTTTTATATTTTTAGAAATTTTAGCCTTTTTCATTGATGTCAAAGGGGGGGAAGTACATTAAGAAAATTGTCAAAGTGGGAGAAGTACATTAAGAAAATTTTCAAGGTAGGAGAAGTACATAAGAAAATTGCAAAGAGGAGGAGTATATAAGAAAATTATAAATCAGGTAAAGAAAAGACATTATTGTAAAGTATGAAATCATATTGTAAGGGGGAGCATATGTAAAATGAACAAGTTGTAATAGATGTAATGTTACTGTATTATTTTTGTTAAGTTTTTGTCACTTTGCTAATTTTTCCTATTTTTTTGCCATTAATGCCAAAGGTGGAGATTGTTGACAATTGGCTAATGAGAATATGTAATTATTTTCATTTATGGAAACACATGATGTACAAGGTTACAAGAAAACTTAGAAATAAAGATACTTAGCTTTTGGTACTCAAAAAATTTGTCTAAGTATGAATTTGGTATAGAACAATGTATTGTTTTGTTTGTAACTTGTTGCTGATGTCATATTATGATAGAGAAGTTAGATGGAGATAGTATACATGTTGATGATGATGTGTATAACCTTGGAAGTTGGTATAGACTATACAGAAAAGATATATTCATGTTTTAGCAGTGAAGAATAACAATAGAATGAAAGGAAAGGAATTATTTTTTTTACAAAATAATTACTTGTCCAATTAGGGCCCACATCCTAGATGTTTATTATAAGTTGGAAAAGTGTATTATGGTCTTAGCCAAACTAGTAGCAATTTATGTAAAGTCATGGTATTTATGTAGAGGACATCTTGCAAATTCAATTGTGCTATTGTGCTATCTTGGAGTTATTGTGTTGAGAAATTGTATGCAAACTTTTGTGAAAGAAATATATAAGAAGTTTGTGAAGATATTTTGAGATCCAAGATTGAATTAAGAAAGAATCTATATTCCAAAAGTTTGATTTTTTTTTGGGCAGCAAGCTCTTCTTGTAAGTAGAAGTCCATGTTTGGGTAGTGGGCTCATCTTGTGTCTACTGTACTACAACTCCTAATAGGGTTGGTATCTCCTAATAGGGGTTTAAAGTCTCCTAATAGAGAATCCTTATACTAAAATTTCTCATTGACTCCTAACAAGGTTGATCCTTTAACAAGGAACTTATATATTAGTATAATATCTAGTGGGTATCATCCACACTAGGTTTTCCCTTTGCTAGGGTTTCCCTAGTTAACAAAATATGGTGTTATGAGTTATCTTTGTGTATGGTTATTGATTTTGCTCAACATTACTTTATTACTGTGTTATATATTCTTTAAACTAAGAAATAATATCTAGGTGGAGACCAAAGTTTGTAGATTACTCATTCACCCCCCTCTTAGTAATCTCTATTTCTAAGGGTTCTTCCTAGCACCCTGACATATTTATCTGTATAATAGGACATCTGAATTTTCCTTTATGTATGCTCTAGTGTTTTTCCTTCTATCTTCCATTTCAAAAACACTTTGAAAAATATATAGCACTAGCGACCAAACCTTTGATTGAGTCACCATGCACTCAAGGGAAGAATTTTAATATGGAAAGAGGATAGAAAACAAGATGAGAATAAAAATTTGGCTACAGATCTGACACAATGACCCAATACAAAAAAATTCTCACATGATGCACTTTGGAAAATAAAAACATTGACACAAAGACAAGGCACTATTTGGACAAAACTCATGTCACATACTTCCTACTTTACTAGAAATTTTTTGATTGTCAAGGTTTGTATATTAAAATAGTCCAATATAAGAACTCTCCAAAAAAAAACTAAAAAATATGACTGCAAATGCACAAATTATACCAAAGACTCTAGTATTTTAAAAATGAATTGCTTTACATTTCCCCAATATAGTCACCATTTTGTTGGCTTCTGATTTGATAGAATTTGAACTACCTCTTACAAGATTGGGATACCTAAGTATTAGTTGATACCATAATGGGCATTTAGAGAAGAAAATTAAAGGGACAAACTAACAAGACTATGATTTCTTCTCCACTTTGAATTCTACAAAATTTAGGAAGCTATACCTAGGATTTCATTCTTTATCTATTTAGAATTCAAACTCTCAACATTAATTCAAATATAATACATGATTGAGCCTTAATTCTTCTAATTCTATGACTGCAAAAGACATGATAAATGACTATTTTATCAAACCCTAAACTCAATGAATCAAGTAGAGGCTTACTTTTTAGATCTAAAACAATAAAATAGTAAAATGATTGGTTTATATGAGTTTTTGCACCATATAAGATATTCCAAACTAGTTCAACTTCATAGGATGACCAGTGCCTTATCTATTGGGCTATTAATACACATGAGTTAGACATCTACTTCTGGATCTATCTTAACACTTTGTGAGAAGATTATCAATACTTATTTCTAGATTTCATACTCATCAAAATCTTCAATGAGAAGAATAAAATTCTTCCAATTTATATTTAGCATTTACATAACCCTTTAGATTATTAGCAAAATCAAATTGAAATATAATTGAAAATGAATTACAACTGAAATTTCATGAAGTTTTCTTATTAAATCTCAGAGAATAAAATTGAGATAAATGAAAAAAGGAGATCTAGAATGAAAAGCCAACTTTCTTCATTTTGTATTAGCTTATTTGAAATGTATACAATTCATTGATAATGCCTATTAGAAGACAACTCAATTACACCAACAACTGTTAAGTTTTTTCGTTCAAACTTTGGAACATAATCATATAGCATAGATGGACTGAAACATAAATGAACAAAATTATGTTCAAAATAAAATTCTTGGACCCTTACACCACATCTTGGAAATCCTTTTAAATAGAAAGAAGGATTTTGAAAAGCTTCAAATGGGAGGACACATGTTGAAAAACTAGATACAACAATAATTTTCCATATAAGATAAAATCATTACAAAAAGAATGTTTGAGATAGCCAAAATTTGAACTATTATCAATTTAGATGCTTAGGATCAACGTTATTGTTTGTAACTAGAGTATACCCATAGCAGGTGAACTGAAAAAATAAAGTATCTCTATCAAGTAGTTTCCCTCCCTTTTGTTGTTCTTTAACTTTTCCTTACTCGTTAAGTTGCTATCTCTAGATGGAATTACCTTTATATTAGCTATCACCTCCTAGATTGTAATATCTATTTTTTCATCTAGCTAGGTGGCTTCCCTAACTATATTAAGCTTATTTAGGAACTTATTTCATTTATCATATGTTAGGACCCTAACTTCTAAATATTTTTTATTAATGTCTACCTCTAGCTTATAAAGAATATCAAAAGTCTCAATTTTTTTTGCTATATTAGATTCCTCATTGTTGTAGGCAACAAACCTTTCATGCTTCAAAATTTTGTCAAATGAATCTAACCATTCTTTCCACTCCCTAAATTTTTTTTCATCATTAATTTTTTTTTTAACAAAGCCAAGTGTACCATTGGAAATGATCTTCATTGTACTATTTATTAACTACAACTTACTAGAAAAGAATGCATCTAAATCTTTGACCTTATTTACCATTTTTCTTACAAAAATGATGCTCTCTTTTGGAAATTCTTTCTTCTGGCCTAAAATTGGGACCAACTTGTCAAAAAATTGGATGTACAAGCCCTACATAGTAAATAATGGAAAAAGAATGGATAGTGGCTTAGTGTACTAATATTCTTCTCCCTACAATGTAATGTAGCTACTATATATATTCTAAAAAGCCTATTTAAGGACATTTATTTTGTGTGAGAGCATACTCTCCATAGTCTTGAGTTCAATTTCCTTTCTTGCTTCTAGCTCATCCACCTCCATTGGCTGGTCCATACCAATATTTATTGTATCAACATCTATTTATGTATCTTGGTCTTTGACCTCTATGATAGGTTTGGTTGCTTTCCTCAAATTTCTTACCTCATTCTTGAGGGTAGCAAATCTCTACTCTAGTATATAGATGTTATTTAGCTCTTTCTCATATTTCTTTCTAGTTTCAATGGATATATTGTATGTTTGATACAAATACTCTTTAAACATATCCACTCTTCCCCATGAGTGAAGTAGTGTTAATAATGTTGTGCATCTTTTCATTTGAGAATATCACATTTCCATGGGGAGAGTCTCTAACTTCAATCAAAGTTTACTGATTAGATACAAGGGCCATGCTCCACATTGCCATTGTTTTGGAATCAACATTGAACATAGACCCCTACAATTCTCCTACAATATTAGTCTCCTCAAATTAGATAGATCTGATTTGTCTCCTTATTTGGTCCAACATAAAGGATGGTTAGAGCTCCTATCTAGGGAAGAGAAAAATATTTCTTCTTTTCAAAAGCTCTCAAGCCTCATTAGTAGTGAGAGTTACACCGTTTGGGTCATACTCTAGTTTATGCACTAGTTCAACAACTTTTTCTTGAGAGTCTGCTAGCTACAGTTGAAGAGTGAGTTCATTTTGTTTAACTTTAAATAAGAATGATTTGAATTCATCATAATTCATAAAGTAATCACCCTTCTTAAATTCTTGAGCTTAGATTATTCTTTCATCCAACATCCTTGCCTCAAGCTAAAGCTTGTTCGAGATTCATTCATTTTGTCCTTCTTGCCTCATTAAAAAATTATGCTTAATATCATCAAAACAATTTGTCCCCCTTGGAAAATTATTAGCACCTTCTCCATTTCCTTGTTTTGAATTTCTATTAGCTTGTATTTCTATCTGCCACCTTGGGCTGATGCTAAAATTTTTGGCTAATCTTCCTCATCATTAATCTAAATAATATCATCATGCCCTAGAGATTTAGGTGTTTCTCTGTCTCTTATTTCAAGAGTGAACCAAGATATTATGCTATCAATATTTCTTATGTAGTTACTGTATCTTTCAAGATACCACTCTTCATGATAGAAGCCTTTAAAAGAGAGATCTTCTCTTTTTATCTTCTCTTCTACTCTCATGATCTCTCTCAATTTAAGGGTTTTGTTTCAACAGTCCTCTATTTCCAAGCAATTCATAATCACATCTTCTTCCCAAGGGTTTTCTATTTGGAAAAGTGAACTTTCTCATCTATTTTAGGGCATGCCAAAGCAATTCATTAGGATCATACATCCTAGTAGGGGTTGAGGGTAATAAGAATTCACTCATGAATTTGACTATTTCTTTAGTGGCATCCTTGCTTATCACAAAATTCCATAATTTGATATTCCTAGGAACAAAGGAAACCTTTTTTATTATAGATCCTAGGTATTCATTGTTCATCATTATTAATTGCCAAAATAATTCTATTGTCCCCATGCTCTCTTGAATGTATTTTTGCAATACATTAGGGGGTTGGGGGCATCCATAAACCCTTATTAAAGAAAAAAATCTCAAAATGGAAAAGACTTTCCCAATCATGGCCTAATCTCCTATCCTCATTAGGGAATTAGAGGATCTAATTAGCATCCTAACTCCCCTAGGAACCCTCTTAGTTATATCAGCTAGCATATTGGAAATTGGAAAAAAAGAATCATTATGGAAAGAAATAGCATTGAAACAGGGATAAAACCTTTTTCCATAACCTATTCCATAGCTGCATTTGCAGGTTTTCACTGTTCTCCTTTATCCCTTGAATGAAATTAGGGCTGATATTTGCTATGTTCTTGTACAAAGTGATGTGTATCAATAATGAGTAGTGGTGGAATTTGAAATTCCCCATCTCTCTCCTCTGAGCATCAATAATATCATTGGGCATAACATTTATAATGTGAGTCACAAATTGATACCCTACATTATGATGCAATTCTTGTATGTCTAGTGCTATGAGGTATACATTGCTAGGAGCATTCATCATACCAACCAATCCAATCACCTTATCCACTACAAAGATATTATACTAGAAGTATCTTTTGAAGAATTCTACAGGCATGAAATCTCCTACCTTATTCGGGACCTCACCCTTTTCCTTTTTGGACTTAGGTATATGCCATTGCATAACCCTTCTAGTGAAGAAATCCTTATGAGTCTTGAATGTCTCATCCACTTTATCTTTCTCAACGATTAGTTTTATTGGTTTTGCAAGGTCAAAAACTCCTATGAACATCTCCCTATCTAGTGTGCATACTACACCCATATCCTTCCTATGGAATCCATGAGTTGTAGGATTATAGGACTTTATTAAGGCCTTCACCAAGTCAACATCTACAATCACCTCTGGTATGATTAATTTTCTAAAGTTTCTATTCTAGGGATTTCAGATTCGTGGATCTACAAACCTATTCTTATAAAAATACTAGAATAATTCACTGCCATTAGTTTCTAGAATGGTCACATCTCTGCAAAAACTATATGCATCTTTGAATATGTGTGAATTTACTATCTAGGAAGTGGATGATCCTAGTAAAATGTAAGCCAAATCCTCAACATATAAGTTGGCTATCTTTGTCTTGGCTTGCTCAACACCTTGAGAAACCTCTTCTAGATTGACATGTGCTACCATCTCTCCCTCTTCCTGTGCCATTTTTGTCTGAATTTAATTTCTCCAAACAATTCTTTGGTAACTCAATTTTATGAAACAACTTCATGATCAATTCCACTTTGGCTCTAAAACTTTGTGAATGATATAAGTGGAAATCCATTACATAAAATTTTAAGATTAATTGAGTATAGGAATAGGCATAATGGTGTCTTTAAGTCAGCATGCATGAGAATTTTTGAAAATTCAAAAAATGTCACAATCTAGGTCTATGGTTCTTGTACTGTCAACTTTCAAAATCTCTTTTGCACTTTCTCAAATAGTAACTCTCTTTTTTTCAATGATTAAGTTAAAATAGTGATTTTCCTATTAAATTTTTATGTTGTGACCATGCTAATACTAGACAACTATTTGTTTTTTGCAGCTTCACATGGCTTATCCACTAACTCCTATTTGTAGCTATGACTATGTGAAACCCTTGGCCATTAGGTTGCTATCTTATTTCATTCTTAACCCCTTAGCCTTACAATCAAGTGAACACTACCATCATGTCTTCGTCACTTCCTCGTGACTAACATCTTATATTATCTTCTTAACTATGTGACTATGCAATCACATAAACCTCTTCATCTCTTGACTACATCACATGGTTGTGACATTTTGATTTAACTATGTTCCATGACTTGTGAAGCTACACACACTCTTAATCACACCATCACAACTTTATTATGATATTAACATTTAAGGTTTTTCACCATGTGAAACATTGTAAATATGAGAAATCGTGTGGTCACTTCCTTTATTTCTTTCTATAACTTTACCTCCACAACCATGCGAACATTGAAATTTTAATAAGCTATTAACTATTTTGTTGATTCAAACCTTTTTTTTTCACCTTAAGAATCTAACTGTTTTAATATGTGATCAAATATTTCATGCATCATTTTGATCATTTTTCTAGGTTGCTAGTATCCACTTAACTGCATTTTTTTAGAAATGTGACTACATAATCAAAGTTGATTGCCAGGTCACAACTTCACTTTATTCTATATCCTCTAACTACAAGACCATGTGATCAATGATTACATCATAAGCTCTTAACCCTTTCCCTAGTTTGCAAAAATCTCATTTGATTTTAACTTTAATTGTGTGATCATGCACTTACGCCTCTAATCTGAGTGATCACTACTTCATGACCACACTTTTTTATTAACCACTTAACCATGAAATTGAGTGACTAAGAATTTGCATATGCTATATTGACTATTTTGCATCATCACAACTCTTCTATAAAAATACAAATTGGGTGATTCAATAGATCACCATGTCACTCCATCACTTTGACTATTTAAACTTTAGGCCGCAATACTATGAACAAATTCTTTAACCTTAGTCACACCATCACACCATAATCTTCATGTTAAAAATAAAAACTACCTCTCGAATGCCGCCACATGTCCTATCTTTGTGCTCTTAAGGGATTTCTGTCATGTCCCCAATTTTTGGTGACAGTTCGATTTAATTAATTTAATTAATCTGGTTGTCCAAGGACGACTAATTAATTATTTAAATTAAATAAATAAAAATTAAAAGATAACTTTATATTTAATAAAGTGACTTGGATTATAAAAATATTTAATAAAGTCACTTGAGGGATAAGATCAAAAATGTTCTAGAAGTCTCTGGAGAGGATGGAGAGAAAAGAATAAATAGGCACCCCGGGGCTCCATTCGAATCAGGCAGTTGATTATCTCTCTTTGATTTTCAGATTGTGATTTAATCACAGGTGCATTGTGGAACCTAGGGTTTCTACAATTGTCACAGTTGGCCATTGAGAACGAAAACTCTCAATCGGTACGCAATTTTGAGGGTGTGAAATATCATCCTAATTATTGTAGATTGGAGGTGACATTCAGTCATTTCATCAGGGTGATTATTGGTGGCTTAAGGCCAACTTTAGGGTTTATGCATCACTGTTCATTGATTGGATTAGTAAGAGTGGAATTAATCAACATCTTCAAAAATTATTGCAGGATATTGGTTGACATCGGATTCGAGGATTCAGTCTAATAGAGACTGATAAGCAATTAAAATTGTATGAAGGAAGAGGACCGAGCTTTATGAATTTTCACATACCATAGTCCGGGCAGTGAAGGCATTTTGGACATTACCTAATATTATCACCGAGTTCCATGAAGGCAGGCCACAATCCTAACCTTCAGCATCCATCACCAGTTTGGGAAAGGCATTTTCGAGTTGAGTGAGGCAAATTTTAAGAATACGCAATTAACAGAAAAGGGCATTATTTCCAGTTCAAAACTCATAGTGGATATAGCAATTTTTGTTGGGTCCTTGAGCGCCATCTTCCTTCAGATTGGGCACTCCATTTATGAGCAATTTCTTCACATCCAATTCTCAGTTGAACGAAGTCTTACATAGCCGAACAGGGCACATGACACAATGAATTATGTCCATATTGCTGGCTGCCAGAATTAACGTCATTAGGACCGGAGGTCATTAATTCTGAATGAATTATTCTGCTTCCATGTTTCTACATTTGCCCCTGCGAACGGGCATTTCTCAGGGATTATCGCATGAGAGATCTCAGTCTAAAAACCTTAGGCCAGGGTAGGAGTATATTGCATTTCTAGATCAGACGCCCAGCTGATTGAAGAGGAACACGCAGAGGAGATCAGAACAGGAGAAGCATTATAATCTGCGGTTTAGATAATACCAACAACGAGCATGTTATAGGAGATAATTGCCAAGTGTGGGTTTCATTATTGATGGCAAGGTTTTTGTTCTTGGGAATCTGAGGTTCTGTAACTTCTGGAGTTTGAATTGGAGGTGGTCCAGGTGAGCAAGCTGCACCGAGGAATTTAAGGCATAGGTAAATGACCCTAGCTATAAAGGTCACTGAATCCCAATATTGTACTGTGGTAATTCATCAAATAGTTGGCAAACAGGCTCGGATACCACTGAAATAACCCTGACAGGTTATTGCTTTCTCCAGCACCAAAAAATACTAAACTTCGGAAAGTTATCAAATATTTGCAAACACAAAAATGATGATACCAAAACTCACCCGTTGGACTAATGGAACTAATTCAACAGGAAGAAGAATTTTTATTTAGAATAGACCTGAATAACCAACTCTCCTTGTTTCAATAACAATCCATCTTGGAATGAATACTACAAATTAGTTTGGAAGATGCATTTCCTATTTTTCTAAAATAATTAGAGGAAGCATCAAAAGAACCTGAAACTCGAGCTATATCCTTTCTTGAATGGGGAATGTCTATTTTATTATCTTGGACAGAAGAATCATAAGAATGCTTATCTCCTGAAATAGAATCCTGATGGCTTGCATCCTTTTTAGTGTTTAGGAACCGACCACCATTCCCCCTTGCTCGTCAGAGAGCATGGAGATGTCGTGACTCATGAAGATATGGCTGAACGGTGATAGCTCTCAACTTCTTATCTCTGTCTCCTCACGTTGATGGCAAAATGATTCATTATAGTCAAATGGCGCATAGTATCAACCAATATGGAAATCGCAGTCCTCAGGTGAAGGTCGTTTGGACTGCACAATCACTTAAGGTGGAGAGGGCAGATCCCACACAATTCGTAATGTACAACAATAAGTAATGTCGCCAGTCCACCAAACTTGCATATAAATTCGATAATGCTGCCCTTCTGAATGTGAATCCAATTGTTGGCTTACCCGCCTACCAATCCCGTGTGATTTTATATAAAAATGGCACCTTTATCAATTAATTTCTTTCGCCTTCAGCTTGATATGACTGTAATACGCCTGCCCTTCACTATTGGGCCCAAATTCGAACTGATATTGATTGCGATGTAGGTGCCCTCACTGCCTAGATACCTCTGCAACTGCGCCCGTACCATGGATCTACTGGTTCCGCAGGTGTCTTAGGTGCCCTTATGAATGATGACAGTAATCACCATATGCATGAAACCCGTAATCAAAGGTACTAGATTTCCTGGCTAGGTCGCAAAGGAGTATTCAAGACAGCCGTCGGGAAATTCAATGTCGCATTCAGCCTTGCGTAGCACACCCTCCACTTGGTGCATAAATACCAGGCTGGGAAAATGATCTTTGATAATCTTCAAACTCTTCTTACAAATCTAAATTTATATCAGTCTCTAGAAGCATTAAATCTGAACCACAGAAATTGGCCTTAAGCCACAGATAATTGCCCTAATGAAATGACTGAATGTCACCTCCAATCTGCAATAATTCGGATGATATTTCACACCCTCAAAATTGCGTACCGATTGAGAGTTTTCGTTCTCAATGGCCAACTGTGACAATTGTAGAAACCCTAGGTTCCACAATGCACCTGTGATTAAATCACAATCTGAAAATCAAAGAGAGATAATCAACTGCCTGATTCGAATGGAGCCCCGGGGTGCCTATTTATTCTTTTCTCTCCATCGTCTCCAGAGACTTCTAGAACATTTTTGATCTTATCCCTCAAGTGACTTTATTAAATATTTTTATAATCCAAGTCACTTTATTAAATATAAAGTTATCTTTTAATTTTTATTTATTTAATTAAAATAATTAATTAGTCGTCCTTAGACAACCAGATTAATTAAATTAATTAAATCGAACTGTCACCAAAAATTGGGGACATGACAGTCCGCCCTTCCTGAAATTGCTTGTCCCCAAGCAATGGCTGAACCATGAACCAATCAGTCTTCCTGGATCCCAAATGTAAATCTGTGTATCATCCCAATCCTCATCATACTCCCATGGAGAAATCATCAATACCAGTAGCTAAAAAATTGTACCCAACATCCAAACAACCGACAACTCTGATGAAATCACCTGTAAACCAATTGTAGATGGCGATAGAAGAAACCTTCTTGTAGATCTCAACCCAACTGAAACATCAACTCTATCAGAATTCAAGCCCCTATCAGAATGACACCTGCACCCAACTGCACTATAGATATGACAACAACCATAGGTACCTAAAACACTGCCATCAAATCCAATCTCTGAAAAACTGCTCCGAGCGTGTCGATGCTGTAGGCCGAGTAACTTGCTACTACCAGTTTTATTTTCAAAAGATGGTGCCAATTTATCCCCTAATGGATGGTAAGAAACTGGAGCCAATCTACATCTGCGTGAAATAAAATCTTCTATCTCTGTGTCAAAAGAAAAATGATGAGCGTACCCTACTGTATAATGCCGGTAAGAACCTCCAAACTCTACTGCTGGCTCATCATCACTGAACTGGGAATCAACAGATGGCTCCATTTTTTGACTGCAAGTGACTGTAGGCTGGATAGGATCCCGTGCATTTTGCTCAACAAACCCTTCCTCGAGATCCTTGTGAGGTAGCATAGTAGCAAGGACCCCTATAATCTTCTCAACCAATCTGAAAATAACACTAGTATCTTGGATGAGAACACCTTCTGTCACCTTATGTGAGTCCAGAAAAATACGTGTACTATTCAACAAATATTCCATGAACGGTTTAGTGCAGTAAAAATTATATGAGGAAACATTAACATTCTCCCCTTTACACCACAACTGGTCCTCCTGTAAGGGTGGCATATTCAACTGTACCACACTATCAACTATCTGAGAAGAATCAATCTGGAAACTTGACTCTACCGGTATCCCAAACTCATTAAGACCAACTTCTTCCAAACCCTGAACATGTGTGTCAGTCTCAACAATAAGCTCCTCAAAAGCAACTGTAGGAGTGTAGTTACCGTCATCTACCTCAATAGTCACATGAACTGGGTCTGGGGCTGGTTTTGACTGCAAATCCTCCAACTCCACGGTCACCTTCTTTAACTGAAGTTGTGACTTTTGTAGATCTCGCTGTGTGTCCTCTAAAACCTCAGTAGTCATTGTGAGCTCCTAGGAAAGCTCGCTCACCTCTTCTTCACGATCCAAGAGTGCCTTATAAGCTGTACTTCCCCACTCAACCAAGTGATCATGGTCGGCTACCAATCGTAAATAATCCTGCTTCAAAATCCGAACAGCTTCACGCAAGGCATGAATCTCTGCCAAAGAAAAGTAACCACCGTTGGACTCATCTATCATAGAAGAACCCCAACCAGTAACAGCCAACAACTGACGAGCAGTATCAAAATGCTCACAAGCGATAGCAATGTCTCGCTCACTAACTTTCAACTGGCTAATCACATGATGGCTCTAGCTAAACTGTCTTCCACAAACCTTCTCTGTCACATTGTCTAAAGGAGTATCTTCAAGGTTACTGGTTTCTAGAATATTGTCATCCATATCTTGCAAATTTTCTCCAAAACTCATATCCTCATTCGGAGTGTCAAAATCTATAGTATTGTTGTTAAACTCCCCTGTACCCAAGGAATTTGTCAAGGAAGCTGAGTCTACAAAACTGTTTACTTCATTCTCCTGGATGTTATCAAGGTTGAAACGATCCTGGGATTCATCTGTACACACTGTCAAATATGAAAAATCTTCAATACCTTCCAGCAAGAATGGTCGTCTGCATATATGAACCAAGCCCAACAACGGTGCATAAAAACTAATACCCATATCAGATGAGCTGCTGGCATAAGGAAAAACAACACCGTGTATTCTGCTAATCAAATCCATGATAGTACTCAAACAATCATGGCTATCATAAAGTGCTAAAGATCTTCGGTTGACTGAATCCCAAATGCTGCTGAAACATTCCTGAATCCATATGCAAGAAACAATTGGTAACTCAAGCAAACTACTTACCTGAGTAATATGACCAATACCAGCTAACTTCACATACCTGTCTGATATCGTCTTCTCATTATTAGCAACCACATATGAACAGCCTACTGTAGAAAACTGAGTGTTAGACGTGCCAGATGAAACTAAGCTTAGCTCCATGCCATGCTCACTCCCATGTTTCTCCCAGTCCAGTAATGCCAAAGTTGCTCGAGTGTCCTCAAGCTCGCAAGAAAGCTTGACGACTTCCTCCTCCTTCCTCCTCAAGGCATCCGAATAGTCTTTGGCAAGGCTTAGAAGATGGTCACGATCTTATAGAAGATGTAAATAGCTTAACTTTGTCATTCCCATTCCTTCACCAATTGCATGTAAGTCACAGCAAGAAGAATTTTCCTGAACTCCCTTATGTCTTCCTTGTAATTGAATCATCTGGATGTGCTCTTCTAACATCTCCCGCATCCTGTCATGATGAGATAAAGAAGCCACAATACTATCTTTTGTTACCTTCAGCTGGCTAGACAAATCATGCGAAGTACGACCAGTTTCATCCTTATGTGACGAAGCATCTAACTGAGCCTGGTACTCTCTCTCAGCAAAATCATAAATGCTCGATGTCTGCTCATTTCCACCAGGTATCTCATCATCAACATCCTTATCATCATCTGAACTCACCTCACTGTAATCATTGCCTGTCGGAACCAAACTACCTTGAGTACCTGAGACATCACCTTTGGGAAACCTATATACAACTGTCTCAATTTGAGTGTCAAGTTGACAGTTACTATCCATCAGCATAATGTCCTTCACTGCTTCTTCCTGTGACCAAACTAAAACCTCTGACCTGTTGCACACTTGTTTCTCGAACTCCTCATTAAGGTTCCTAGTAACATCTCTCGTTGTATCAGTCAACGCTTTGTGAGAAGATGTGCCAAAATGAAATCCAGTTGATTTATTCACCTTAGCTGGGACGGACAGCCTGTCAAGCATACGGTGGTGCTTAACCAATAGTTCAGACATGTTATGTTTGATTTTTCTGAGCTCATCCTGAATGCCTGAATAGTCCTCCTTTCCACAATTCTGACTCTGAATACTTTGTCTATTACTTGTCTGAGATTGTGTCCTTGGAGACTTTGTGTTGTACCTGTACATCTTGTTTGAAGTCGAGTGCTAATTACTCATGTAAGTCGGTTCTCACCCCACAGGATGGCAAGAAAACCGCTCTGATACCACTGAAATGACCCTAGCTATAAAGGTCACTAAATCCCAATATTGTACTGTGGTAATTCATCAAATAGTTGGCAAACAGGCTCAGATACCACTGAAATAACCTTGACAGGTTATTGCTTTCTCCAGCACCAAAAAATACTAAACTTCGAAAAGTTATCAAATATTTGCAAACACAAAAATGATGATACCAAAACTCACCCGTTGGACTAATGGAACTAATTCAATAGGAAGAAGAAATTTTATTTAGAATAGACCTGAATAACCAACTCTCCTTGTTTCAATAACAATCCATCTTGGAATGAATACTACAAATTAGTTTGGAAGATGCATTTCCTATTTTTCTAAAATAATTAGAGGAAGCATCAAAAGAACCTGAAACTCGAGCAATATCCTTTCTTGAATGGGGAATGCCTATTTTATTATCTTGGATAGAAGAATCATAAGAATGCTTATCTCCTGAAACAGAATCCTGATGGCTTGCATCCTTTTTAGTGTTCAGGAACCGACCACCATTCCCCCTTGCTCGTCGGAGAGCATGGAGATGTCGTGACTCATGAAGATATGGCTGAATGGTGATAGCTCTCAACTTCTTATCTCTGTCTCCTCACGTTGATGGCAAAATGATTCATTATAGTCAAATGGCGCACGGTATCAACCAATATGGAAATTGCAGTCCTCAGGTGAAGGTCGTTTGGACTGCACAATCACTTAAGGTGGAGAGGGCAGATCCCACACAATTCGTAATGAACAACAATAAGTAATGTCGCTAGTCCACCAAACTTGCATATAAATCCGATAATGCTGCCCTTCTGAATGTGAATCCAATTGTTGGCTTACCCGCCTACCAATCCCGTGTGATTTTATATAAAAATGGCACCTTTATCAATTAATTCATTCCGCCTTCGGCTTGATATGACTGTAATACGTCTGCCCTTCACTATTGGGCCTGAATTCAAACCGATATTGATTGCGATGTAGGTGCCCTCACTGCCTAGATACCTCTGCAGCTGCGCCCGTACCGTGGATCTGCTGGTTTCGCAGGTGTCTTAGGTGCCCTTATGAATGATGACAGTAATCACCATATGCATGAAACCCATAATCAAAGGTACTGGATTTCTTGGCTAGGTCGCAAAGGAGTATTCAAGACAGCCATCGGGAAATTCAATGTCGCATTCAGCCTTGCGTAGCACACCCTCCACTTGGTGCATAAATACCAGGCTGGGAAAATGATCTTTGATAGTCTTCAAACTCTTCTTACAAATCTAAATTGATATCAGTATCTAGAAGCATTAAATCTGAACCACAAAAATTGGGCTTAAGCCACAGATAATTGCCCTGATGAAATGACTGAATGTCACCTCCAATCTGCAATAATTTGGATGATATTTCACACCCTCAAAATTGCGTACCGATTGAGAGTTTTCGTTCTCAATGGCCAACTGTGACAATTGTAGAAACCCTAGGTTCCACAATGCACCTGTGATTAAATCACAATCTGAAAATCAAAGAGAGATAATCAACTGCCTGATTCGAATGGAGCCCCGTGGTGCCTATTTATTCTTTTCTCTCCATCCTCTCCAGAGACTTCTAGAACATTTTTGATCTTATCCCTCAAGTGACTTTATTAAATATTTTTATAATCCAAGTCACTTTATTAAATATAAAGTTATCTTTTAATTTTTATTTATTTAATTAAAATAATTAATTAGTCGTCCTTGGACAACCAGATTAATTAAATTAATTAAATCGAACTGTCACCAAAAATTGGGGACATGACAATTTCCCTTTTTGTATGGTCGTTGTTTCAAAATCTAACTCCATGCTTAATAGTGTATCAACCCTATGATAAATTCTTGCAAACTTCATCATGCCTTTTCTATCTTGATCAACCGTTTTATGTAAACTCCAGTGACCAAGTGAACAATAAACTCTTGACTATGTTGCACTATCACACCATAAAAGGATTAAGATCTTAACCATTTTGTGCTATAGAGAATACCTTGGTTGCATGGTCACAACTTAAATTTTCTAAGATCTTTTAAGAGAATGAACCATTATTTAAAACAAGGAGGGTTTATAACATGAAAACATGCATACAGATTAAGAAACTAGGGGTTTCTAGGTGAATACTTTGCACATGAGAATAGTAAACCCTAACTCCACAAAGTGAAAACAACATTTTCACAAAAAATTCTTAGGATTCAAACAAGATGAAAATGTAGGCCAACAGATACCTTGCATTTGCACTATGTTAGATTAGGATGTCCATAATAGCTTGTCCAGATGAATTATGTTTATTGATAAAATATTATACATTTGAAGTATGACTGGTTTTTCAAGGTGTATGAAATTTATATTTTTTATGTTGAGAATGCCAATTGAGTGTGTGGTAATCATTTATAAAGTATTTTAGAAAAAAGAAACAAAAATAAATTCATAAAGGTTTTTGGTTGAATTGTAATTGATTTTGTTAGTTAATGTGCTATATGATTCCTTATAATTCATTTTGTATACTTACTATATAATAAAATTTGAAGAAGGGTTTACATTTTTGTAAAGTGGAGATTTTGGTAGATAAGTATCTAGTATTAATTTTCATATCTAGAAAATAAAAAAATTAATGTAATTAATGAGTAAAAAATTATGAGGAATAGTAAATAGAAAGGAGAGACTAATTAAATATGCAAAATGAGAGATGAGATATAAAAAGTTATTATTGCCATTTTTTTCTAGTTCTTAATTACATCATATTAATTTCAAGAAACTCTCAAATGTGATCTCAACTACTCTTTGTAAACTCTTTGGGAAAAAAGTTACCAATGTAAAGCTATTTTTAAAACATTAATTGTTTTGATTCAAACTAGAAAATAGAGTCCCAATTTTTTGGATAATGAAGGTAGGGAGAGGGTCGTAAACCCATAGAACCATTACAATAAGTTAGCACTTTCCTAGGCTATTAAAACCAAGAAGCAAGCTAAAGCTTAAGAAACCAACCATGCATCTTATACCTTTAAAAAAAATTATCAAAAACTACAATCAACTACACTAACAAAATATCACTATGATTTATCATAGTAAACTCAATAGGATAACTATTTCATAAAATCATATAATTAAGCCTATTAAGAATTTTACTTAAACTAAGATATGACCAAAGAAAATATCTTGTAAAGTTCAACCAGCATGGGTCATTGTTGTAATGGTTAACATAATTAAACATAAAAAAGTGCAAATTATTCTTTAAAAAATAATCTTTGAACCCAAAGATAGCAATAACTAGTAAAAACAGGAGAGTAGTAGAGCTATCAAGCTTGTTTTCTTGTGATCTAGTCCTTTTGTTGTTGGTAGAGTTCATACTCACAGTTGGTGATGTCCCTAGTTCCTTGGTCATCCACCTTATTATCCAAATTTTCTTCCCTTTCGTACTTTTTTCTCTATCTGACAACCACTCCAAGAATAGATCTTTCATGGATCTCATGTTGAATTTTGCAAAGGGTTGAAGTCATGACTCCCAGCTCAATGCCAATAATTGAATCCTTGTACATTTTTCCATGGGAGTAAAATTTTCTCTACTTACTATCCGATCAACTAGTTAAATTATGTTCTAACTCCATAATCCTTTCTTGTCAATTCTCCATTTTAGAGTTCCCCTTATCATTCTCTTCCCTATAAGTAATTTTTTATATACTCTATTTCTGGGCTTGTTCCATGGTGGTAGTCTCCTAGGTAGCATTAACCACACATAAGTCCACCTCAATGTGTATCTCTTCATTTTTCATTTTTGTTTCTTAATCCTCCTTGTCATAAATTTCTTCATCACTCTTTGCATACTCCACATCCTCTAGTTTAGTTTCCTCACTAGCTAGAGTACATTTGAGATGTAGTAAGAAGATGCATAGTGAGCCACTGACAGAGAAAAAACAAGTGGTGATGTTACTGAGTGTGCAAGACCTAGAGTCATATGTGTAATTTTTTGCGTAGATGGTGAGCTAACAATGCCATTGTAATTATATTTAATTGTATATCTTATTTTAATTAATTGGAAAAACCTTAAGGACAACTCAATGAATTACTATGAAGATATGGTATAAAGGAAAGATATTTTCCTTGATTGTAAGGAGTATGAAGAATCAATTTTTCATTGAACTTGTGAAGTGAAAAAGGAGAAGAGTGTTGATTTAATGTGTGCAAGCAATCCAAGGGATATTGGATGCACAATTTGTGATCCAGTTACAAGATCTGAAGGAGCAAAATTCTAGTTGATTGGGGAGAGAAAAAGGAAAGATGTACAATTTAGTTCTATTATTTGGATAGTGGGTTCATTGGTCTTTCCCTTAAATTTGTTTGGAAAGTGGGTCCAACTATCTTCTACAACTTCTAATAGGATTGGCACAACTCCTAACAATGTTGGAATCTCCTAACAAGGACTCAAAGTGTCATAATAGTGACTCATATGTACAAAATGTTATAATAGACTACTAACATGGTCTATCCTCTAACAAGGAATATTTATATTAGTACATCACCTTGTGGGTACCATCACCACTGGGGTTTTCCCTCTAATCAAGGGTTTCCCTAGTTAACATATTTGGTGTTATTATGTATGAGTATCTTCTTGTGGTTTCAGTTTACATTATTGATATGGTTAAGGTTCCTTAAAGTTATTATTTGTGATATTAATTGGATAAATGATTCACCCCCCCTCTCAGTTATATCAATGTACTATATATTCTAACAATTGGTATCAGAACATCAGGTCCTTGAAGGACAAACTTAATTGTTTTGGGAGATTGATGACGAATCCTTTTAGAAAGGATATTCCTATATTTGATTGGGCCAACTATGATAGTTGGAAGGAGAATATGAACACTCATCTTTTGTGCACGGGTCTGGGGTATTGGATCTTGACAAATAGCAAGAAGGAAATTGTTCAAGAAGTGAAGCTAGAAGATTGTAGTGAAGAGAAAAGAGAAGCCCTACTATCAACCCTTCAAGAGAATGAATATAGTTAGGTGAAGTCACTTGAAACATCTCATAAAATTTGGAAAGAATTAGAATCTACTTCTGAAGGTGATGATCATGCTAAGACAATGAGGTTACAAGGTTGGATATGTGCATATCAAGATGCTAAGATGATGGAAGATGAATCTCTCAGAACTTATATTAGCAGAATAATAGAAATGATTGCAAGAATTCAATCTCATGGTGGAACCAAAGATGACGATGAAGTCATATGGAAGATTTTCAAAAGTTTGACATCACCATTCAAGCCTATAGTGTAGATGATACAACTAGCGATGTCCTACACTAAGAATTTCACCAAGGAAACTTTTCTATATTGATTGGAATCACTAGAAGAAGATCTGAGCTAGTATGGGGAACTTGTAAGAGTAAAAAAAAACCTTTAGTGCCCTAAAAATTTGACCTAATTTGACTACTAGTGCAAAAACTTGTAGAGATTTTGATAGTCACAATTGAGCTAATGAGGATAAGAAGATTGAGGAAGGAATAGACCTTTTGGTGAGAAGAGAAAATGGTAAGAAAATCTTTAAATGTTGGATTTGAAATGAATTTGGTCATTATGCATCTAAATATCCTGAAAGAGAGAAAAAGTATAAAGGAAAGTTTAATCCTAGAAGAGAAAGAGATAGAAATTGTTTATATATAACTCAGGATGAAGAATCTAATGAAAAAGGTCAAAGTGAAAGTGATGATGAATTAGGATTTATGGCTATCAAGGAAGATTATCTTGAAAAATAAATTAGAGAAGAAAGAGCTATAGTTACCCAAGTAGAAAATAAATCTATTTGGATAATTGGCAGTGGTTGTTCACATCACCTGACTAGTGATATGAATAAGTTTTTTAAGTTCAAGAATCATGATGGAGGTATTTTAGAGTTGGTAACAATGCATCCTTTCATATTACATGGATTGGATCCATTACTCTTGATGGTAAAACTAACAAGTTGATGATGTCTACTTTGTTGATGGTTTGAAACATAACTTGCTGAGTATTGGACAGTTGATGGACAAAGGTTATTAGTTGCAGTGTACTAAGAAGACCTAGACTATTAAAGACAGAGATGGTAAGATGATTGGAATTGGCATTGGATCTAGATTTAATGTATTTCAGTTGAATCCTACTGAGATGACATGTTTGGTAGAAAAAATTGATAATAGTTGGTTGTTGCATAGAAGATTTTGTCATATAAATTTTGATAATATTGTGAAGGGTAGTAGTACATTTGTAGTGAGCGATGTACCTATAATTTTTAAGCCTACTAACATTGTATGCAAGGAATGCATTTTGGTTAAGTAGAGGAAAGTGTCTTTTCCTAGCAAGGAGTTCTCTACTACATATAAATTGGAAATTATTTACATAGATCTAAGTGGTCTTGCAAGAACAAAAGGATTCTATGTTGAAATGTATTTTATGATTTTCTTTGGTGACTTCAATAGAATGATGTGAGTAGAATTTCTTAAAGAGAAATAAGAAGCTTTTGAGAAGTTCAAGATATTTAAGAATAGAGTTGAGAATCAATCTGGTGTTAAAATTAAATATTTGAGATTAGATAGAGGATGAGAATTTACCTCTAGAGAATTTAACGTATTCTATGAAGAAATGGAATCGAAAGACAACTATCTAGGCCTAGAACACTTAAGTAGAATGGGATTGCTGAGAGAAGAAATAAGTCTTTATTAGAGGTTGCTAGAGTGATGATATTTGAGAATGATGTTTCTAAGACATTCTGGAGAGTAGTTGTGAATACAATAGTGTATATTCTAAATACAGTATTGATCAGAAAAGGTATGGACAAGACACCTTATGAACTATGGTTTGGACATTCAACATTAGTAAAATATCTCAAAATATTTGGGAGAAAAGGTTACATTAAAAGAGATGATGACATTGGTAAGTTTGATCCAAGAAGTGATGAAGGTATGTTTCTTGGCTACTCTTTAAAGAGTAAGGCTTACAAATGCCTTAACTCTAGAACTAATATAATAGTTGAGTCTACAAATATAAGATCTGAGAAAATTAAATACTTTGTTGGTGCCCCTACACCACACCCTCCTAAGAAGATGTTTGATATCTCAAGTTGAACCAAACTGTGTAGGTGAAGTATTCAAGGATAATCATTAGATCCAAGTAATGTAGGAAGAATTGGATTGGATCATAAAGAATGACACATGGAAATTAGTTCCTAGATCAAAGGGAAAGAACATGATAGGAACACAATGGGTTTTTAGGAATAAGATGAATGAACAAGGGGGAGTTGTAAGAAATAAAGCTAGACTTTTTTGTAAAGATTACTCACAACAAGAAGGCATTGATTATGAGGAAAGATATGCTCAAATACCAACAAAGATTCATAACTAGTATTAGTAATATGATTCCAACAGAGATTCAGAACTTTTTAACAAAATCTTATTTCTTTAAACCAACCATCCACATTATGCACAATTAGGTTCTCAAAAACTTATTTAAAACTCAGAAATATCCAATAGTAGAATAAAAACTTATGGTCTCTACATGAAGATCTATTATTTGTGACTCCATTGAAGATGGTTAAAAACCATTTCTCACTAAAATGGTCATAATTTTTACAAATAACAAAAGGGTACCTTATTAATTTAATTAGAAAGATTCCTTATTCCCCTTTCTAGAAATATAAGGTCCATCCCTTGAAACAATAATTAAACATTCGTACATGTTTCTTTGATATGACTATAACTTGAAAATCTGAAAAAATTGTCATCCACAGAATGCTCATAACTTTCTTCAATCTACATGAAATAAACTCAAAACAAAAGAAATGGAAGGGTAATTAATTTACCTACTCTACCATATCAATAATACATCATTTTCAAGCTGTATATGGATGTACAAAGCATGGAAATAATAAGAGAACTAAAAAGCCAATCAAAATAAGAAGTTAGAATCACTCTAAATTTGCTTCAAATGTTACTAATTCCTTCCATTCCGATTTGGCTCAACCTTACAATGAATTTTATATCTTCTTCAGAATTTTAGACCTTACCAATACCACCCATAACATTTTGACTTCCTTTTACAACTTTAATGTAATTTTACATTGTTTCATTTTTTGCAACTCTTCACCTTCTTGAAAGCTTTTGAGACTTTTAAAAAATGTGATGCCATGACTTTGCATAAACATTAAAGACATATTAAAATGATAATTAAATAACCTTTTACATGGTTATTATCCTTTCAAAGGTCATTTTACAAATCTTGACATATTAATCCAATTGGGACGTTAACTGTGACAATGTGGACACCATTACATTTTTGTTACAACTTTTCTCTTTAATTGGATTCCATAAAATGAAATTGAAACGTATATGAATGAAAATAAATTGTTAAATATCCATTATTATCTCTTGTAATTATATGATGGCATGCAGCTAGACCATAATCTTGAGCTTGAAAAATTGCCATGTCCCATGGAAATGTGGTGGTGATAACTTGCAAAAGAGACTTTTCCTCTTTACCTCCATCTAGATTTGATGAGTTTTTTATTATTTCTATCCAAGAACTATGATTCTCATGAATGGAATTTAAGTGGCTACCTCCAAGGTTCTATAACTATAAGAAGTTCACTCATCCATGTTGCATCACACACAAACAACTTGCCTCACCTAGGAGTCCTCTCTCACCTCTTTGCAATTTCCATTGAGTAAACATGCACCTACAACCAAAACTCAACAATAAGAATAAAATATACAATTCAAGACCATAATAAGAGAAAATTAAATACTTTTTTGGTGTCCCTACACCACACCCTCCTGAGAAGGTGTTTGATATATCTCAAGTTGAACCAAAATGTGTAGATGAAATAGTCAAGGATAATCATTGGATCCAAGAAATGAAGGAAGAATTGGATTAGATAATAAAGAATGATGCATGTAAATTAGTTCCTAGACCAAAGGGAAAGAATGTGATAGAAACACAATGTATTTTTAGTGTAAGGAAACTCAGGTGCAGAAACAGCTTCCTAAACTAATCTCTTAAGAGAAGTATGGTGCAAATCCTATTAAAATATTTTACACTTACAGATTCAATATCATGTAAACAACAATATTTCAGCCAAGGAAGCATAAAGAAAATAGACACAGAAAGAAACACATAAACAAAAAGATTTTTCGGTGGGGAAAAACTATTCAGTAAAACAACCCCACCCCTCCAGAACCTGCACAATATATTATCTTCAACACAAGGTTACAATACACTTGCAATGCAAGTTCAACAGTGACAACCAAAGACTCCAGTAGGAACTCGCAGTACCAACAATACACTTTCGCACATCCACCTCTTCAAAACCCTAAAAATGCTTATAACATGTGCTTCACTTTTAGGGTTACATCCAAAGGTAACTATATTAGGGTTTTACCATTCTCTAATAAAATAGGAACCCTAAAACAATTTTTGGGGCGATGCCTCGAACCCCACTATTTGGGTAGAGTGTACAATACTCAAATTTATTAGTTGCCACATGTCTTCACCTGTCATTGAATCTTCCTAACATAGCTCTTACGTGTCATAGGAATCTATCATAACCATTTTAGCTATGATCTCCTTATACACAATTCAAGATGCTGACACATCAACATTATTTGCAAGAAATACATTTTACAAAACAAATAATAAGAATAGGAATTATCCAAGGTTGAGATACCTTATTCGTAACATTCTCCCACTTTTCAACCACCTTGTAAGAGAAAAAACAACATAACAGGAACTAACTGCTATAGGTCGAAAGGCCCATAGACTCCGAACATCATCTGAACTTCTTAGTGCCCACTAGTTTCGTTAATGCATCTACAAAATTCTTCACAAAATCTACCTTCTCCAAATTTACCTTTCCATCTTCCACCATATTTCTCACAAAGTGAAACTGCACATCAATGTGCTTCTTTCTAGCATGGAAAGTTGGATTCTTTGTAAGGAAAATAGTGCTTTTGACTGTCACACCAAATAGTAATTTGTTCTGCATCAACGCCAACATCAGAACACAATCTCTTAAGCCAAATGGCTTCCTTACAAGCATGCGTAGCAGCCATGTACTCAGCTTTTGTAGTGGACAAAGAAACCATAGGTTGTCACTTGTTCATCCAACTAATGGCACCACCAAACATAGTAAACACGTAAGCACTAGTGGATCTCCTACGGTCAATATCACCTGCCCAATTTGAATCCACAAACCCATGAATACAAGCTAAATGTGGAGATCCAGAAGAGTTACCATAACATATGGGGTAATCTGATGTACCCCTCAAATATCTGAATACTCACTTTACTGCATCCCAATGTACCCATCTAGGATTAGCCATAAACTAACTCAGGACTCCCACTGCTTGGGCAATGTCTAGTCTAGTACAGACCATAGCATACATAAGACTACCAACTACACTAGCATAAGGTATTCTACTCATGTCCTCCATATCACTAGGAGATTTTGGACAATCATCTACATATAACTTTGTTCCCACAGGAATAGGAACACATAGTGGTCTACAATCTGCCATGTTGAACCTGTCCAACATAGACTTCACATACTTACTTTGACTCAACCAAAGTTTTCTGTTAGACCTATCTCTTCTAATTTCCATACCCAAGATGTACCTTTCTGCCCCAAGATCTTTCATCTTAAACTGTGCTGACAACTAAGATTTAAAATAAGAAATCATACCCTTACCCTTCCCAAACAACAACATATCATCAACATATAATGCAACAATAAGAAGGCGATCATTTTCAACTCTGAAATAAACATAATGATCTAATTTCAATCTCACAAATCCAATTGACAACACAAAGGCATCAAAATTAAAATACCATATCCTAGGAGATTGCTTCAAACCATTTAGATATTTCTTTAATATGCAAACAAAGGATTCTTTACCTTTAACAATGTAGTGCTCAAGTTGTGACATATAAATCTCTTCCTCCAAATCACCATGAAGGAAAGATGTCTTCACATCCATCTGTTCTATCTCTAAATCATATGATACATCAAGAGATAATAGAAATATAATGGATGTCAACTTTGCAATAGGATAGAATATTTTACCATAATCTATTCCCTCTACTTGTGAATACCCCTTTGCAACCAATCTAGCTTTGTACCTTTCAACATTGCCATCTTTACAGAATTTCTTCTTGAAAACATAGTTGCAACCAACAGATTTTCTCGCTTTAGGTAAAGGTACAAGGTCCTAAGTTTTTTTTTCCTCTAATGAAGCCATCTCATCATCCATAGCCTCAATCTAGGAACTTGCATCTTCCATGCCCAAAGCCTCCTTAATAGATCTAGGCTCATCAGTGTTAGTAATCAAAGCAAAATAACAACTAGAGTCTAACATAGAATAACCAAACCTTTCTGGTTGCTTTCTTTCTCTCATGGATCTCCTCAAGGGCTACAGTTGAGGTTGTTCTTCCTCTTCTTCTGAACTATCAGAGCTACTAGAGCTGTCCTCATCATTAGACCCAACATGGTCACTCTGTTCAGTCTTCTCAGGGGTAGGAGGCAACTGAGCAACATCTTTTTTCTTTTCTTTTTCATCTGGTTGTAGTACAATAGGAGAAGATGTTAGCTCTCTAAAAATAACATTTCTACTATACAACACCTTACTAGTCACAGGATCCCAAATCTTGTATCCTTTCACACCAGCAGTGTACCCGATGAAAATACATTTAACAACTTTGTTTTCTAACTTAGATCTTTTCTCCTTTGGAACATGTGCACAAGCTTCACAAAAAAAAAACATGAAGATGTTGAATTGAAGGCTTCTTACTAGACCACACCTCCATGGGTGTCTTACCAAAAAGGGCTAATGTAGGAGATCTGTAAACCAAATAGCAAGTAGTGGCCACAGCTTTGGCCCAAAACCTTTGTTCCAAATGAGCTCTACTAAGCATACTCCTAGACTTCTCCATCAGTGTCTTATTCATTCTCTATGCAACACCATTTTTCTTTGGGGTATAAGGAGTTGTCTTATGCATCTTGATACCTTTTTCTTTATAGAATTTTTCAAACTCTACTGAGAAAAACTCACCACCATTGTTAGTTCTCACACACTTAATCTTCTTACTAGTCTGATTCTCTACAAGGGCTTTAAATTCCTTGAATCAACTAAAGACTTGTGTCTTACTTTTAAGGAAATAAATCCATGTCCTTCTACTATAATGGTCTATGAAAGATACAAAAAATATAGACTTGGAGATTCAAGGAACTTTTGTAGGACCAAATACATCAGAATGAATAAGATCCAAAACATCAAAAGATTTGTAAGAACTAAAGTAAAACTAAACACTATTTTGTTTACCATAGACATAGTGTTCACAGAAGTCAAACTCAAGATTGCAATCATTTAACCCCTCAATGAGATTTTTATTTTACAAGGTTTTGAGACCCTTTTCACCAATGTGATGAAATCTCATATGCCACAACATTGTCTTTTCTATAGGAAGCTTACCTTCCAAAGTGTTTGAATTGCCATTAGAACCAATAACCACATAATTCTTCACTACTCATTCAAATGGTGAGGATGAAGAACTATTACATAGAGGAATACATGCATCTAGCTGAAATAAGGTACCTGTCCTAGTACCCCTTGCAAGCACTATCAATCCTCTCATCATCTTGCATCCTTCTTTCGAAAAAACAACTTGCAAACCTACATCATTCAACATACTTACAAATAATAGGTTTTGTGCCAAACCTGGAATGTACATAACTCCATTGATTCCCTTTACTCGTCCATCAAGAAATTTGATAGTGACCCTTTCGCATCCAACTATCTTTAGGTGAGAATCATCACCCAAGTACACCTCTCCACCATCAAACTCTTCATATTTTGAGAACCAGTTTTGATGAGAGGTCATGTGAAAAGATGCACCTAAGTCAACCAACTACACATCATCAGATGCATGGGCTACCAAAGCTATGATGAATGCATAGCCATCTTCCTGAGATCTTTTTGATACTAAATCTGAATGTTTCTTCTTCTTCTTTGACTCTTTGCAATCTTTACAAAAGTGCCCAGGTTTATCAGAGTTCTAACATTTTTCCTTGTACTTATTGGAAGTCTTTGACTTCCCATAGGATTTGGATCTACCCTTATTGTCATTTTTCTTCCCTCTTTATGTGGATCTCCCACAAAAAAAAAGGGCATCTTTTTCCTAAATGGAAGCCTTTCTCTGCATCTCCTCTGATAGCAGCGAAGACACCACATCACCCATTTTGAAAGTGAGTAATGTTCTTTTAAGAGCCAACACAAGATAGTCCCATGAATCTGGTAAAGAACACAAAAGTGTGTAGCAACGATCCTCCTCTTCTAACTTGACACCAACTGATGTCAACTGTGTAGCTAGTAGATTAAATGCATTTAAATGATTTTTTAAGGATCTACCTTCCTCGATTTGTAGAGAGTACAAATTCTTCCTTAGGAACAACTTGTTCACTAAATATTTGGTCTGATACATGAGCCCAAGTCTTTCCCACAAACTATATGCAATTTTCTCATCTAGAACATTCAGAAGGACTACATCGGTTAAATAGAGTCTTGTGAGACCCTTAGCTTTACAATCTTTGATATCCAAATCTACTTGAGCTATAGTTACTGGTCCTGTAGCATTTGAAGTTACTTCCCATAGTTCATGATCTTCTAACATGTCTTCCATCTTGAGTTTCCATAACTCAAAATTAGTGCCATTAAATTTCTCCACCTCCATTCTTCCATATGATGAACTCATGATCTCAATCTACAAATAAGATTTAGGATGCTCTACACAAGACTCCCACTCAACTTGAGATTAGCTCAAAAAACCCTTCCCAACAACTAGGATCAAAATTTGATTAGGCTCTGATACCACTTGTAAGGAAACTCAGGTGTAGAAACAGATTCCTACACTAATCGCTTAAGAGAAGTATGGTGCAAATCCTATTAAAATCTTTTACACTTATAGATTCAATATCATGTAAACAACAATATTTCAGTCAAGAAAGAATAAAGCAAATAGACAGGGAAAGAAACACATAAACACAAAGATTTTCCAGTGGGGAAAAACCTTTCGGTAAAACAACCCCACCCCTCTAGAACCTGCACAATGTATTATCTTCAACACAAGGTTGCAATACACTTGCAATGGAAGTTCAACAACAACAACCGAAGACTCTAGAGGCAACTCGCAGTACCAACAATACAGTTTCATGCATCCACCTCTTCAAAACCCTAAAAATTCTTATAACATGCACTTCACTTTTAGGGTTACTCCCAAAGGTAACCATATTAGGGTTTTACCATTCTTAAAGAAAATAGGAACCCAAAATTTTTTTTGGGGCGATGCCTCGAACCCCTCTATTTGGGTAGAGTGTACAACACTCAAATTTATTAGTTGCCACATGTCTTCACCTATCATTGAATCTTCCTAACATAGCTCTTACGTGTCATAGGAATCTATCATAACCATTTTAGCTATGATCTCCTTATACACAATTCAAGATGTCGACACATCAACATTATTTTCAAGAAATACATTTTACAAAACAAATAATAAGAATAGGAATTATCCAAGGTTGAGACACCTTATTCGTAACATTTAGGAATAAGATGAATGAACAAGGGGAAGTTGTGAGAAACAAGGCCAAACTTGTTTGTAAGGGTTACTCAAAACAAGAAGGTATTGATTATGAGGAAACAAATGGACCTATAGCAAGAAGGAAAGTAGTAAGGATGTTCCTAGCTTATGCAATGAACAAGAAATCTAAGGTTTATTAGATGGATGTTAGGTCTACATTTGTAAATGGAGAACTAGAATAATAGATCTATATTGAGAAACCTAAAGATTTTCTTTTATTAATGGAAAAAGAGATGGTATACAAATTGAAGAAATCTCTTTACGGTTTGAAGCAAGCACCAAGAACCTAGTATGCAAGGTTGGATATTTACTTGGCAAAGCTTGGATTTGCTTAAGGTACGACATATAATAACTTGTATCTAAAAGAAATTGAATATGGTTTATTGATCATTGTAATATTTGTTGATGACATCATTTTTGTAGGAAATGATGAAGCTAGTGACAAATTTATTGAAGATATGAAGAATGAATTTGAATTGAGCATGATAGGAGAAATGAGGTTTTTCCTAGGATTGAAAATTGCATAGAATAATGATGGTATATTCATCTCTCAAACAAAGTATCTAAAAGATTTGATGAAAAGGTTCAGTTTGAAAACTTGTAAACCTATTGGTACACCCATGATAATTGGTCATAAGTTATCTATCAAATATGAGACACCTACAATAGAATAGAAGAAGTATAGATCAATGTTTGGAGGTTTGTAGTATCTAACTCACACTAGACTAGATATAGAAAATGCAGTTGAGATAGTGGATAGATTTTAAGTTTATCCTAAAGAATATTATTTTGCAGTAGTAAAGAGAATATTTAGATATCAAAAAGGGACATGTGATTATGGAATTTCTTATGACAAATCAAATGATTTCATACTTTGTGCATATAATGATGTTGACTAGGTAGATAATATATTTGATAGAAAGAGTACTAGTGGTGAAGCATTATTTCTTAGAGGAAGATTGGTTTCTTGGTGAAGTAAGAAGCAAGATTGTATTTCACAAAGTTCAACTAAGGTAGAGTATGTTGCAACAACAAATGATTGTAATCAAGTTATGTGGATGAAGAAAATGTTGAGGGATATCATAATTGAGATTGAAGAACCTATTGTCATTTACTATGATAACACAAGTATGATGAGTATGTCTAAGAATATTGTATTGCTTTCTAAAACTAAACATATATCAATTCAGTATCATGTACTGGGAGAGAAAACATAAAAAATGAGACTAGATTGGAGTATGTAAGTAGTAAGGTTCAGATTGTAGATATGTTTATGAAGCCTTTTCCTAAATATGCATTTGAATACTTAAGATGTATGCTTGGGGTTATGCCCCTGCCTACTTCTCAGTAAGTGATGTAGAGAGTATATCAATCCAATGGTACAAAGCACTACTATTTGACTGGACTAAATGTTGATGCTTCCTAAGTGGGGGAGTATCTTTTATGTACTAAGTTATGGAGGACTCTTGGTACTCAGTATTCAATAATGTCTTTGGACACTTGAGCTAGTTTATGTCTTGAGAAACTGATTTATAATTGATATGTAATAATTGGAAATGTGATTGACAGATTTGACATTGATGTGAGTGGAGGAGAGTTACGCATGAAAAACATTTTCTAAGACATAGAGGAGAGTGTGCATGAGAAGGACTCCTACAAAATGGGGGAGAGATATCTATTTAGAGAGATTTAGAAAGATTCATGTAAAGATGCAAGAATATGAACCTTTTATATTGTGAATTATTTAGTGTGAAGTGAAAAATTGATGTCTAAAGAAGAAGATGAGTAGAGAAGTGTTCAAGATGATTTTAGATTTGATTAATGAAGAGCATTTGAAAATGAGAACAGAAAGAAACAACAAAAGTTTACTTGGTATTCATGGAGCTTAGATAGTTTTTCATCTATGTTTTCATCAATACCAAAGGGGGATATTGTTAGAATGAATGATGATGATACTAGATTAGGGGAGTAACCTAAGCATTGGAGAGTATTGATATGTTGCATTCATAACTATGTTCGTAATTGATGTCAAGATAACATAGTTTTTGCTAGAGATTAGAACAATAATAGTCATAAATCTTATGTTGTGGAGTAATTGAGTAAGGGTTAAGTAATGTACAATTATAGACACATTCTTGAGAGTTTCTTGATGATGTGGTTAAGAGGAGAAAGTTTGAATCAAATATGTATGAAGGTTGTACATAATTTACAAAGAGCAGTTCAGAAACAAAGCATTGGGAAAGCAGTTCCTAATGTTTTTCTACTAGATTACATCTTAGATGCAATAAGAAGTTGACTAGTCAACTAGTGACAGAGGATAGTTAGGTGGTGATGTCAGCAAGTGCACAATACCTAGAGTTTCTCATGTAAATTTTTGTATAAAATGTGAGTCAATAGTGCTATTATAATTATAATTAATTACATATCTTATTTTAATTAATTGGGAAAGCCTTAAGGCTGACACAAGGAATTACTATGAAGATATAATATAAAGGAAAGATGTTTTCCTTGATTGTAGGGAGTTTGAAGAATCAATTGTGCATTGTATTTCTAAAGTGCAAAAAGGAACAGAGTGTTGATTGAATGCATGTAAGAGATCCAAGGGATTATTGCATGTGTAGCTCATGATCTAGTTATAAGATTTGAAGGAGAAGAAGTCTAGTTGACATGAAAGAGATAGAGGAAGGAAGTACAATTTAGTTCTATTATTGAGCAAGGAATAATACAAAGATCATTTGGATAGTGGGTTCATTGGTCTTGCTATCAAAGTTGGTTGGGCAGTGGGTCCAACTATTTTCCACAACTCCTAACAGGGTTAGCACAACTTCTAATAGGGTTTGAATTTCTTAATATGGATTGAAATTCTCCTAATAGGGACTCATACATATTGAATGTTGTAACATACACCTAACAAGGTCTATACTCTAACAAGGAATATTTATATTAGTACATAATCTTGTGGGTATCATCCCCACCATGGTTTTTCCTCTGATCAAGGGTTTCCCTAATTAACATATTTGGTGTTATTTTGTATGATTATCTTGTCGTGGTTTTAGTTTACATAAATCATTTGGTTAAGGTTTTTTAAACTTACTATTTGTTATATCAATGGATTATATATTCTAACACTATTATCTTGTTATCATTTTTTTATGTAGTTGCATCTTGGGTGTAAAAGAAATCATTCATATGAGTTTGGAATGTCCTAATTTCAGAGGTGGATGTTTATCTTGGATATATTAGCCTACCAATCGAGGCTCAATACCATATCATGACTATTTGTGGATTTATTGTGTATTTTTGGCATGCAATTTTGGTATAAAAACTTGAAGATAATCATTAAAGACCTTAGAGGCCCTAGATAGGCTCCAAAATGTGGTCGAAAGGAAAATGTGCAAGTTAGGCGTTATAGATCAAAAGCTATGGAGTATGAAAAGTGGTTATATTAGCCAATCAAAGGTACAGTTCAAAATTTATGGCCCTCTAAACAAAAATAAGTGTCAAACATGTATAGGATTGACTTATATGTAATTTTAGAGTTAGTTGGTCTCAAGAGTTAGGGTTTGATCTCTAGAAACTTCTCACATCATGTAAAATTGCCAATTTAAGGAATTCCAATATATTGAACCTAGGAAAGCTATGGGTGATTGTTCACAAATTTTTATTACAAATTACTATAATGAAAACAACCATGTGGGTTTTCATATGATTTTATTTAAAAATTCTATAATTTTACATTTCTGACAATAATAAGAAGACTATATTTTTTCCTGACAAATTATTGTTATTTCTTTATTTTTGTTATGTGTTTATGGTACTAAGGGGAGCATCCTTCATCAAGTGATATCAAAGTAGGAGTTTCTAAGTGTGTAAATAGATTACAAACTATGAGGTAGGTGCACCAAGACTGTAGTTTGGGCTGAATTTGTAGATAGATTCGAAAACATAAAATTTCCTCCATGAAGAGAGCATGGTGGAAGAGTTGTAGGTGATAGACTTGATGGTTTTAGAGCCCTCAAGGGATAGATGAAATATCATTGGAATAATTTTTTTGTAGAGGAGTAAATCTTGTCATAAGAGATGAAGGCAAGCATGAGGATGAATAAGAAGAAATGCTAAAGAATAGGTCGTTCTCATCCTAAAAGAAGATAGGATTTTTGAGGCCATCTCCAAGATTAGAAAAATACCTCAATTTGAGGTTCCCACATTTTCAATAAATCTTAAAATAGGGGAGCTGATTGATTGGATCTATGAATTGGAGGAATACTTTGACTATGAAGATATTGAGGATCTTGATAGGGTCAAGTTTGTGAAGGGAAAACTAAAGGTATATGCGAAGATATGGTGGTAGGAGATTTAATTAGAGAAAAATAGAAGATGAATGGAAAAAATCACTAGATGGGACTAGATGATAGCTAAATTGAACCTACAATTCATTCCTATAGATTATGAGCTTGACCTTCTAAAGAAAATGCAAGGATAGAAGCAAGCAAGAAGATATGTTGAAGAGTATACTGAAGAGTTCTACCGAGTTCTCATTAAAACTAAGCATGTGGAAGCTGATAAGGAAAAAATTTCTTGTTCTCTTAATGGGTTAAGGTGAAGAATTCATGGGGAGCTAAGTCTAGTTTGAATGACCAGTGTTAAGGAAACATACTACTTTTGCGTATGAGTTGAGAAGAAGGTGAGAAAAAAGTTTGATAAAAAAATGGTGGTAGTGGTCGTGATAGAAGATATGGAAGAAGATCTTATGGAGGTCAAAATGATGATCAAAAAAACAAGGATGAGGCCTGTATTAGTATTCAAAACTAGAGGAGAATCAATTCTAATGATTTTTGTGATCATAAAAATAGAGATAAGAGTAAGAGCTTGAAAGGATCTAGAAGAGGAGGTTTCTGTGGAAAATATTTTCATTATAGAGAACTAGGGCATAAAGCATTTGAATGTTCCTAGTTCTAAGGAAGGATAGATTAAAGAAAAATGGCTTATCTAGAGTTGCAAATGTTGAAGATGCCAAATCATCCCATTTTAAAGATGCTAAAAGAAGAGAAGTCCTAGTTAATATGAGACTCTTGGTGAGTGGAGAGAATTAGCCTGATCAAATGAGGAGTTTCTTTCACACTACCTGCAAATATGAAGATAAGTGATATGAGGTGATCATTGATGATGGAAGTACAAACAATATATTCTCATAAAACATGGTCAAAAATTTGAATCTCAAGAAGTAGAAATACTTGCATCAATACCATATTCCTTTGCTGTAGGATGACCACAAGGTCATGGTCAATGAGAAGTGCCTATTAAATTTCAAGTTTGGAAGTTACTATGATGGCGTGCTTTGTGATATCATACCTATGTACATATGTCATATGTTGTTGGGTAGTTCATGGTAGTTTGAGTGACATGTTGTACATTATGGGTGAGAAAATACCTACACTCTAACAAAGGATGAAGTGAAACATAAGCTGAAGCCATTGAAGAAGAAAGACAAAAATGTATGTAGTGCTACCAGAATATGTTTTGTTGATGGAAAGGAGTTTCTCAAAGGTATGAAGCATAAACATATGTGTTATTTTGTAATCCCAAAAGATTGTAAAGAAGAAGTAGACGAGCTACTTGTAGAAGTTGCAAATTTGTTGGGAGAGTTTCTTGATATTCTCTTAGATAATTTCCTTGATGGATTACACTTGATTAGGAAGATCAATAAAAAAATGGACTTGATCCAAGAAGCCAATTTTCCAAACAAGATAGTACACAAAATGACATCAATCAAAAGTGAAGAGTTGAATAGACAAGTGCATGAGTTATTATAGAGGGGGTTGATTAATATGTAGTTGATTTAGGATAGCCTAAGTCCATGTGTTGAACCTACAGTATTAGCACTAAAGAATAATGGAGAATGGATGATGTGCACAAATTCTTGGGCTATCAACAAGAGCACAATCAATTACATATTTTCATTTCCAATGATGGATAATATTATAGACTTTTTGAGTGGTGTTGTATATGTCACAAAGATAGATATGAAGAATGGGTAGCATTAGATTCAAATCAGACAAGTAGATGAGTGGTAGACTTCCTTCAAAAAAAGAGAAGGATTGTATGAGTGGTTTGTCATACCTTTTGCACTAACCAATGCACCAAACACTTTCATGAGGCTTGTGAGTGAGGTACTGAAGGAGTTACTAGGTAAGTTTACCATTGTCTACCTAGATAATATTTTTATCTTTAGAAACACAAATTGGAGGAATATTTTATTCTCATTCATAAAGCATTTAATAAGTTGAGGGAAGAAAATATGTTGATCAATTTGAAGAAGTATAGTTTTATGAAGAAGGAGTTGGTGTAATTGGGAATTTTGATATTGGCAAATGATTTAAAAATGGATACTAAGAAAGTGAAGGCTATTGATGAATGACCTACTCCAAGGAGTGTGACTAAGGAAAGATCTTTACATGGATTTTCTAGTTATTATGCAAATTTTATTAGAGGTTTTAGCAGTATTTACGGGCCTTTGACTAAAAAAATGAGAGAGGATAGAAAAAAATTATGTATAAGAAGAGATGGGTAAGTGCACCAAGTTGTGGTGCCAAAAATATGACACATGAATTGAATTTTTTAAATTCTAAAAGCATGTACATGCTTTAGCTTAAGCTCCACAAGCCAAAGGCTTGTGGAGCCAAAACTAAAGCATGTGCATGCCATAGCACATGCTCACTTTTTAAAATCAAAACTTTTTATATTTGAACTGCAAACCCATGGAAATTTCATTTGTTTTTGGTTGTTTTATTCTTTCTCCTTGACAGTGCACATGCAGGTTGCAAAACTTGACGAATTTTCTCACCTGCCTCCTCAAAATGCCTCCTCGTTGCAAAATATCTAGATCAGGATCACACAATATGTTTCCTACTCTTTTTTTTGCATTTTTTTAATATGTGTTTGAATTATTTTAGAAGTTTTTATATTGTTTTGTAGCTTTTTTAAAATTTTCTTTAAATTTGTTTATTTATTTACAATGCAATTAGTTTCTTATCAGGAAATGTGAATAATGAACCACCAAATCCCTAGCCTGATCAACAAAATCCGAATGAAAAATCCCCACAAGATCCAAATCAAAACCCTCCACAAGATGAAAATCAAAATCCCCCATAAGAAGAACAAGAAATTCTACAACCTCCACCAATTAAAAGACCACCTCCTAGCAACCAAGACATCATAATGAATGAAATAGAAAGAGGGAAACATGAATTATAAGCACTCATTGGTAGTTTGAAAGCTTGTGGAAAAAGAAATCCTATGAGAACACAATTGGCATCCTCCCTTATGTCCATTATGACCCATGTAGCTTCCATTAGTGGTTAGTTGGATATTTGGCATGTTAAGAGGGATCAAAAAAGAAGATATTATGCAAAGAAATTATCCTTTAAAGATGTGAGAAAAAAGGAAATAGCAAAAGATAGCATTGCATTGTTTAAAAAGCCTAGAGAACAAGACTCTATTAAACATACAACTAAAAGGTTCCCCATCCATTGGTGCGTACATGTTGATATTAGAAATAAATTTTTGGATAGATGGTGGATGGTCTTTGATGCCCCTCCCTACAATAATCATAAGGTTCCAATGTATTTCTTAAAGAAATTATATTTTGAATTTTTACTTGGGGAGATCCCCAATTATATTGATATGTTAGAATCTTAGGGTAGAGGTATGGGGTCATTATTTGAGAGGCTTAGGGCATGTCATGACCCTAATGTAGTTAGGGTTCCTATTGTCAAGCCATAAGGTGAGCATGTGATTATTCCTTTAGTTATGAAGGAACATGTAAAGACTAGTACTTTAGGGACTATCAATGACTTGACCTAGATCCTCAGTCATTCTACTAGTCCATTAGTTGAGGATGAGCCTTCTATGCATTGTAGTCACATGTGCACATCATGTGGATCATTATGCACATTTGGTAGTCATGTTGGAGACAACATGGATGATGGGCTAGTCAATGATGAGTTCCTGAGTGACACATTTTTTATTGACACATAAGTAAATTACAATTATAATAAACTAATTTCATCACATTTCGTATGTATAGTGAATGACTAATTAATTAGCATGTATTGATATTCTTCAAAATTTAGGGTAAGAGTGTTGGTGGCCCTAGTACAGATTCTCCAACTCCATTTTATGTCCCATTGAGGAGTCCAGAGGTATATATCAATTTAATCATTTAAATTAATAAATATATTTATTAAGTAATCATATGAAGGATTGACAAAAAATAATTATCCATTTGCATCAGTTCTCTATTGGACCATTGACATTAAAAAGGGACTCTGACCCCAGGCATGATACAAGCTTCATAGAGGTACATTTTTTTCATCTTAATTTAATTCATTTGATTATGATTTTTTTCATGTTTTATGTTACATGTAAATTTTATTATATGAGATGCAATTTTTGACGTCTGAGACTCCTCCTCATCTTTGCCAATTGGTCAATCATGGACTTACTGCTGTGATGGCTAGTTTAGAGCCATTGACCAACGTATGAAAGAATTTTCTTATTTTTAATTATTGTTTATAATTGTTAGTATTGAATTATTAAATGTTATTTAGAAGTGATTATATTGATTGAATTAATGTAGGATGTTATTATGCTCAATCATCTGTGAGTGTTTGAGGTGGGCCTACGGAGTAACTATTTGATGGTGGTAAAAAAATAATTAATTTTGTGTATACATATATTTTATTTCAATCTATAATAATTATTGATTCATATTTACTTTTTTTGTATCATTTCTTGTTAGAGAAGAGCCTAAACAAGAGGACAAGTGAGTATGTGAGGAAGACCCCATCATCCCCATCATCTCCCTCTACACAATGTTCAAAGACTTCTAGGGATTTGTTTCCTTCCCCTTGTGGGAAGGAGAAGATATGGGGATAAATGCATATGTATAGGCATTAGTGAACATATATTTTGGATTCTATGTTAGTGGAAATATTCAATATATTATGTGTTTGTTAATGTATGACATTATTGGTTACCATAATATATTATATGTTTGTTCATGCATGACATTATTGGTTATCATAATATATTATATGTTTGTTCATGCATGAAATTATTGGTTATCATTATATATATACATTTCTTGTTTAAATTTTAAGTAAATTTCATGTATTTCATTTTAATGTAATTTACATCCAAAATGATGTAGAGTGCTCACACAAAAAACTAGTGGATTCCCAGCAAGAACACTTTTTAGGAAAACTAGCTTTCCCACCTTCCTAAGTGTCTTCAAAGACTCTTTCCAACCTATATATAGTTACATTGAACAAAATTCTACCCAACTTCACAAAACTACTTGATCACTTTCCCTATTCAAGACTTGGGAAGAAATAAGGGAAAAATAAGCGAATTTGAGAAATGAATCATAATAAACTTCTTCCTTCAAACTAACACCTTAGACACTTGAAGGAGCACCTAATAACTATCTTGCAAACTTCAGTCTTTCATCTATTCCATCCTTTCAAGTAATTCTTCAATATCCTATGAGTGAAAACAATCTTCCAACATCCTATGACTATATTTTCTTTGCAACAACATGTAATTTGCTGATTTTTGGCCAACTCTTCACAAAGGAAAGTGATTATGTTTCAAACCCATGAAATGGCTATTAAGACAACCAAGAAGATCCTTAACATCTTCCACTAACTCCATTAAGTGATAAAATGTAGCTAAAGTCATGTTTCATTTTGAAAAAGTATGGATTTTCTATTTTAAATAAGAAGTAATGATATTTGACAATAACTGAATGATCCTATATACAAATTTAACATCAACAATGATTCCTTGCAATATAAAAAGAACTTAATAATTGCCAAAACCTTATGCATCCTCTAAATTCATAGAGGGTATTTTCATCATTTGAAATCCATTCCAATAAATTACCAATTGGTATGATTGGTTACAAGGTAAATTTCAACATTTTTCAAAAAATTGTTCAAATTGTCAAAACATTGTCAACAACTTTTGTTGCAAAATGCAATTTTTGCACTAACTCTTCCTAGAACTTAACCAAGTGGTTTTTGGTAACACATAGGACCTATATAAGGTGTAATTACTCTCAAAACACTTATTGAGTCAAATTATTAACAAAAAAAAAAACAAAAAAAGTAAAATCCTTAGGACTAAGGCAACTTGGGTTTATAGGTGACCTCAAGTTCCTTGACCTTACAAAAAAGGATTACCTTATTACCATAAAAAATAACATGTTCAAAATGAGGTGTATAATCACCCCTTTACGTTCTATCATGAGTCTCCATCATTGGATGAGATGACATATCTAGTTGCTACCTAAGTGCCCTACACCATAAGTTTCAGCATCACTCGAGATGGGGTCACAAAATCAAAATAGAATTCAATATCCAAAAGGAGAGAGAGGTTATTTTAGGTCTCTATAACATAGTCTTGTAGCACCTATAATCACATTCATACCTCACACAAGCTCCATAATATGCCCCATCAAAGATCACTACCCTATGGAATTTACTGACTCTTAGAGATGATTTAGTTTGGCATTCTCGAGAATATTTGAGTGCTTAATAAGAAGGGAGAATATTGGGGTTAGGGTTTACCTAGCCACCTAGAGCTAATAGAATAGACAGTTCAATCCCACAACAAATGGTGAGAGGGATTCGACAATTGACAACTTTGTACTGGCCAACACTATAAGTTTAAGCATCACCCAAGATGGGGCTACAAAATCTAAATATAATCAAATCTCCAAAAGAGAGAGAGGTTATTTTAGATCTCCATTAGAGGGTCCTATAGCACCCAAAATTGCATCCATACCTTGTATGAGCTCTAAGATATTTCACGTTAAAGATCATTTCCCTATGATATTCAGTGCCTCTTAGGTTCGATTCAGTTTGGATAGGAGGAGCTGTGGGATAGGGTTTACCTGACCACCTAGAGCTAATAGAAAAAATAATTTGATCCCACAATGAATGGTGAGAGATATTCAACAATTGACAAATTTGTACTAGCCAACAATACAAGTTTAAGCATCACCTAAGATGGGGCCGCAAAATCTAAATAGAATCTGATCTCCAAAAAGATAGAGTTTATAGTAGGTCTCCACAATATGGTCTTCTATTTACCTCACACCAGCTACGAGATATGCCCCATCAAAGATCATTTCCCTATGGCATTTAGTGACTCTTAGGTTTGATTTGGTTAATAATGCTTGAGAATATTTGAGTGCTCAACAAGATATGAGGAGCTTGGGGTTAGGATTTACCTAGCCACCTAGAGCTAAGAAAATAGATAGTTCAATCCCACAAGAAATGGTGAGAGAGATTCAATAGTTCACAACTTTGTACTAGTCAAAACTAAAAGTTTAAGCATCACCCAGGATGGGGCCATAAAATCCAAATGTAATTGGATCTTCAAAGAGAGAGAGAGGTTACTGTAGGTCTCCACCACATGGTCTTGTAGTACCTAGAATCACATCCATACCTAGCATAAGCTCCAAGATATTCCCCATCAAAGATTGTTTCCCTATGGCATTTAGTGATTCTTACCTGGTCAATTTAGCTCAGCATGTTTGAGAACATTTGAGCACTAAAAAAGATAGTAGGAGCTTGCAGATAGGGTTTAACTAGCCACCTAGAGATAATGGAATAGAAAATTTGATCCCATGATGAATGGTGAGAGAGATTCAGCAGTTGCAAAATTTGTACTAGCAAACACTACAAATTTAAGCATCACCCAAGATGGGGCTGCAAAATCCAAAGGGAATTAGATATCCAAAAAGAAAGAGAGGCTATTGTAAGTCTCCATAAAATTTTCTTGTAGCACCTAGAATTACATTCATACCTTGCATGAGCTCTGAGATATGCCCCATCAAAGATCATTGCCCTATGGCATTTAGTGATTCTTAGGGTCAATTTATTTTGGCATTCTCAAAAATGTTTGAGTTCTCAACAGGATGGGAGGAGATTGGGACTATGGTTTACATATCCACTCAAACCTAATGAAATATATAGTTCAATCCCATGATGAATGGTCAGAGAGATATGAGCAAGATATATTTGCATAGGCCACTTTGTGCAAGATATGAGCAAAAGTTGCTAATTAGGAAAAATTGGGTTTTTTTGATTTATTGGTCAAGATAGCCTAGTATTAGGTGTTTTTAGTTGTTTTTTAATAGTTTGGAACCTTTTCCAAGTCCTACAAGTGAAATCTAGTGAACTTTGCAAAAGTTACACTTTTTGTGCAAAATTGCAAAAGTTGTAAAAGTTTCTTAAAAATGTAAATTTGACTGGAAAATTTCTAACCTTCAAAAATATGTTTCCCATGTTCATATACCCAAGCATGGATAGTTACAACTTCCAAAACTTCCATTTGCATTTTTTTGCAAAAATTGCAAAAGTTGTTCAAGCAACTTTTTGAGCAACATTGCAACTTTTGAGGAACTTTTACTCTTTACATATATAGGTCAAATGGGTTCATCTAGGATTATTCAAGGACCCTTGTTAAGATTAATAAGACCTATTAGGTAACCAAATACCTTATTTTACCACATGTGAATATTCAAAGGAAATGAATAAACAATTGGCTACCAACTTCAGATGTTTCAAAGACATTCAAAACAATATATATTATTCTTTCAAGACAAATGAGGTACCAATTTTGAAAATAAGATTGAAATGATTCCCATTAGTTTCATGGCCAAGAACTACCTTTTTAATACAGTAACCAATAATTGGCTTGACTTCCCATGCCTTCTCTTTCCTATGGAGGAAAGTTTAATATACAGAGAAATTGCAACTACATCTATTAAATAAACAAAGAAAGATATAGAAAACTTTCTTAATAGATAGATTAATTTGAGAGAAAAGGAAATATAAGAAGAAAATGGTTATCTTGGTGCCATCTAGGGTATGCCAATTACTTAGGATGAAGAGACAAAACCTATAGCTCTTGGGAAAGAGTGCACATGTGCATAGACACAAAATTTTCAGATAGAGAAGTAACAAGTGCTATAGAATTTTCCATGGAGAAATGTGAAGTGAAGCCTCAAATTGGCTCATTAGTAGGCAAAGAATCTAGTCACGCACTTCATTATAGCACCATAGATATTTCAATTAGAAATTCCTATTCATGAATGGCCTTGCATTTATAGGACTTGGGAAGCTAGAATACTCAAGCTGGGCATGATCCCTCAAAGTTCTCATCGAAATATATTAGTTATATTAGTAGAATAAAAAAATGGTCATTGCCACCTTTAAATGAAAACTTGATTTTAAATGGAGATTGTTAGTTCCCAAACATGTCCCAGTCAAGTAGATAACCAAGATGTTGCTTGAGTAAAGGGGATACTAGTTTATTAGGTATCTTTAACATCTCACTTGCATTTAGTTACTATTTTCAAGCAGCTAGCCAACTACTTTGGTGTAGAATTTCTATAATATATAATGTCCTCATACAAGTACATGCCATTTTTTGTAAACATTTTCTATTGTAAAGGATATTAGTGAGCAATATTTGTAATGTCAATTTTTGGGACTAAAGTATATAACTATTAAAATTTCAAAGCTTCCATGCTATTGTAATTGAGATTATGTGCAATATCATTTTTCTTATTCTGATTTGGTCAATAATATTGTATACATATGTAGGAATAATCTAGTTTATATATATATATATATATATATATATATATATATATATATATATATATATATATATATATATATATATATATATATATATATATATATATATATATATGGTTCTCAATTGTCTGACCATTATGAATGACTTATTGCCTTTGGTTTGGAAAAATCTTTGTTGTATACAATACTCAATATTGGTATTCCTTTATATTTTTTGTTTGTTAATGTTCATTTATGCATATATATTTTTTAGTGATGTACATTTTTTTTATTGGATGCACTTGCTTTAGATTCTTAGAATGACTATTTATTACCTTTTGGAGGGTTGCATCTCTTTGGCATCTCTTCCATGAATCCCCTACTCTCTCTCTCTCTCTCTCTCTCTCTCTCTCTCTCTCTAACAAACCAATTGGATTTGCTCTACATTTTAATGTCTCAAGTATTGCCTCATGGTCTGACTTGCTAACTTTTCAAAGACTCTTATTATGTGGTTTTCCACCACATTTTATCAAGTGGACATTTGATGCAACAACAAGATTTGAATAATCAAGAATCTTCCTCTTTGTTTGCCAATCCTCGAATAAACACGAGTTAGGGTTCTTCATAGAATATCATCTAAGCCATGTGTTGGTTACAACCACTACACTGATATGGTACTCTAAATGTTCACCATCTATAAGCAAGCAATCTAATTTTTTCTTGGCTTGGACACAATGACACAAATAATAATCTATCCTTTCTTCATTGTCTTTAGGTGCAATAACAAAATAAACATGACCTATAGTAATAAATGTACAAAATGCAGTCGTTAATTCAAAAAATACTTAGAAAAAAGTTATAAAGTTACATATTGAAATTATAAAGATATACATACATACATACATACATACATATATACATATGTATATATATTACCAGGTTGCACTAGATTAGATAAGCAGTCAAAGTCAATGGATGAAACTATTTGTACCATTTCTAGTGCTTGTGGGGGATGATAGGTGTCAATTGGTTCCAAAACCCATATATCCCATTTGTCCATCCATTCAGTCAACTCACACTCATGCCAATTTTCCTCTACACATGATGGACAATAGCATGCCATTTCTCATGTGTGGATACTCCATGAACCTACACCAGATCTTTTAAAAGAGTGTAACTCACTTAATCTTGTTAGTGTGTGACAATCCTCATATGGTGCAATGTTAGGAACCAAAAAACTCTATGAACCATAGACTCACCTTCCTTACCTAGACCCATTGTAGCATTACACCACTAAATGATGGATTTTTCATCTATCAAGGTTGCTCCATCTTTGTACTTAAGTTATTCATGAGCTAAGGTTGTTTCGATGCATGTGCCTACACCATCATGCTCTCCCTTTCCATGTCTAGCCTTTGTAAAATTCCATGTATGTGGAATTCTAAACAACCTATGCATCGTGCTCAACCAATAGAACATCCATGCATTCTTGAACTAAGATGTGCAATTGTCTGACCAATTAATTTGTTAACAATATGGTATGACCTCATTAGCCAAATCTTCAAAAAATAGTTGAAAACAACCATGTACAAACTTCATAGAATGTGATCGATCGTTTCTTATGTAAAAATGGTACTCCCTCAAAATCTTCCTATCATCCTCTATACTTGTAGGTGAATCCATGAATGTTATGTGAACAAATGAGGAAACCTATTGAGAAGTATAATACTTTTCTTGCACCTCAATTTGTGGTTGTAGTGTGTAGTTCTCTGTGAAGTCTACAACTGAAACAATGGTATCTAGTGGAAATATATCCTTTTACAACATGAATTGAAAATCTAGCCGTCGAGCTCTATGTGTATGCCTTGCATACTCGTAAATAATCTTTTCAAAAAAAATATTCATGAACTCATACATTGGAATCTTTTCAATAAATAAATCACATCTTTTACCCTATTTACCATCTTTAAGAGTATATGCCATTGTCTTTTATTTTTTGTATTCTACTATTTCATTTCCAATTACATGTGTATTATCTATATGTTCACAAGTTGATAAAAGTTACAAAGAACCACAAAATAGGCATGTACCATCCAAGTATGATGTCTTGTAAAATTGTTGGCCATCCCATATTTCACATAAAATGTTGGATATGAATTCCCTTGAAGATCCAGGTGGTTGATTCATGTCACAATCCTACAAAACAAACTTAGAATGCAAAAACACACATTTATGCCTCAAAAAATCAAAATGGTTGGAAAATTGAATATGTATCCTACAACAAGAAGTTGTGCATGTGTGATTTATCTTCACATAAAAAGTTCTACCCATCTCAAAAAATCTAACTTATTTGAATTTGAAGATACATACCAGTAAATTTTGCAAAAAATTGTATCTGAATTGAGTCCAAAAAATGTTTTGCATGTGGGTCACAATTTTGGCTACCAATCCTCCTTCTCACAACATCTCTTTGATTAGGGGAAACACATTTTATTTGTCCAAAAATATTCAATCAATGATTTCAAAGCTTCACTAATTTCTTTATCCTTTCATGGTAGTTTACCGCTAAATGTCTTCAACTCATTTTTTGTTGGATCTTCCAATCTCTCATGCCTTAGCATGGCTCTCCTTAGAGTACCTCTACCAATTTTCAATTTTTCCTTGCCTTTTTCATGAGTTGAGCTTTCTTCATTTGGGTACTTACTATTGTTGATGTATGTACTCATCTTGTGATATTACTATCTTCGGTGCATGATTTAGGACCCACTTTGTCATAAGCACTCGTTAAATTCTTTACAATGCTTTTTTCATTTGAATTGTCCATCATTCTTAGCCAAAGAATTTTCATGATAGGCCTAAATTTCAAATTCCTCATCATTTCAACTAAAAATTGGCATTGACCTATAATATATAATTCTTCAAAGAATAATCTCCACATATGATTAACTTTTCTTTGACAAGTACACTTGCTAATCTTGTCATGCATTGATTTCAAAATGTTAGTATCAATATGAATCAAATATTTTGGTCTTCTAAAATGAATTCTAGAAAGTGTTATAATCTCTTCCATTCCCTCAACATGTTGAACATCAACATAAGGTTGAGTTTTTTGCATTCCTTGAACTAAAGATGATGTGTGTTGGCAATAAGATACAAAAGATGGAATATCACCTACTAGATATGTTGATGTTGTTCCTTCAACATGACATGATGGAGTGTGTACATCATTGAATGTAAAAATTAACATCTCTTAAAAAAGAGATGATGATATGACTCCAACATTGGAAGATGGTGCAGCTTCACAATTCAATTGCCTTTTTGAGCATAATAGTCTCATTCTTTCTTTTGGTCTTTCCAATTCTTCCTCTTTGTTTCTTTGTATCAGTGGTTCTCATTCCTCTTGGAAAGACAATTCTTCATTATTGCTTTGCAATTTTCTTTGTTCATGTAGTAGTTTCATTTTATATTTTTTAATTGCCAAATCTCTCTCCCTCTCTTTCATTGTTTGAGTTTTTGGTTTCTTCCTTGGCATGACGATGATTTCCATATGTAAAATTATTCAAACATTTGAATTACATATAATTTGTAAATTAAAATTTATTCAAATATATAAACAAATTACAATTATTTCAATGAATACACAATATATATTAAACAACTTGTCAAATTTCTAACCATTTCCAAATAACAATTAACTCAAACATACAAATTTCAATGAATTCACTATATATTAAACATCTCGTCAAATTATAATCAAATTTGTCTGTATATATAGTAACAAAGAATATTTAAAAAGAATTTAACTAACCTTTTCTATAGAAATAATATTCAAAAAGCCTTAAAATAGTGTATCAAATGATTGACTTTGGTGTTTGCTAGCTTCAAATAGAATGAAAGAAAGTTTAGAAAGCCTTCAAATAGTGTATCCAATGACTAAATATGGTATTTGATAACTTACAACATCATGAAACCCATGTTTTGTGTTAGAATAATAGAACACACAATAAACAAAAAATTGAATATGAATCAGTAGGAACCCAAACTTTCATTATAACCATTTTTCTGTGTTTCCATATAGTGTGTACACCCTCTAAAGCACATATGTGCCATAGAACATACACACTATGAGAAAAATCTATATCTCACTATCCCACCATCTCCCATCCCCTACTCTCTCTCTCTCTCTCTCTCACACACACACACACACACACACACACACACACACACACACACACACACACACACACACACACACACACACACACACACACACACACACACACAAACACACTTGTTCTCCCTCTCCCACTCCCTCTACCACCACCTTCTCTATCTCCCACTCTCTATGCCATCCCCTAAAATCTCTCTCTCATTCCCCTACCCCCTTAACTCTCTCTCCTTCTCTCTCTCTCTCTCTCTCTCTCTCTCTCTCTCTCTCTCTCTCTCTCTCTCTCTCTCTCTCTCTCTCTCTCTCTCTCTCTCTCACTTGATCTCTTTATCTCCCTCTCCCACTCCCTATCTCATTGCCTATTCTCTCTCTCTCATCCCATACTCTCGCTCATTATCCCATCCCCTACTCTCTCACTCTTACACACACACACAATCCCACCCCTCTCTCTCTCTCTCACACACACACAAACATTCCCATCCTCCTGCTCTCTCTCTCTCTCTCTCTCTCTCTCCCCATCTCCCTCTCTCTCATAGACACATCCCCTACTCTCTCTCTCTCTCTCGCCCTACTATCTCAACTCTCTCACTCTCTCTTTCCCACACCCTCTCCCATAGCCTACTCTCTCTCACTCTCTCTCACATCCCCTACTCTCTCTCTCTTCTCCCATCCCCTACTCTCTCTCTGTCACTCTCTGTCACTCTCCCTCTCCCACTACCTCTCCCACCACCTACACTCTCTCTCACTCTCTCACTCTCATTCTCCCACCCCCTACTCTCTCTCCCATCCTGTACTCTCTCTATCTTCCACCTCCTATTCTATCTCTCCCACACACACACTTCCATACCCCCTTCTCTCTCTCTCTCTCCCTCTCTATCTCACTCTCCCTCTCCCACTCCTGCTCCCTGTCCCTACTCTCTCTATCACTCACACTCTCTCTCCCATCCCCTACTCTCTCTCTTTGTCCCACCACATACACACTCTCTCTCACTCTCTCTCTCACCACCTCCTCTCTCATTCACACTCTCTCTCCACCTCTCCATATCTATCTTTCCCACTCTCCCTCTTCTAATCCCACTCCCACTGCCTACTCTCTCTCTCTCTCTCTCTCTCTCTCTATCTCACTCTCTGTCACTCTTGTCCTATTCCCTATTTTATCTCTTACACACTTAAATCCCCCCCATTGTCTCTCTCCTTCTCTCTCTATCTTGCTCTCCCTCTCCCACTCTTGCTCCCACTATCTACTCTCTCTCTCTCTCTCATACACACACACTCACACACTCTCTCTCTTTTTCTCATCCACTACTCTCTCTTTCCCCCATCCCATACACTCTCTCTCCCACTGCCTAGTCTCTCTTTCATTCTCTCTCTTTCCCATCCCTTACTCTCACTCTCTCTCTAACTACTGTCTCTCTCACTGTTTGTCTCATTTCCCATCCACTACTATGTCTCTATCTATCTCTTTCTCTCTCAAAAAAATCCCCATTCCCCCACTCTCTCTATCCCTCTCTATCTCTCTCTCTCCCACTCTCTCTCTCCAAATCCCCCCTCCCACCACCTACTCTCTCTCTCACTCATACTCTCTCTCTCCCATCCCCTACTCTCTCACACACACATCCCGTACTATTATTATCTCTCTCCCTACTCTCATACTCTCTCTCACTCCTCTCCTATCCCACATTCTCTATGTTACCCACACTCCCATCCTACCTCTATCTCTCTCTATCTCTATCTCTATGTCTTTCTCTTTCTCTTCCTCTCCCACTCCCTCTCCTGCCACCTACTCTATCTCTCTCTCCCAACTCCTACTTTCTCTCGAGCTACTCTCTCTCTCACTCTCTCTCCTCTCCCATCTGCTACTATCTCTCTCTTACACACACTCCCATTGCCCTTCTTTCTATATCTCTTTTTCTCCATCTCACACTCCCTCTCCAACTACTTACTCTCTCTCTCTCTCACATTACTATCTCTCTCTTGTTCTCTATCTCCTCTCCCATTGCCTACTCTCTCTCTCTCTTTCTCACACACACTCCAATCCCCCATGCTTTCTCTCTCTCTCTCTCTCCCTCTCACACTTCCCTCTCCCACTACCTACTTTCTCTCTCTTGTTCTCTCTCCCTCTCACTCATCCCTTCCTCTCTCTCTATGTCCCACCCCCTACTCTCTCTCTCTCTGTCACAAACACACTCCCATCCCCCCTCTCACTCTCACTACCTCTCTCTCTTGCTCTCCCTCTGCCACCCACCTACTCGCTCTCTCCCATCCCATACTCTCTCACACACATCCCCTACTCTCTCTCCCTATTCTGTCTCACTCTCTCTTCTCTCTCATTCTCCCATCCCCTAATATCTCTCTATTACACACACTCCAATCCCCACTCTCTCTCTCTCCCTCCCTCCCTCCCTCTCCCACCACCTACTCTATCTTTCTCTTTCTCTCTCAGTCATTATCCCATCTCCTACTCTCCCTCTCTCTCACACACACTCCCATCCCTCTCTCTCTCTCTATATATATATATATATATATATACATCTTCCAACCCCTACTCTATCTCTCTATCACACACACACACACACTCCCATTCCCCTTGCTCTCTCACTCCCTCTCTCTCTCATTCTATCTATCACTCTCATTCTCCCACTCCCCTTTCTCACTGCCTACTCTCTCTCTCTCACTCTCTCTCTACTATCACCTACCCTCTCTCTCATTCTCCCACCTCCTACACTCTCTCATTATCTTTCTCCTATCCCCTACTCTCTCTCTCTCTCACTCTTGTACACAAACTCCCATTCCCCCAATCTCTCTCTCTCCCTCTCTCTCTCTCTCTCTCTCTCTCTCTCTCTCTCTCTCTCTCTCTCCCATTCCCTCTCCCACTGACTGCTCTCTCTCTCCTAACCCTACTCTATCCATCTATCTCTCTCACTCCCTCTCCCTCTCTGACCCCCAACTCTCTCTCATTCTCTCTCTCACTATCTCTCTCCAACCCCCTAATCTCTTTATAACACACACACTCCCATCTCCTCCCTCTCTCTCTACCTCTCTCTCTCTCTCCCTCCCTCCCTCTCCCACTCCCTCTCCCACTACCTACTCTCTCTCTCTCATGCACTCCCTCTCTCTCATCCCCTACTCTCTCCATTCTCTCCCGCTCCTCTATCTCTCTCTCTTTGGCTACTCTCTCCTTTTCCATCCCCTACTCTCTCTTGTTTACACAGACTCCCATCCCCTGTCTCTCTCTATCTCTCTCTTAGGCTCCTCTATCTATCTCTCTCTTGGGATACTTTCTCTCTCTCTCTCTCTCCCTCACTCTCCCACTCCCTCTCCCACCACCTACTCTCTCTCTCACACTCTCTATCCTATCCCCCTACTTTCTCTCTCTCCTCTCTCACATCCCCTACTCTCTCTCTCTCTCACACACATACTCCATCTCCATTGCTCTCTCTCTCTCTATCCCTCTCTCTCTCCCTCTTCCCACTCCCTCTCCCACCACCTATTCTTTCTCTCCAATCCCCTACTCTCTCTCACTTTCTCTCTCCCTCTTCTTCTCCCACTCTATCTCCCATTGCTTAATTTATCTCTCTCCCTTTCTCTCTCCCCATCCCTTATTATCTCTATATATCATTCTCCCAATCTCCAAAACCCTATGCTCTCTCTCTTACACACGCTGCCATCCCCCCCTCTCTCT